>VYXF01011770.1:246837-367565 GCA_013397295.1 Polioptila caerulea | reverse complement strand
TTAAAAAAAAAAAAAAGAACAAGATGCAGAAACACTTATATTTGGAATCAGTTGAACCCTAATTTAGCTGTTCAAGTGTTTGCTTTATGAAATAGACTTTCGAGTAGTCATCAGAGCTAGCAAATCTCAAAATCCCAAGTATGCTTCCTTAAGTCCTTATGGATCACCTGTGTACTGAGCATAGATGAAAGGAAACAGTAAGAAACTGAACTTCCTACATTGAAGAGGTTTGTCCAGAGTAGAGCACTCAATGCCTTGGCAACAAAGTGCTGAGGGTTTCATTGTAGGGGTGATGATGGAAGTCAGTGTTATGGGCCAAGAAGGTATAGAAATGCAGAGGAACTGCTCAGAAATAGGGTGAACAAGTGGAGTTTGTGGACATGTTGTACATGCTTTCCAAACTGTGATGGATGTAGGCTTCTCTCTCACTACAGATGTAATAATGAAAAATTCATAAGGACAAGAAACTCATTTTCTGGGACAGTAGAGGTGCAATTAGATTAATATTCAGAAGATTGTAGTCCCCACCTGGGATTTGAACTCTGGATTAGAAGATTAAAACTGGATCACCATATGCTGCTCAATCTCTGTGTGTAATTTTGTAGTTGTTCCTCTAAATAATTAATTAGATAATGCTCCCTGTCATGTAATCAGTTTGGGGTTCACTTGAGGAGAAGTAATATAAAGTCTATCAAATCAGAGAGGATTTTATTAGGACAACCATGATTAAAGTTTCAAACTCTAAATGAGGACTTCTCAATTATGCTGTTCAACTGCAGAGGGAGAAACCTTTAGTGTATTAAAAGATTACAGAAGTCACCTACATTTGCTTTGATTTCATCTCCAAGCAGAACAAGAAGAAAATTCACATCTTCCTCTTGGAGAAGTGAGTTTGACAAGCCTTGTGGAGTTATGAGTGGCAGACCTGAAAGCACAGGAGGCAAATCAGTCAAAATATTTAAATAAAAAATTCTCTCTCCTAGTTTTTGATTGCACCATTTTCTTGTATGCAGTGTTATGTTAGGTATTTTTCCAGTCATCTTATAACATTTATTGTGCTTCAGCTGAAATGATACAGAGCAAAGTGAAGTCAGCACCCTTCCTCTGATAAATAACTTCAAAATTGTAAGTACAGGTGGCTGTAAGGACAGGAAGATGCACATACTTTTCATCCCTGAGTACTGGGATTAGCAGTGGTCATCCACTTGCCAGAGTGGAGTGTTTTCTGTACTGTCATCTCTTGGTGACACTGAACAAGGCACAAGATACTGTGAACAGCAAGGAAGGGTCTGGTTGATTTACCTATCAAACATTTTCTGTGCTCTCTGCCTCATGGTGGAAAGTGCCATTTTAAGAGAGTGTTATTCTAGAAGAGAGAGATGTATGTGACCAGCATTAAACTCCTTTTTATGGTTTTTAATTAATACATGCTTAATGTTTCTCTGGAAATATTAAAAAGATTAATTTGAGTTTTTTTCTAGAACAGGAAGTTGCCCCTTATTTTTGAAATTTTATACCAAGAAAACATAATTTATAAGGAAACGTATAAATATTGAGCTAGTTCTCTTTCCATCTCATCTGGAGGAAGAAGAGATAAGGAATAGGGATTCCTCATCCTTTTCTGATAGTAAAATTCTGTATCTTCAAATAAGCAAGAGTAAGCAGCTGTCATTATAATGAGTGAAAAGTAAACATTATGCTGAGGATAAGTCCTATAAATCTAAACTTCCATGCAGTATGTATAAAAGTATGCTATATATAGAAGTGTTTATACAGTGCCTTTACAATGCAGCAAATACAGAACTCTTAGTTATGTAAGCAGTCATATGTAACCAGATATGCTACAGGCCACATGGGCTAAAGAGAAGCCCAACAAACTTTGTTCCTTTCTTTCATTCATTTGTACTTTAAGTAGGTAAAGGAAAAAACTTTCTGCAAAAATCTGAGACTTTCAAGAAAGGAAATCCAATCTAAACAATTTCTTAAAAAAACCCACAGCGATAATTGAGGCTTAAATTAAAAAATGACTGAAAAATCAGAAGCCAAAGCAACTATGAGGGATAAAATAGCCAAGTGGAGCTCACTGGGAGTTAGTGTTGAGCCTAATACTCATTTCTGTATATATGACCTAAAATAATAAGAGAAGAAAACTTACACATCAATCAAATTCACAGATGGTATCCAGAGGCTTCAAAGAAAGCAGAGACAACAGATAAGCCACCAAATAAACTAGAGAGTTTGGAGAAAAAAAGGAGCATTCAAGGACAAGATGCAACTTTGATACATGTAACATTCTTTTGTGGATTAAGAGAAGGCTAAAAATGTAAATGTGTTCACAGAAGAACATGGACACTAATGTCATCAGGAGACAGGGACAGTTTTATATCACTGCACCTCGCATCCCGTAACCAGGGGCAATTAATTTAAATTCTATTTAACAGCAGTTTTTAGTCTTGCGAGCTCTGTGCCTGGTATCTGCAGAGAAACTGCAGGGTTTTGTTTTCAGATGCTGCTGTTTAAGAGAGCAAAACTTTTTGCATCTGTTGTTCCCAGTTTTGTCAGTACTTGTATTTTAAAAGGATGAGGTTTGGCTGATGTTATGTTTTGACATTGTTGGGAGACTTAAAGCTTAAACAAAATCAATTTGCCAGTGAAACTTGTTGACTTTGCATCCATGTTTGATGTGGTGGGTCTGTGTATCTTTATCCACCTGTGTCCGATGTTTGCTTCAATATCCACAACATAACCTCCTTGTTTTGATTTGGCACACATAGGGCTGATTGGAAAAGCTGTCATATTTAGCACAGGGCTGTAAAACTGCATGAGTTTGTTATCCTTGGATAAAGGACAAGCAAATAATATTCTACCAGATGAGCAGGTAGCCAAGAAACAGATGACCAAACTGGGTAGCAAAGGACAATGCCTTAAAAAGAGCACTAGTACTTATAAAAGGAAAAATATTATTTTACAAGCGGCCTTTCTTTGATTACCAGAGAAAGACAGATGTAACTTGGCTACAGGGACCAAAAGAGATGGGGCTTCAGCAAAAGCTTTGAGTCTCTGTGACCACCAAACATATCCAAAAAAGTGATGGAAAAACTGAAGCAATGATTCAGATGTTGCTATTTTTTAAATTTGATTTTCTGTATAATTTTGTTTATACTGGCTGAATAATGTGGGGTTTTTTCTTTTTAGACAAAAGATGGCGAAATTTTATGTGCTTCCATTTCTATGGATCCCTGAAAAATAAAACAATAAACCAGTATATCTCTAAAGGTAGCTGCATGTAGCAGAAACTTGGGAAGTATTTTAGCAGGAATATGGAAGAAATCAAGATGTGAAATTAAGCTGCTCATGGTCTGATTCTTGTTATCCTCCCAGGTAAGGGTGTGCACATTACTACATGACAATGTCTAAGGCTGTGGGCAGCCCCTGCAGTGGCCATGTGAAGTTGGGTAGTTATTTAGGAAATAAACAAATAGGGTTATTATTATTAGTAGTAGTCATAGTAATAGTATTGTTATTAGTAGTATTACTATAATTATTCATTTTTATTATAGGTTTTTTTTATAGTTTGACAAATAATCAAAGCACTGTTGCTGCAGGAATGAATGCACCTTTACATTTAACATGGTTATCTGCAGGGCTGGTGGCAGGGAAGGCAAGTCTGGTAGCAGTCTGAAGGGCCTGTGGTTCAGGTCTGCCATTATTAGCCCAAACTCATGAAGGTTTGAGGATCCCTGAATGGGGCTGAATTTCACATGTTAAACCCTAAATTTTGATCCTTACCATTCCTGAAGCTAGCTGTTTAGACATACAGATTTTCGTACTTCTGTTCACCAACTATTAAATACTTTGTTTCTAAATAGCTGTTAGAGCAGTGGTTAGAAACCAAGCCTCTACACTTCTGATAAGTTTCTCAGTCCCTGGTTAAAAGATTAGGCAGCTTCTCTCTAGTCCACTGATTTTTTGATCATTTTTTTCCCAGGAATATGACTGCAACAGGAAGGGAGAGGAACATCCTGAGCATAAAGCCTGCAGCAGGATGGTTGGGATAACAAGTGAGACCTGTACACAATTTAGTAATTTGGCTGAAATGGAGGCCTCCTGCTTCCCTGTCACACAGGCATTGACTTTTCCCTGTGTTACACAGGCCTGAGTGCCATGTACAGCTGCAGTGCAGGAGAGGACTCCGGGCTAGAAGTTCCAACCTGATGCCAATCACAAAATCCTCGAGGTTAGAAAAGACCTTTAAGATCAAGGCAAGCCGTAAGCCTAGCACTGCCAAGTCCACCATAAACCCTGTCCCTGAGTGCCACATCTACATGTTTTTTTCAATATCTTCAGGGCTGGTGACTCAACCACTTCCATGGGCAGACTGTCTCAGGGCTTGACAAACCTTGTAGTGAAGCAATTTTTCCTAATATCCAATCTAAATGTCCCCTGGCATGACTTGAAGCTGATGTAATGTGACTCAGGTGAGGCCACACAAGTGGTGGGCTCTCAGGGAGGTACCTCTCTGAGGTGTCTGTCAGCAAGCCCTGGTGCATCCTTGCTCCCAGCTCTGCCTGTTACAAATCCAGTGGAGGTGGCACTCAGCAGCCAGGCACCAGGAAGGCAAAACCTGAATCTCTCAATACATCTAACCCACGTGTCTCTGACTTACAGTGCAGATAATAGCGTAGAAGGGATGCTAAAAACCAGCAAGTTACTTTGGCAATGCAGTAGCAGAAGGAAGGTGAGGATAGCAGACCTCTCTACAACTGCATTTGGCTTGCTTTTCATTCTTCACAGCAATGGGACACCTGTACAGTGGGACGGAAATTTTCCCCATTTCCAGAATGCCACTTTTTCCGATGCAAATTTTTGTTGTTTCCTCCTCAAAACGCTTCTCTTGTTCTGTGTCTTCTGGATGTTCTCTGAACCGTGCAGATTTGCTTGTGGGATGTCCATTCTCACCTCCCTCCTGCTGGTGGGGAAGGAATGTGGACTGCAGAGGAGCCACCACAGAGGAGCAGGGCTGGTAGGACGGATGTGGCCCAACACACCTTGTTCCCAGTCAGCACCCTGTGTTTTTGAAGCAGAGGTTGTGAATGTTGGCCTTTGGTGTGTTTTCTGGAAATGGCTGCTGTGACACCCCCGGTTCATCACAGCATTTGCAGGTCACCAGCCTAGATGTACTCCTGCTTCTGCACAGCAGGAGCTCCTGCATGATAAACCTCATTACTGCAAACCTCTATAAATGTTTGGTTGTACATTTGAAATGTACTTAATTTTTTAATAACTATAGTTCTATAACTTTATTCCATAATATGTTATAAAAGGAGTTTGATCACTAGCTAGCTGTTTGAAGTACAGCTTTAATGGCTGAACTGTTGTTAAAATTACAGGTTTACCTTTAGTGATAAAGGACCTCTGGATCTGCCAGCCTGAGTGATTTCATGTGCTTTTTTGGCCTACAGCTCTTAATAAATTTTCAAAATCACCATTTTGATAAAATGTCTCAAGGAAGATTTTTTTTTTTATTGCTGACTCATTTTTCATATTTTGTTTTTCTCTGGTGATTATAGCAAATCTAACTGGTTTCAATTTAATTAAAGGATCTGAACTTGGCAGGACAACATTATAAGATATAGGAGTTTTCAAATTTTAAAAAATGTAAATCCTTATTGCAAAAAAAAAACCAACTCTTATTTCAAATGAAATTACAGACTTTTCTCATATATTTCACCTAAGTTTTAAGTCACTAACTAAGGGCTAACTGTATTGCATAATTAAGGAAATCCTAGAAGGTTCCAGTTATTTTACTGGAACTTGAAATTTATTTCATGCTTTCTAAAATGTTTTCTCCATATATTGGCTTCTTCTTCTAAAATAGCAGCTGGGAATAGAGAGCAGTGAACTCATATTAAATCTGAGTTGAATTATATTCTTCAGAGATGTGCTGCATTATTTTTAAATGATGCGTTCATGGCAGCACTGTAATCTCACCGAACCACTGGATCGTGTTGTTCTGGGGCTTTTTGTGTCTTATGAAGTCACTGCCTCTCAGTCTAAGTGCACCACTCTTTTAATTGATCTCCATATAAAAGCTATCCATATTTTTAGAGTTGCAGCTGTAAGCACCCTCATGCAGAAGCAAAATTATCTCCTTTTGTGAATTTTTATGCCAGAACCTCTCACAAAGAGTGAACATGGAGTCAGCAGAAACTCCATCAAAGGATGATGTTTTTGCCCTCTCAAGGGGTGATGTGCTGGGAAATGAGAGAAGATTTTCAAAAGGTTTCATGCTATGTCAATGTCTGAAAGTTCAGGTTCACGAAAGCATTTCTCATTGGCCTAGAAACCTCAGACAATCTCTTTGTTTTAGCTGCTAGATGATCTCCAGCCCTGCTGAAACATCCTGAACATAAGGTAGTTAGATATTTCTGGGTCTGAACTCTAAAGATGAGGTCTCCAAAAAGTATCAGATAATAAAAGACAAGTAATTTCATCTTTGGAAATGAAGAGATTTTTTGGGTTTCTTTAAAAGTTCCAGTATTTTTCAAGCTTTGAGTATCAAGTGCTCTATTTTATATATCTCTCTATATATCACACTTCTTTACTGTGCATGTGACCAAGCACTGGAACAGGTTGCCCAGAGAGGTTGTGCAGTCTCCTTCACAAGAGGTATTCCAGAGCCATCTGGATGCATTCTGTGCTCTGGGATGATCCTGCCTGAGCAGGAAGGCTGGACCTGATGGTCCCTTCTAACCTGACCAGTTCTGTGATTTGTGACTTATAATGCTTGCTCAGTGTCATAAATATATTCAGCAACTCAGCTGAGCAAGGCAGAGTCACCTCAGAAAGGTTCCTAAAATAATAATGTAAGATCAATTTTATGTGCTGGATATTTTGAGGGGGTTGTTTGGTTAGTTTGACATAAGACAAGTTCAAAGATTACAAAGAATAAGTGGTCAAACTTCAGCAGGAATTTAAATGTAACAGAAATCTCTGTCTATGCTTCTTCAGTGACACTTCAGCTGGGACACTGCAGCTGCATGCAAATATCAAATAGCTTCCTAGAGTGAGTTGTGAAAAACTGGCCAGAAAAAACAGTAGACTAGCACTGGTAGGCTTGATCTTTAAATTTTTGCTTTTCAAAACACTGCTGAATTAAGAGGACCATCAGAAAGTGCTGAATTATGATCTTTACAATAAATTTTGATTTTATTCCAGAGGATGCTGTGGCAAAAATTTTGCCATAATGACAATTACACAACACATCTAGTTTCCAGTAATAATATTAAATGCAGAACACAAAGAGAAACTCAACTTGAAAGTGCTTTATCAGCACAAGACATTCAAGACAAGAAAATATTGATTTGAACAATGGGAATTGATTTACCTGTTCAGTAAAAAGTCTTGGAAAACATGAAAGCTACAGCTCATAGAGAAAGAGAAAGCAACTATTCAGTGTCCTCTGTGCCTTTTCTTAATAAAGTCTTTAGGGCACCCTTCCTTCCAATAGTGCTTGGTGCTATACAAATATGGCTTTTTGGGGAGTTTTGGACTTTGTTTTGGGTTTGGTGGGGGTTTTTTTTCTGTTGTTTATTTAGGTGTTTTTTTGGTAATGTACTGCATGGAGATGCGTAAGCAACCATCAGAAAGTGAGCTATCTGAACTTATACATCTGCATGCCTGGAATATTGTCTTGGCATATGCAAAGTGAAGTGAAGCATTGGCTCAAATTTAACTTAGCTGCAAGAAAGGCTGTTTTATTTGTAAGTGAAATTAAGTTAATATATGCACTCTGACATGTCTCAAGGCAAATTAAATTCTTTATTTTAGACTTATCTACATAATTTTCTATGCCTTTTGCATATTGTTGTCATTCCACCTTATATTTCTATGTTTCCTGTATCTCAGAGAACACACAAATGGAAAATGAAGCTAAAAAAGCTTTAAAAATCTTCTGTTTGCACTCTGGAAAATTACTCATTAATTACAGCTGGAAATATGAAATGTGAAAGGCTGCCAGCAGAGTCAGCTCAGGTTTGTGACAATGATGATTTTAGGACTTGCATCATGTCAGTCTTCCAGTAGATTCCCTCCTGCTCACAGAATAAGTGAATAGTGAGTAAATGACTTTTTAAAATTGCCAGGTAGCTTGGAGCAAAATGTTGTGCACTAAAATGATGTTTATTTCCATATTCTTGGATCTAGTTTTAGTTTGTCTGCCTGGCATCAAAACTGAGTGACCCCACATTCCTACTCCTTATTTTGTGTTTGAGGATGATCTAGCTGAAGCAGGTTGACATTTCAGCTCCCATCTATCACGTGGCAAGTACCATCTTCACAAGTCTTATTTGGGCAGATTGAGGGGACAAGAGGTTTGGAAAGGTAAAGTTCCCACTGATACTGACAACATTCACATTACTTTTAATATAGGCAGGAGCCTGTAAGAATGGGAGACAAACCAACCCTATTCAAGAGGAAGGTGGCTAAATGGCAGGATGGAGTCATCAAAATGAGAGGGTAAGACAGACCCCAAACCCCTAAAGACCAAGTGGAAACATATTCTGAGCTTAGGAAGATATTGAAAACTGAGGGCCAAAAAAGTAGTAGAGGAAAAAATTAATGATATTTCATCTGGTAGAAATAAATAATTGCAACAATAAAAGATAAATCTTTTATTCCAGTCTATACAGGTTGTCAATAACAACATATTCTCTCATTTTTATTGCTATTATTTAATAACTGTTAAGTAGGAGTAGCTGCAGATGAGAGCTGTTCCTTCTATGGCTGCATTTTGTTATTTTGATCTTCTTTAGTTAAAAATGTGAAATGTGAGTTGATCTGACACTATAATACATTGCTACATCATGCTGGTAACTCCATCATGGCAGGGCTGGGACCTGCAGAGCGTGCAGAAGTGTAAAGTCTCGATTTAGATAAATGAAGTACTTATGTGCAACAGTGCTTGCAACAATAATGTTATCTGAGAACGATAGCTAATGCACATGGTACAATTTTTATGAAATGTATGAATCATCTGTCTTTTGGGGAACTCATTGTAACTTCCTTCTCCTGATTCAATGTTAATGTAGCAATATAATTTCTGTTTCTCATACATTTTTCTCAATGGAAAAAGAGCAGCAAACACCAGCATTTAATAATCACAGCCTTCAGAATGCAACATGAGCGACAAAAGCATACGAATAGGCTGGGGCATGCAGAGTTATGGAGGAAAAAACAGCGTGTTCCTCAAAATTTGCAAGCACCCATTTGGAGGAGTGCTGTGAAGGAGAACTGCCATGGAGATTGGCACCAGTCCGTGTGCCAAGGCTTGCTGTGGATTATTCTGGACCAATGGCTTCCCCAGCAGTAGATGCTATTGAGATTTCTCACACAGCTTTCATGCTCCATCCTTTGGAAAGATCCTTGGAACATGTTCTGGCTATCAGGGAGTGAAATTTTTGGTTGGGCTGCTTGCCTGGTGTATAACAATCTGGGCAGAATGGATACCTTTGGATTGCTACAGTTCAACTAGCAATTGATTTTCTCTGGAGACAGGATTAGGGTTGCCAAGACAGTTTCTTGGCCCAGTTATCATTTACACCCTGGGCTCCTCCTGGAAAACCAAGCAGGAATATCTGGGGATGTCTTCAGTTAGCATAGGGTGGGTTGACCGTATTGTCTCATCTGGTTTTGTGTGTGTCTTTCATTTGTTTTTCCTGCAAATATACCATATAGTCAGTTCCAGATTAAAACCTTATTGAAAAACTATGACTACTTGTTTTCCAGAAAAACTATAAAAATTATTAATAAGTCCCGTTACATTTCCTTTTTCTGAAGGATATTTACTAATGTTTTGTCCAGATGAATCAAAGAAAACTTACTCCTTTTAATTTCCTATTCCACATCTTCTGAGGAAATGGCTACCAAAGTAGAACAAGAGTGGCATAACCCAGGAATGCTTGGCATTGCAACCCAAATGGGTCGAAATCTCAACAATCTTTTCCCATAAGAAAAATAGCCCAAATGTAAAATTAAATGGAGCATATTGGAACAAAGAGTAAGTGTGGGTAGAAAAGAATTGATAGTGCTTACTGTGACGTAACATTTTCTAGATTGAACTGATTCAGATTTCAGAAGACTCTGAATGTAATTTGGGCATTTATATTGTGAACTGCAAAGCCTGTGACATTAGTGCAGTCCTTCTGTTGTCCTGGTGGTTTGTGAATTAGGGGCTTGCTGGAGATCTGGATTAGCCTGGCTGCATGCAGAAAACATTCTTGCATGTTCAAATCCCATTTCACCTTCCTCATGTCTCATTCTCCCCTAAACCCCATTGCCTGGTTAAGGATCATAATGACAAGAACCACAAATAAGCTGTGCTTTTCATGTTGTTTAATTTTTTAAATGTGGAAAACACAGGAGTGATTAAAAGGGTAGTGATTAAAGTCTTGTGTTGGATGTAACCAGGTTTCCTTGATGTCTAGTTAGACTAATCAGAGAGACTTCCTTTTTGTTTGGCACCTTTTATTGCTTGACTTCAGTGATACCTCAAAGCATGCAGACAATCTCTGCCATGCCACTACTTCTTGAGAGCAGATTTAAGTTCACTTTGGTGAAGAGATTCAGTGTGCCTAACATTGGTGCTGAAATCCCTCATGCTCTCAGACTGGGAAATAATCTCTTCCTTCTGCCACACACACAGATTGAGAAACACATCCTGGGGCAAATCCTGAGCATGTTAAATCCAGCAAGGCCATTAAGGTTGGAATGGAATAGCATATACATATATCATATATATATATCTATATCTATATATATATATAGATATCCAGTACAGGTATGATTTATTGTAAGAAGAAAAAGTAAAAACACAGCTGGTAATTTGATGAATTTATGTTTTTGAATGAAGAATAACTAGTTATCACCAAAGTTATCCAGATGATAAGCTGAGTGTTCTGCTCATCACTTTGATATATTTGGTTTCTTCAAACTCAATGAGTTCAAGTTTTATCATAATACCTCTTTTTTTATAAAGATTTTTTCAAAGCTTCCAAGTGAGGTGAGATTCATTAGACATATGCAAGGACGTTGATTCTCACACTGGTCAGGACTTGAAATAGGTGGTTGTGTTAACTCTAGAGCCGATTCCTTTCCTAACCACTGCCCCAAGGCAAAAGGTGATACTTACCCACTTTTTATTTCTTCCAAATACCATACATGAACACAATGGATCTGTACTGGTTTTATTTGGAATGGAGACAATTTTCTTCATATGAGCTGATATGGGTTATGTTTTGGATTTGTGTTGGTGAGAGAGGTGTTGGTAACACATCTCAGTTATTGCTGGACAGCACTTAACACAGAGCCAAGGCCTTTTCTGCTCCTCACCCCACCCCACCAGTGAGGAGGCTGGGGGTGCCCCAGGAGTTGGGAGGGGACACAGCCAGGACAGCTGACCCCAACTGACCCGAGGGATATCCCACTCCATATGGTGTCGTGTTCAGCCTACAGGGCTGGGGGAAGAAGGAAGGAGGCGATGTTTGGGGTGACTGTGTGTGTCTCACCATTCACTGTTACACGTGGTAGAGTGTGCCTTTTCCTGGAAATGGCTGAACACCCATGGTAAGTGGGGAATGAGTTGCTTATTTACTTTGTCTATGAGGTTTTGTGCATTTACCCTTCTGATTCTTCTCCCCATGCTACTGGTGGGAGACTGAGTGGGTGACTCTGTGGGTCTGAGCTGCCTGCTGGGATTGTACCCCCATAGAATCAATTTCACACACTTTTTACAAGAATAATTAACACGAGGTTATTAGCTCAAGATTGCAAAATGAGTCAGTTGTGGGTGCTGCTCTCCATTGGGATCTCAGATAATCTATTGAGCGATCACAGTCATGATTCTTGGCCTGAATAGTTGGCAGAACTGTGTGATAGAACATGGCAGGAGAGGATACTGTCAACTTAAAGGAAACATCAGATTCCATCAGTTGAATCTTTTCACAAAGAAAAACTGGAACCCCGACTCCTGTCAGCTGCTTATTAAAAATCAAGTATTCGAGGTTGTTTATTAAAATGCAATTATGAAATGTTGCCTTCTGTTCTATGCCTCCACACTAATAAGCAAGATATTTAGTAAATCAACTGCTTTCACCAAACAAGAGCCAGCTAATTAATACAAAACCTCTTTTGCAGCATTATAATAGATTATCCAAAACAGTGAATGCGACTAGAGAACAACGGAACTTAGCTGTTTATTGTAGCATTTCATTTACACAGTTGCAGTTGACAATTAATTTAGAAATTGTTGAAGTTTTAGAAATATTTATAGTATAGTATACTGAATATTGTAATTTTTTAAAAAAGTGCATGATATAATTTGCAATGAGCTTTATGGAGGAATTCTTCACAGCAAAGCTAATGCCTTATTCATAAATATCTTCATAAATATTGGTAGACACAGATGCAAAGGAAATTATGAAACAAGCATGGTGACACAGATTGTCACAGTGCTGGCATCTGGTCTTCTTGTCCATTTGCTTTGTTTTGTTATATAAGTTTTCAAATCTAAGTGCCATCTTCATGATTTTCCTTTTTGCAGTACCTTCCAGAACAGACTGTGGTTCAGAACACCTGCTTGGTGGAGTTCAAGAACAAGCAGAAGGAGGTGTGCTTCTGGCTTTACACTTCTTGTATCCACCCTAAGACTGCTGTTGCCTTGCAGCTTTGCTTTAGGATCAATTAAATTTCAGACATCTCTTCTGCTTCTGGAGGTCCTAATATTGAGTGTTTTCAAAAGATACTGGTAATCAAGCTGGGACCCTCGTCCAGCCAAGAGTGTGTCAGGAAGTAAGAAGGTTTGTTTACCCTTTTGAGAGGGAAGAGAGGCTTAGGATAAAATAAAATGTTCCATTTGGTTGTGACAGTGGCACTTCAGACATGAAGAATCAGGTCATGAGCACATGTTCATGAGTGCCACACACTCCAGGGTCAAATCAGTCACCAGGAATAACAAGATGACTGCAGTAAAGCCAGCCCTAGCCTGTCGTGAGGTCACATAAGCTCAGGGGTGAGTGCCAGTGAGGCAGGAAGCACTGTCCAGCTGCACAGCCTGCAGGCTTTTACGCAGTGTGATGTGGATGGCAGTTCCTCATCAGTTTTACACAGCAATCCTCTGCAGGAAAGGGCAAAATCTGTGTGGAGGGACCTGCTGCCTGAGCAGGCTTCGCCCACGTTACTGCTGCAAGGCTGCTGCACGTGTGGCACAGGACTCAGGCAAAGGGCTCTCTCTGAACTCCAGCATGAGGCTGCCTGTGCCAATGTCATGGGTTGTGTGGGCACAAGCCTTCTCTGACCAAGCTCCAGGGCTTCCCAGGAGCTCCTGCCTGACTTGCAATTCAATTGGATAAATACAGAAACTTCACACACTGTGAATGTCCACCCTTCAGCTAAAGATACTGTGGGAGGCATTATTATTATTATTAGGATTAAAAGTAATCCTTTCTCTTTTATTATTTTTTATGGGCAGTGACTCTGTACAATGTCTGCCTCTGAGTTATTCATTTGGGGCACCATTGAAGTACCAGGAGATGAAGATGTGTGTTAAAGAATGATTTATCTTCATCATAAATTGGTGATTCAGATAAATGCATAGGATGCAGATGGTATTGGGCAACCACCTCAGACTCATAAATTTACAGATTTTGTAAAATCTGAAGTTAGATGAAAGGGAGAAGGCGATTGTCCATGTGCACTGACCCCTGTTTACCTCATTATTTTCTAATGCCCCATTGCTGTGTACACACCTGCTGCTTGTTCTCCACTTCCCACCTCTCTATGCCAACCACTTTTTTCTCTCTCCCATACTTTGACTGTGTAATTCAGAGAGCAGAGAAACTGATACTCCAATTCTTGTGCTATGCCAAACACACTGGGACTCAGGCCTGTAAATTACTCCAATACAAATTACTATAATAAGCCTCATTAACAACATATTCCCATCAGGATGGCACTTAAACACATTTATAAAACTAAGGATGTACTTATGTTCCACTGAAGATAAGGTTACTGAGGTGTACATTTAGAATTCAATATGTGTTTTTTTTTTACCCAGCCACAGCTTGTAATTCAGTTGTCTGAAGCTGTTGATCTAAAACTCTGCCTCAGCCCCAAGGAAAGGGGAGCCTGGATTACATGTTGTAATCAGGAAAATTGCTGTTTGACTGCTATTGACATTTCCTTGGCACTTCATCATCAGGCTGTGAGTGCCCACAATCATTCTTTGCCTTTGTATTGCATCTCATTCCAGTCAAGGATCTCAGTATGTGTTACAAATGGCACCAGATTTGGTGAGAAGCTGAGTGTCGGTAATTGATTGATTAGCTGTCTTCTTAATAACATCTACCCTTTTTAAAAAATCTGGGCTTTCACATTAAGGCTCAAGTTTGATTTGGCAGCAGATTTCAGATTTTTACTCTTCATGCAGCCGACAGCAACTGTTGTTAGGTTTGAAAAACAGAGCTACATTATTTTAAATCTTTATATTTCATGTATAATGCTCAGGTTTGGAGCCCTCTGCATTATGTGTGGTTCCAATTTTCACCAGCTTTGACACAGTTGAGCCAAAAAATAGCAAGTCCACCTAATGCCTGCAGGTTTATGATGCAGGATGTACAGCAGTAACAAAGCCTTTAACACTGGAATGGTTTAGATTGGTCCTGTCAGCTGTCATTGTTTCTACATGGCTTCCATTTTTAAACAAGTGTAGGTGGGGCTTATTGACTGTGCTCTTTGGGCAATGCAATGAGATCTTACAGTCCAACTGAGCAGTGTTCCCAGCCACGTCTCTGGGAAGTTTTATGCAGACTGTTACACTCGCAATATGAGAACAAGCTGCGTTATTGGGTTTTTCTCAATCTGTCAAAACATTTAGCAGGCTGGAGCTATCCAGGCTGGAGCTGCAATCCTGCCTGCTCTCAGAAACAAAACATCACGTGTGCAGAGGGAACAGAAGTGTGAACAGTCTGTACCAGAGGTCTCCTTCTTCTTCTGCCCTGAGGTGATGAGTGCTGGGATGGATGAGCTACCATGTCTGGGCGAGTCTACTTTCTAAATTAAATTCTTTGTATAATTCATTCAGAGTAAAATATGTTTTATATGCTTTTAATATTCCTTGCTGTGCTCCAGGAAAGACAGCTGCATCAAGGATGAGAGAAGCAGTTTGGCAGATTGTGGGTTAAAACACTGTACCCTTCATCTATTAATTGTTAGCTATATCAGAGGCAATGTGTTTTTAGGCTCTTTCAAAGCTTTAATAATGATTTTTCTGCCGTTCACACATGTAGATGTTACAAAAAGAGAAAAAGATGCTTAATAATGTTCCTTACATAAAAGTTCTTTTAAAAAATGTTCTTATAAGAGAAGGTTAAAAATCAATGCAAAAAAAGGAAAAGTCTAATGATCATACAACTGGTCTTTGAAAAACTCTTATTAATCTTTCTCTCATTTTAGACTAGAGAAAGCAGAGCTTTTGATAGACTAATTAGAGGCTGAAATGTGTTTATTACCTTCTTTTTTATATCTTCTCATTTTCTGTTGATCAGGCTGACTTGATCCATTCATCTCATCTTTGAGCTCATTTCATCATGAACTGATGAAGTGCTCGAAAAACCTGTGATGCCTGATAAAACTATTTTTCTAAAACTTTGTTTAGAACTCCAACTCCAGATACTTCTTTTTGACTTGGAAGAGGAGAACGCTTAGATAAGAGAACTGTTTTCTTCATGCTAAATTTTGTCCCCATTCCTTCAGCTTGACTCACCCATCCAGTGAAGAGAGCAAAAGATTAAATCAACAAAAGTAGCAAAATCTGTCCTCCCTCTGGATAATTTTATGAAAACAATTATGCTGCTGTATAAGAACTAATCTCCTCTCACTTTAAGTCAGCTTTGTATATGTGACAAAATTATAGTCTTAGGAGCAAAATAGAGTATTGTGACAGAAGTAAGTAACTGGTAAACACTGAAACAACCACCTGGTCACAAGGAAAGTGTCACATTTATGAGGTACATAAAATTCAGTGTATTAAAGGCTATCATCAGTTGCTGTTTCGTCACCATCCAGGAAGCTCAAAGGATTCTCTCTATCTTTCAGAGGTGTCAAAGAAGTCAATCTAATGAGATAATGACATTGCGAGAGACCATGTGGTACAAAATATGCCGAATCGTGTTTTCTAGCAATTCTTCAGAGCTAGAATGAGTTGGGCACTTCTGAGAGGCCTGGGTTTAGTCTCACTCCCATCCCCAGTCCCTCCACAACCCATGGACAGAGTGGAGCTCTCCCAGACCAGGCACTGGGCTGCTGGGAGGGCCCACACACTGTCCTGCTGTAGGGCCTGCATTTCCATTGATTCAATTTACATCAGCTTTACAGGGGAGTCAGAGTGCCAATGTCTGTGTGGTTTTTCTCTCTTTTGGTCTCGAAAAAAGATAGGATTTCTCTGAACAGATCCTCCTCTCCCCCAGCACAGCCACATTATGGGTTCTGTGACCACGTGGAGGATAAATCTTCTTCAAAAGGAAGGGGAAAGCAACATTTTTGGTGCTGCTCTTTCCCGCAGCCTGGAACCTGTGAGACACAGCCCACACAGGACTCGGGAGAGCCAGAGTGCCCAGAATGACAGGATGGTGCTGGCTGTCCCCAGAGCTGCCAATGCCCACAGGCCACCATGTCACTGTCAGCTTTGGGGCACCAACACACACGTGCTGGCAGCACCGAGGCTGAGATCGCTTGTGACACAGACAAGCTGTGCCTGATGTGCTGTTGTTCTTTTAGTGACAGATATTGAGTTCTAATGATAAAAGTCAGCTGCATTTTCTCCTTTTTCCTCCCCAGCTAACAAGACTCAAAATAGTGGAAGGATTAAAAAGCAGTAATGAGACTTGATATAATTTTGCCCATATAGTTCAATGAAAGAAATAAAAGCTCAGCTTCACTTCAGCTGTATGTAAAATTTGTGGGAAGCTCAAGTGCAACTATGAAAATAATAAAAGCAACAATACCAATGATTTACTCCTTGATTTCTGTCTTTTCTCTATTAGGTTTCTTTTACCAGACATAATGAGGAACCCAGAAAGTGTTTCAAGTGAGAGAACTGCTTTGCTTTTATGGAACTATCATTTGATGTTGGAAGTAAAATGCTATAAATGATAAAAAATTGAGATATGTTTCTGATTAAAAGGTAAAATCCAATTCTGTCTATAGGATATTGACTTGCTCTTTGCTATTGTATGGTTTCAGGCAATTTATGTCTCTCTGAGTCTTGTTTTTGTTCCCACCTCCCATATATCTAGATTGCAGTCTTTTGTGGTTATTGACTAACTTACTGTTGTATAGTGCCCAGCATAGGGCAGTCTCCATTCCAGCATTGTGCTTTAAACTCTAGAAGAAAGAAAATTGAATTAGCAGTGACCAATTTTCTGCTCTCTGACACTGACTGGGTTAAAATTGTTAGGGCTGTAAAGCTATAGAAGCTCCAAGGGAGTCCTCTGAATGGACATTTAGGATTTGCTATTGCACTGGTGACACTTCCTGGTTAAAAACACTTGCCCATGGTCAGTAGGGTCCTCATCTGAAGGTGACGCTGTCCCGTGGAGCCTGTCAGCACCTTCAGGAGGCACTGTGTGTCCAAAAATCCCTGCAGACACAGCACCCAGGCACTTTCATCCCCTGACAGGGCCTGCATTCATCTTCCAAATGATAGGTTGAACCTTTGCTGGTGCCTGAGTGAACACCAGAGACTGATGCTGAGCACTAGTATGTGCCATCTCCAAAATACTTTTCCATTTAATGTAATGAGAACAAATAAAGGTTATTGTGTCTTGCCATCCTCAAAAAGTCAGACATAATACAAGTTCTTAAAGTTCCTAATGTCAATTAAAATGTGTTTTTGAAGGCTATCTGTGAATGAAAAGATTAAGTTTGTTGTGACCTTCTAGATACTGAACAGCCTCTGCAAACCCTTGCAGTAGGTGAAGGTAATTTCTTTAGAAACATTTCTCATTTGCTTTATGCTCTAGAAAGGAAAAGTGCAAAACCAATTTGACTAATTGCAAAGAGATTTCCTTTTTTTCTTTATCTGCGAGGAGAGGTAAGGTTTCAAAAGAAAAAACTCCCTTGTTTTTGATCTACCTTTTCACACAGTTAAAATTAACCAAGTTATTCTGATATATCTGATACACAGCAACTTTTTTCCTTTTTCATTCACAAACTTATTTACTCCCCAAAAGATAATGGGGAGGCTACAGGGTTGGCTTTGGTGAGACACTGCCATAAGTTTCCTCCATGTATGGCAGAGCCACTGCCTGGTGGCTCCAAGCAGTGCTAAACCCTATCAGCTCCCTGATGGGGTTTAAGAAGGTAGGACTGGGCTATGTGAAGGATGGAATATAATTTTCTTCAGTAATTCTCCTACCTGGACTGCATAGGTGGGTTTGCAATCAGAGATGCTCTCTGCTAGGAGTGTGGATGAGCAACAGAGACTCTGCTATTATCTCTCCAATTCTCCAGGGCATTTTATTTTCCCAGGTTCTGGGAAGGGGAGGATATATCAGAGAATGCTCAGGGCTGCTGAAGCTATTTAAAATGCCTTTGGATTGGATGCTTTTCTTTTTAAAAGGGAAAAGAAAAAATTAATTTTAATTTTCTGACATATTTTTGTAAAGACTTTCGGCAGCCAAGCTGGCCTGTTTGTCTTTTCCCTTCTTCTTCCTTTGCCTAACCATTTTTTCTTTTTTTAACTATCAATTGAATTCGAGATAATGAGGTTGTGTACAGAATGTCTGGTGAATGGCTGTGCAGCATGGGAATCATTAACACACAGAGCCTGCCTGTGTGACTGCACTGTACACCACGCTCCTGCATACAAACCCAGCTGCAGAAGGGATTTCAAAGAAAGAGCACTGATCAGCAAAGATTCAGGTCTGTAGAAGTCACTGGGATGTAGAGCAAGCCATTGCCATGAAAGCTTGCATATCCTGTAACTGTTTATGTGAGCAGTTCCATATGTTTCCATGGAATCGCTCTTGGAAGTCAAATTAAGTATATGAAGGCATCTCCCCCAGCTGTGTTTAACTTTCCTTAATTGTTACGACGAAGTTATGAAAATTACTTTAACACAGTCATATACCTAAGCAAGGGGATATTTTCTCATGTCTAAGATAAAATAAGGTCAATTTCTTCCTTTCCCACCTGAATATCTTCTCCTAAACTGTCTGAAAGAGATCACTTGCTTTTCTGGGCGGTGATAGTGAGGGGAACAGCCAGCTCTGATGTTGTTGGAGCTAGTGGGAGACTGTGGCTGTGCCTGAAGTGGGCCAAAGCATCCCAGAAGGGGGCCTGTACAGGTAAGGTATTTCCTCTAAATGCCTGGAATCATCAGACTCCTGGACTAATATTTAATTTTAGTAAACAGGTTTCAAAGGAGAGAAACCATTGTGGTGGTTTCTTCCACCCTGCTGCAGTCTTATCTGAACTAAGTTGCTTAAAGCCACAGAGCCCCTGGGAGTGAGTGGTGACTGTCCTAGGAATTCTCAGAGAGACAGGAGTGTCTTGCACTTCCTAACTTTGTGATACATGCAGGTGAGAGCAGATATATTGTCTTGACCCTGAGATTCACCGGTCATCTGACAAAGACTCCAAATACTCCTGCAGTGAGCATTTGATGTGATGAAGTGCTCCTAAATCTCCAATGATTGCTGAATTGGATATGTGAAAAGTGAAGCAGCAGTAACAAGTCTGGTAGAGTATCTTAACTGAGAGTGGGGGTCCTGCACACTCAGGGCTCAGAGAAGCCATCTGATCTCCCACTGATCATCTACAAATTCATCTGTGCCCTATTGGGACATGAGACATTTGCATTGGTGCCAGCCATGCCAGGATTTTCAGACTAAAATTAACATGAAGTAAAATGCTTCTAGAGCCATCATTAAGAGAAACGGAGGAGTTGGATATTTTCAGTAATAATTGCAAAGTACCTTGCAGACTATACAATCTGCTCCAGGGAAGGTTTTCTCTCCTTCCTGGCAGGATTACCAATGCACCCTCTGCTGCAGCAGTGAGTGGAGCAAACAGATCTCAGAGGGCGGGTGTGGAGCTCCATGGCATGTTAGGTGTCTCAAAAATAGGCTTAAATGTTTTATTCTCTTTCTGCTCCCATTTGATGCTATTTATGTAAAGACAAATCTGTATGTGTAATATTGTCGTAAATAATTGAAGAGCCACAGTCCCTTAAAGTGTTTCCTGCATTGCACTCACAGCCATTTGGAATTTCAATATGAGAATTGTCAAAATGGCTGCAGTGTCCTTATTTTAAATGTGGTAGGAAGAGAGGATACCAAGCACAGTCCAGCTAAAATGGGAAATAGAAATGCTGTCAGATTAAAATGATGCTGTCTGAGATCTGCATTGTCAGAAATACCTTAGGCACCTCCCTAAAGCAGCTTAGGAAAGGAGGCCTAGACAGAGGGAATAAGTAACTATATCATTAATTCATACCTATTTTTTGTGGCTCAGAATAAGATCTACTTCCAAGGTACCTGGTAGCAGTCCTGGGGTTGCTGCGTCATACATCACTCCCATCCTCCCTGAGCCTCTGCAACACCTCTGGTGCAGGGCAGCACTATCCCAGTCCAAATTCTTCTCATCCTTTTAATTGCTGTTTGCACTGTGGTTTTACCTAGGAGCCTTGGCTGTGTGTCATAGACTCAGCACCAAATGGTGGTAAAACTAAAATAGAGAGTTCTATTTCTAGGCTTGCAGTTTTTATATACACCAAGAGACAGTCAGGAGGAGGTGGAGATGGAGAAGTGGGCAATGCCCAGCTGGACTAGCACCATAATTTCTGCCACAGTTTGAGTGCAGTGGGAAGCTCTTGCTCCTGGGCATCTACTTGTGAAGGCAGTGAGAAGAAGATTGTGTGAAGACTCAGTGAGCAGGTTTACCCTGAGAAGGCTGACAGTGATTTCCAGCTCAGCTTGCTTACAGTAAATGTGAAAGGTGTGGTTGCCTTGCACAAGCAGCAAGCTGGGCACGGATGAGCCCCTTTTCTCAGACTTTGGTTCTCCCAAGGCCGTGGCCAAGAGATGGATGCTCTTCCTCTCCTGGGATCTCTGCCTCCTTCCTATCCACATTGTCCTCCTCGCTCTGTGTTTTCTATTGAGTGAACAATGTAGCCCTCCCTCACTAAGCACAGTGTACGTGAATTACTTGTGGTGGCCCAAGCACAAGATCTTATTGCAGCATCAAGGATTTGTCTAGCATTTTTTATGCCTGTGTGGTGCAGCTGGTGCACAAAGATTCTGCACATTTTCCCTGTTAGGACCAGAGCACACCTAAGAGCTATGGAGTGGTCTTCAGCCCCAGGAGATATTGAGGCCACTGCAGATTTTTAAAAGATCTTCCTCTGACAAAAAGTCCTTTTTTTTTGTGCCAAATGTTTCCTGTATTTTTTTACCAAATTTGAACTTGTTTTTTCAAAGAAAATCTCTAGCCTGTTTAAATTCAGTTTGTGCTTACAAGAGAGGTATGAAACATACTAGGCAGATGAGAGAAGCTAAACCAGTGTAGGGGTAGACTGTTCAAGGGACTAAAGTTCTAACTATAAATTATTTAAAACACTGAATTTGAATTTACCATATCCCTTTAAATCCTCCTCTGTATTCCATAATTGGAGGTAAGACTTCCAGAGATATTCAGCCTGCTGCCCTGTGCTCAGCGTCTTTCTTTCTTTCCTTATCTTGCTGGTTAAGTACCTGACAGCTTTCACTTCCTCTCTGATCATGCTGCATTTTAAGTTCCCTTTAGGTGGACTTTAAACATGTGAAATGTGAGTTCACAGTATTCTTCTGTAAGGAAAGACCCTCTTCTCGTTTTTACAAGCATTATGTGGTTAGCTCCATCCAGACAAAGGTACACAAGGAAAGGTGTGTGCATTATTCACTGTGTTGTGTAAGACTCTCCTGCCAGCATCCCGGCTTGATTCAATACTGACTGGAGGACTGCTGCTGTGCTCCTCATTTTTCACTTGAAAGGGGAATGTGGATACACAGAGAGCCATGTTCACAGTGTCATCTTCCTTATCCCTGTAGTAAATTGGGCTGGCTCAGAAAAAGAGGCTATTTTTCCTTATCGAATATGAGTGTTAGGATCCAAGGCTCTGCTTGCTGCCTTGGAGAGGCTTTCAGTCTGCTACTGAAAGTGCTAAATCCTACACTTCTGCTAACTGGTTGGAGGAAGCACCATCCCCCAACTGTGTGGGTTTCAAAAGTGATTTAGTATATTTTTAAGTGCTTTAACACTTTCCCTTATATGTGATGGCCAATCTCTAAGCCTGGATGTTGGACAAATTACCAATAAAAGCCACTGCTTATGATGAAAAGAAAACCTCATGCGGCTTCTTGTGCAGACATTGTGTTTGTAAATCATTCAGGGCACATGACCTCTTAACCGTATCTTGTTTCCAACTTGCAAAATGATGTAAAGCGATTGGACTCCATGCACTCACCACCACTCTCCCCCCTTCTCTGCTCTGTGTGCTTTTCCTTTCCCTGAGTTGCTCTGACAGAGTAAGCCCAGCTTGCACCAGCCTTTTCCAGCTGAGGGGCAGCAGGTGCAGAGTGGCTTCATGCGCTCCTTGCTTCTGCCAGAGGCAGAGTCGGTGATACATTCCTGCCTCCATCATGGAGAGGGACTTTGGCAGTGGCAAAAAGCAAACCCTTTGCGTTCCCTGGGACATCAGTGAAGTCATGGATGAAGTGGAAGAGGAGCAGTTTTGCCCGTGAGTAATAACACTTAGTTTGATAGCTGCTTTCCGTGCTGGCAGAGGATTGCTCCATGGTGCTGAGAACGGCCGCTGCACTACACGGGGACAGACTGAGCTCCGTGTGTCCCTCAGCATGGCAGGGGTGCCTGCAGCTGCTGCCCTCCAGCCCCTCAGAGGGTGACCTGGGCAGAGGACAGCCACAGGGTGGGCATCCCTTGTGCATGCGTGGTGTCACATTGGGCTGTGAAGTTTTTGGGAGCAACTGAAAGAGTTAAAAATTCAACCTAGATGCATTTCTGAAAGACAAGACAACTCCAGGCTAGCTCATATGCTGATGCATGTAATTTTTTAAATGGTAGAAGAAAAGTCTGTTTCTTCTCTTAAGAAGTTAAAAGTCCTGCCCAGAATAAGAGAGCAAGAGAGTACTTGTTCCTGTCTAGATACTGTGTCTTTTGCTGTTGAACACTTGGATATGCAGCTGCAAAAACTGCAGCAAAGCGGATGGGTTTGGAGGGGTGAGAGAAGGATTGGCATGAAAAAATATATGTTGACAGGATTTTAGGCTAGCATAGTGATAGTGCCAAAATTTGCTTCAGTTTTAATCTTTGATAAGATGAACAATCCTGGCTGAATTTCAATACTAATTGAGGGTGTCTCTTTTTATCCTCATACACACACCAGATTTCAGCACAATCTTCAGAACTGCTTAACAATGTACAAAGATATTCAGATGTCCTTCACAATCAACATTATGGGCATATAAACAATCAGATTTTTTTAATTGAAAAGGATGTTTTTCTGATACAAAAGCTGCCAGGTGAAAATCTGAATCTCACAACATTTACAGACCTCTGATTCCTTTCTGCCTGACCAGGCTTCCCTCATTCCTAATGGGAGCTGGGGTACGGTACAAAGCTGTATTGGATCCACCTGCTCCTTGATAGATTGAAAAGGATTTAATGAGGAGGAAGTTCTGGGTTTGGGAAGGGAAGAGGAAGGACTTCTTTTGGAAGGCTGATGTGCTGCTGTATGATCAGCCACAGTCTTGGTCTTTCAGCCATGCTGTATTAACTGCACTACAATGTTTCTGTTTCTTTCTCTCATTCAAGGGAATGGGGAGAATTAAATGCTTTTTTCTCATCCAAGTTATTCCTCTGAGCCAAGATCATGTACTCAGTTTTGGCAGATGCACTTGGACGTGTGCCCCTGCCTCTTTGTTTGTAAGGCATCCTATGCTTTCCTGGTTTGGGGAATGTGGAGTGCATCTTTGTCCCCCAGGACTAAGTAAAGAGCTGTAAACTATACCAGCATATTCTTAGGGGCTTATTATAAGCAGGTAGCCCAGACATTGCAAGGGCACTGGTCACAACTTCCTTTCCTATCACACAGTACTGCAGAGTAGACAAATATTATATAGTATATAGTATATAGTATATAGTATATAGTATATAGTATATAGTATATAGTATATAGTATATAGTATATAGTATATAGTATATGTTAATTATGTATATGTGCATATATACAATATGTAATTATTATAATTATTATATAATATATATACATATGAGAATGTATGCCAACTTATATCTGGGATAAGTTATCCCATTAATCAGCTCCTCTGTCAAGGCTTGTGGAAATGGGAGGCTTGGGAGCTGTCCCACACTCCCACTGGTGCCAGGGCTTAGGCTTTCCCATGGGCATAGGGGAGAGCTGCTGTGGTTGCTGCCGTCCCCCTAATCTGAGTTTAGTGCTTTGCTGGTGCACACAAAGAAAAAAGCTGCATTTTTGAGAAAAAAAAAAAAATTATTACCGTACAGCATGTTCTTTCATTTACCTTAGGAATCAATGGAAAAAGGAATGAGATAGCACAAACCACCTCAGCTTCTAGCAAGACTAATTAAACTTCTGCTTTTATAAAGAGCAAAATAAAAACCTGTAAAGGGCAGCACCATATAAAGGAAGAAAACAAATTAGGAGAGTTTGGATACAACTCTTTATGACAGTAAACAGTGTCCATTTCTTATCATAATAGTATCTCTTTATGATTGTTATCAGTTTAGTCTCAGCTAAAATAAATCTTGAAGTATCATTTATACTTC
Organism: Polioptila caerulea; assembly: GCA_013397295.1. Taxonomy (NCBI): domain Eukaryota; kingdom Metazoa; phylum Chordata; class Aves; order Passeriformes; family Certhiidae; genus Polioptila; species Polioptila caerulea. The sequence goes on along the minus strand of VYXF01011770.1, from coordinate 342,647 downwards.
TACATGTGGCATGCTTCCACCCTCACTCCTTAACACAACATGCAGTGTCCTTTCAAATGGCTACTAGTGGTTAAAAATAGTTTGCGCTAATGAAGTTCAAATTAAATCATTGTACAAATGTCATTTTCTTTTGCAATTGTGTAGATCCCCTACCTGAGGAGGTCAGATCCACTTTGTGAAACAAGCATAGGGAGTGAAGGCATAGGGGAAGTAAACTTTGCAAACTTCAGTAAACTTTGCAAACTCTTTCCAAATATTTTCTTACAAACATTTTAATCCCATACTGAAGTAACATCAGATAGAGTTGCTTCTGATTCCTGTTCTGCAGTGCCTTCACCCTTCAGGATTAAAGCATATTAAGATACTGAAGGGAATTTAATCTTCCACTTCATTCAGTTTCATGTTTTTTTGTTTTTAAGCTGAAGGTAAGTATTTTTATACCAATCAGTCTAACCCTCATTTTTTGAGGTCACTGTTGGTACGATAAACTTTGGCAGTGACATGGCTTGCTCTGTCAGTTCTAAGATAAGTGTTATTCATTTAAAATGTGCATAGAAACACAGCAGCTGGCTGACCTTCACATTAGGAGGTATATGATTTGTTAGCTGTCTGTGAAGCCTTTGACTCGCTGAGACTCTTGCTCCACTTGCAGTGAAAGCTTCCAGCAGATGTTTTTGATGGATTTCAGGGTGTTGGAGAAGCAGTTTAGTGGGCAGTGGAATGAGTCTTGTGCTTTGATTCCCTGAAGATTTATGTCTTGAGGTAGAGCCACCATGCATACACTGGTTCAGGTGGGTGGCTGTCATTTCTCTACCTCACTTCCTCTTTCCATTAATCATGTTCAAACTGAACTCCCTTGATTCTCCTGCTACTCTGTCAAATAACCTTGAAATTGGCCAGCAGCCTCACAACCTATTAGGAATGACAGGTAGACATATAGATAACAGTTTCAGGCAGACATAGTAGAACATAGTATGTCTGTAGAGATATCTCTGAAACAGGTAACTTTCACTATTTTACATTGGAGGGGAAGAATATGTTGTGTTCAGGCCAAGCCGTAAGAAGTGCCATGTATCTTCAATTCCTATTAAATACCACGTAAACTTTAAGGCTCTGATCAGAGGTTTGGATCTGGCTATGACTTCGTCCAGAACTGAGGCAGGTACTCTAATACCTTATATTATAATATGATAAATTAACCTAAGGGAGAAAAAACCAGCAACTCCATTTCAGTTCAACTCCACTACAGTTCACTCAGAACTGTAGTGACCTCATCTGTATTTTAAATGCTGTGCAGACTTGCACTTGGCAATAAGAATTTCTGAAGCTTATTCAACCATTTTCTTTCTCACTTTGGGGCAGGTGCTATAAAATGCCTAAAGCAAAAAGAGCTTCACCTTGCAATGTTCTGTCACAAGTATGACAGACTTGTGATCACAGATGCTGGATGAGCACCATTTCATTTGGGGAGGTAGAATATGCATTCCTGAACCCCTCCAGTAACAGTCCCTCACCTCCAGCAGTAATTAGCCAGTGCACAGCTAGTCTGAAGCAGAGTTTTTTGTGCAATTATGTAAGGCCCTTGAGTTTTTGCTCAGGTGCCCTGATGGGCAACAGGAGGTCAGGAAAGAAGGTGAGAGAGAGGGGGCCTTGTGGTGAGATGGTCTGTGCCTGCCCAAGGGGCTGTGGGGCTGTTTCTGTGTTGGCAGAAGGGGTGCCTGGGGCTCAGGCAGCAGCTCTTGGAGGAAAGAGAGATGTTTTGGCTCAGCTGTGCCTGGGACAGGAGGGAAGAAGGCTGAGAGGCAGCAAGGAACATTTTATGTTTTGAAGTGCAGTATGTTGCTCTGCAACTTCTGCTCATCTAAAGCTGAAGGTCACCTTGGATTCAAGTGTGCTTTGGATTTGGGTCAATACAGGAATTGTCTCATCTTTCCGCAGAGCATTGGTGGTTACATTAACCAGCTGGGGTTTTGTCTGAGAGGCTGCATTTTGCTGCAAGCCCAGCTTGTGCCGCAGAGATATTGAGCCTGGTTTGGAAGCTGCAGGAATGAGGGTTACTCAGAACTTGGCTGTGGCATTTGGGTTCTGCTACCACAGCTAGTGTGCTGATGCCCACCTCAATCCATCCCATGCAGTAGTATTTTCTTTTAAAAAAAGACTGCTTGTGAGTTTGTTGAGGCAGGCAGGTTGCAGGGACAAGATGGTAGAAACAGGACCTGACGTCCTTCCCTATGCTCAGGTAGGTTGCTATGGTGTTTAGGACTAAAATGAAACAGAGAAGGAGGAGTAGCTCTAAGGCTGCAAACTTTTATCGTTTAAAATCACTTTAATAGCACAGACAGCTCTACACAAGCCCTGGTATTAATGACTTGCTATTTTTCTCTAAGTTTCATATTATTAGCTTTTCAGAAAATAAAGGCCACAGGTGCTCCTGGTAGCCTCTATAGCAAATATGTACGAGCAAGAGATTACTCTTTTAGCTGGAGAAAAAATTAGAAAATTCTAATTAATTTTACTTCTCAGTCAACTGTTAGTTCAGAATCCACTGAGAAGTTTTTGATTAACTACAATTTATCCTTTTATTTAAAAAAAAATGTCATTCAAGAAGCACATGAGAAATTTGTAAATCCACCATTAGAAGTAACTTGGTTTTACAGTAAGAAGTCAATTTGCCAGGAAGAGGAGACCATTTATGTTTCAGTGGGACCAAGCATACTCAGAGTTGCAGCATCTCATCACAACGTACAGTGAAGATAAACAGCTGTACTTCTAAGGGTGTTCCTAATTGTTTGTTTCCTGTATGAAAAATCTGCTTTTCATATATTACCACTCAGAAATGTTAAAATATGAGTTAAGAGTAAATAAGCTGAACTGCATTTAGTCACTGCACCAGTGCTCTCAATAAGAGTTGACCTTAATTAAGCAGAAATTATTTTTCAAAGTGATAGAAACTAAGTGGTGCAGTAGAGGCTATTAGGTTGCAAATTATTATATATGAGAGATCTGCAGTAATTGTCAATGTTTCTTAATATATAGCAAAAGTGAAGTCATTCAAGCCAGAGTGGTGCTAGGGCAGAGAGCACACACAGATCCATCCCTATGTAGCAGCTGGCATGCAATAACATGTTACCTCAAAACTTGTAGTCTAAGCACTGAATTACTCTGAGACTTCTTAAAGTATAAATGAGGGCATCTGGTGGAGACTTTGATGAAGTTTACCTGCACTGCCTTAAAAATGGGCAAGGATTAACCCTGCTGACTGCTGTGCAAAAGGCAGCAGTGGAATGGGAGTGGGATTCTGGAAGCATCCAAGGAAAGCTGAAATCTCTTCTGCCAGTTGTCTTAAGGAGGTGGTGAGGTGCAAGGGGTTCAGGTCTCCCTTGGGAAGAGAATTGCAGATGTGACTTAGCAGGGAATGCCCTCTGGATGGAGAAATGGCATGAAGAAATGGCACAAAAAATGCCCCTACTGTTGAACTTCTTGGTGTGAGGGAGTCAGGGGCTGCCTGCACTGGTGCAAGCTGCCAGCCCATAACACCTGCCAGGGTGCAAACCCCAACACCACTCAAATCAGGCCCCAAATGTCTCTTTTCTGCATCTCATTGCAGTGGAAGGTGCCACCATGTCTAGCTCCAGATGTAATCTGGCAGTGCAGCTTTAACTCATACATTACATTTTCTGGGAGCAACACAAAGGGCCTGGAAAACTTGTCTGAAATCTCCCACTGTCTCCTTCATACACTTCCTACATTTCCTGTCTCATTTGGCTTTTCTGTGCTTTCTCATAATGAGCATTCACAGAACAACAATAAAGAGGAAATTTGGTGAAGAATAAAGGTAAATTTATTAAATCTAGCAAGTGGGGAGAAAGATTATGTGTGCTGCATGTATAATTTTGCCAATAACACTGTGACAGAAATAGCAGTTTAGGGTTTACATTCAATTTATGCATCTGCATTTCTTCTTTGCTGCTTGGCAATCAGACTAACAGCCACTGCAGAGAGCATCAGTGGCAGCGATTACATTATGACCTTTTAAAGCTTACTTGCAGAGTAAAGATTTTTATCCCATATTACCAATAATTGCTGACTGAGTTTAATACAATCCTCCCAGTGCTCTGAAACTGCAGCATTTGTGATTTCCATGATTTAATAGATCAAATGTCATGGCTTTGGGGGAGACAAACTGTTGTAACAGGATCTCTGCCATTTGGTGATTTCAAATTTCCTACCAAGAGGCTCTGTATTTGCTGTATGATTCTGCTGCCCCAATCTTGCAAGCCATGTCACCCTGCTGTAGAGTACAGCAGTGGAAGGAGTGTAGCCAGAGACAAACCTCAAGGGTTTGTCAAAGCTTTGTGATAGTGAGGCTCCTGTTTAGTTTTATCTTCAACCAATCCATGGGAGCAGAAAGCAAAAAGGTGGTACCCATACTTCAGCCTGTCATGGCATGTCCATCCCTGGCAGCTGTGGCCCAACAGATGTTTCATGTGACACCTGTAAAAGCCAAGGCACGGTGATCTGTGTCTCCATGCAAAAACGCTTTTGTGCACATCTTGGTCATTTGTGTGTCTGACTTCAGTCACATGTAGTGTGTTAGTTTAGACTTGTGACATATGTCTATGCCAGACAAAATCTGTCAGGCACAAAATAAAAGCACAATCAGGTCACCAGTTCAGTATAAACCAAGACATTCCAGCACAGCATTTTGAAACAGTCTAGAGGGATTGAATCGAGATGCAGACTGTGTCTTACATATTTCTTGCTTCTTATTATAAGGAGCACTATCATTAATAGAGTCCTAATAAGCCATTTACTTATAAATAATTAAAGATGCCAAAGCAATTGCTAGATCATTTTCCCTGGAGAAATCCTGCTAACCTGAAGACATTTGGTAAGGCAGGCCTTATACAGTTCCTGGGACATTTTGTAGTTACTGAATTAGACCAATAGACACTTTGCCTCCTTCAGCAATAACCTTCCTCCAGGGCTGCAGCTTAAAGTCTGTCTTCCAACATAAATGCCCATACATACATGTGTGTGCAGGCACATGCCTGCATGCACAGGTGTGTGCACACATACCCATGACCATTCCTCCTGCCCCAGCCAGTTCTTCTTTTGGGACAGAGCAAAACTGCAATATGGTGGAGTGGTCATTCCTGGTGTATATCCATGGGCAGGCTCACTTTGCTTTTGCCATGTACTGAACTCAAACAGGGTATGAAAGCCCTCTATAGCCAGGGACAGCCAAACCCACCTAGAAAAGGTGCTGTGGTCATGCTAATACCATCAGAAACTAGGATGAGCCAATTTGTGTGAATTACAAATCAGACTTTCAGGACAAACTGAGAATGATCACAATGATTTTTAAATTTAGGTCAAATTTGGAATAGTTTGTTTTGTTAATTTAAGTTTTATGTCCCTTGAATGTGGCTCAAGATCGACTGACTAAGAAGGACTGATTTGCAAAGTCAGTGCAAGTGGCTTTTAATGCTCAAAAACATGCAACAAAAGCTGCTCTGAACCCTCACTCTGCTGTTTATCTTTTGGACAAAGATGTCCACACTTAACGTTTTGGCTGATGGCAACTTGTTTCCCCCATGAAGCAAGTAGTGTATCAAACCTGTGCCAGAGCTACTGCTTTTAGAAGCCTCTTGGAGATGTGCTTTCACACCTACTTAATTCCTGGTATTGGTTGAGGGGACTGATGGCTGATGCATTGCCTAACATGCCAGTGGTTTACGGAGTGAGAACATATTCACTGGGTTCTGGGTGAGACTCCTGAGCTGAATCATGGGTTCACTAATAGTAACAACTCCTCTTCACTGTAATTCCTGCTTTTGGCATCATATCAACTACCTGAAAGAGAAAGCCTTTGCAGCCCATTCCTTACTGGTTTGTCAAACTAATTAGATTCTATGTATGAAATTAATATCCCCTGCACTGTAATTTCCTCATTAAACAGAGAACCAAATATTTTTCCAGACCTCCACTTTATAGAATCCTGTATAAACAAGCTGAGAAGGCTCATCTCTTAAATTTTTTAATGCAAGAAACCTTTATCATTTTATGAAACGCTGAAATTGAGATCTGACTATTAGCAATTTTAATGCTTTTAGCCATCCTTTCCATGTATTGTCTAAAAGAACATTAACTACAGGCACGGGAGTTATGAAACTAGTCAGTAACATTTGAACAAACATTTTAGCAGCACGCCCCCACAGTTTTCAGAGGCTGAACTTTTGTTTCAGCTGTGATGTTATACAATCCTATTTCCATGGCAAACTTGGAGATACATACTTGTCAAAATTCATGGTTTATTTAGCAAAACTGTCGAGGCACATATGTGCCATATGCATTCCTCCATTCTTTACAGACATGCTTTTTAAAACAGCTATTTCCTGCTGCAATTAAGCCTGTTGCTTGGACTTCAGTAGATATGTGTGGCATTGAAAGGGAATCTGACTTGGAGTCCTATCACTAAAAAGAGCATTGGTCAAGAAACCCTGCGTGTCTTTCTAGTGTTCCATCTCCTGCCTGTTACTGATTTTGAGACATCCTGTTTTATTTGATTCTTATCAGTGTTTATCTTGCAATCAGAAGGCACTCTTGAATAAAACTGCACTTGCACACACCTTAATATCAGATATTTTGGGCACTGTCTATCCATGAACCTCAAAGAACAGTGGTTGTTATCTCTTGTGGCATCTTCTTCATACAACCCAGGATAAGCACACAGGCAACCTGAGGATCAAATGAAGGAGGTGCTCCTTCCAGCACAAATGTGTGTCAGGCAGGCAGCCAGAGGCAGGATTTTGTTAGCCCTCACCTTCCCCTGCAGACAGAAGTGTCACCCCTGTGCTATGTCTGGTGCAGTGAAAAACAGTAATACACAATGGAAATTGAATGCTCAGGCCTTGACTTTCAGCTGGGTAGAATCTAAAAATCTGGTCAAAACATAGCAAACTTCATGGGACCTGGATTTTTTTTTTTTTTTAACTATATATATTTTGAAAATATTTTCAGTGCAGACAAAATCCCCTGCTCTGCCTTTGTGTCCCTCCCATGTCCTTTTCCTTATTCCCAACCATCACCACTAGCTCCTGGCTCTGTGGTCTGGTCGTAGTCTCTGCACTCAGCTAGGATGCATCCTTCCCCTCCCCAAATGCCCCAGTCCCAGTTCACTCATAGCCTTGTTCCCAGTTATCTCTCTCACCACCTTGCCTTCTCCCATTCTTCTGCCCCAGTTTCTGACCTAGTATCAGCCACCCCACCTCTCATCTTGGTACCTCTACCTCTCTTTTTGCCAGGGTCTTCACACTCTTCACTATTCATTCTAATCACAACCATTCCTGGGCTCCAGACTCAAATGTGTCTTGCTTCCTTTGCACATGGTGACAAGATGATAGTTGCCAAAATATGTTAAATATAGGCAAAGTTCCCTGCTTCCTGTCCTAGTGTATCCTTGACAGAGCCTGGGCAACACTGCACCACAGAGCCCCTTGAAGGTGTCCTTCACAGGTATACTGGGGTGCAGCTGCCCAGAAAGACAGCAGTGAGCCAGTGCAAATGGAAACCCAGCTCCAACATGAGAAAGCACATCCTTGTAAAGGATGATGTCAGGCTGCTTGTTTGGAGATTATCAGACCTGTCTATAACAAGGAAAACCAAGCAGCAAACAAGCAGAAGAAAAAAACAGGCAAAGAATTAAGGAGCTCCAGATCTAATTTTCCTTGCTCTGATCACTAAGATGACATAATCTCAGCTGATTGTGTAAAATAGAATTGCATGGTGACCCCTTTCTCCCTTTGCTGGCCACTCTTCCACCCCCAGCATAGATGCAGTGCACGCTATCAAGCCATGACTTAACTCTGAGCCAGCTCAAAGCACAGCCAAAAAAGAGCCAAAATAAATTTCAGTGCTTGGAGAAGCGAAGTCCCTTCCCTGTCCTTGTCCATGGTGTGGGGTGGCAGCTTTGCACAGTGGCAGAGACATTTATATTGGGATTGGAAGGGGAGAGAGGAGTGACTTGAAGAGGAGGCTGTGCTTAGCTCTGCATGAGGTATCACTGTCCTGAGCTGGGGGAGGGCAGATGGAAGTTTACAGGGGGATGCACATGTCACTTTTATTTTTTCCCTGTCAAATAAGCTATAGCTAATCCCTATAAAGCTGTCCTCCCTAGCATGGCTCTCCCCCTTCCCATTCTGGATTATTCAGTTCCCTCTTACAGATGTCAAACTGCCTTTCTTCACAAGAAGTCCTTCTTGGTACATCAAACAACACTCAGTCCTTAAACTTCCCATGTGAGGGACACCTGGAATGGTGTCAGAGAAGGAGAGGGGCTGGGGACGAAGCGTTGGCCAACTGGACTTTTATTTTTTTTAAATAAAAAATAAATAGTAGCTAACTATGGAGATAGCGTGCAGAAGGCCATGGTTGGAGGGAAGCCCCAGAGGGAACATTTGAAGCCCATTTAGATCAGTCCACATCATTCAACATAAACACTTCACTACATGTTGTAGCCATGCTTTACCTTTAGCAGCACCAGGCTGCCAGCTCTGAGTACTGAGCTTAGACTGCTGGGCTAGGAATTGAGAGAGCAGATGCTTAATTTGCTGGGCTGATACACAGGAAAATGGAGTGTCCTACCTGAGTTAGACAGATTGCAGCTTTTTGCTGTACCACAGGCAATGATCATGGTATGATATATTTTAAAGTAGTCAGTTTTAGTGCCAGCAGTTCTCTCTGTAGTATCTTTGAACCTTCTATATGCCATCAGCAGCTATATACAGGGCAACCTTCAAGCAACCTTAGTTTAGTGTCCTTTTCAGGGCTTAAAGGCCTTTTACTAGCTTATTTGTTTTACTTTTTTTTTGGAGAGAGGGAAGAGAAGAAAAGGAACCAAACGTTAGTGAGATCATGTGGAAATGAAAGAAATATGCAGTTGCGAGGCTTGCCTGTGGCAGAAAGGCTCCCTGAAAGGGCAAGCTGTTACAGCATTTCAGTAATTTGCCTGTTCTGTGAGGTTGTTAAATAACCAAATCCTTCAGCTGAAATTGCTCTGTCCCCACTCTTGTCTGTACCATGGCACAAACAGATATAGCTGTTGTGGTAGTAGGTAGTTGAAGTTTCTTACTGGACTCAGCTGGATCTTGATGCACTTACTGGTAACAAATATTCAAGGATAAGCAGAAGTGAAGCTGGTTAGAAGACAAATGAAGTTCCTTGGTTTGTCCCAGAATAAATCAAAGGGTCTTCTGAGACAGTTGTCGGAGGTTCAGAATCAGAGATATCCTTCTCGTGAAAAATGAACACAATTGTTTTGTAGATTTCCCCTTGCTTTAGAAGGAACAGCAGCATCGAGGACACAGGCAGTAACAGCAGTCCCATTATCCCATCATGGCTCTCTGGGGGAACAGACACATTTATTATTTCGTTTCCAGCCACACCCTCCTACTGCATCATCCTCCCTTGTTTCTAGGAGGGCTATGTGACACCTATGGAAGCATAGAGCTCAAACAAGGTTAGCTTTCCTGCATTGTCTGATTAGTTTTAGATGTCCATAAACTTAAAGCTCCATTAACACATAACAAGGCTTAGGCAATTTGCTTGAATTATTCATACAAAATACTGTCTAATTCCTTTTTGAATTGATTTAATTTATTCCTCCCCTTGCTAAATGTAGAAAAAATACATGTTTTCTACAACCACTATTATTAAGTATCTCAGGCTGTTCCCTCTGCTTTTGATTGCCTGAACATCAGACTTTTTTCTTTGGGAATTAGAAATAAGTTACATGCACTTGGCCTGAGTCTTCACTGCTCTGCCCTGCACAAAGGACAAAAAGCTATATGCAGAGATAATTACCTTATTCCCTGTTGTTTTAAGCACATGTGTGATTTTAGTCCCTGGAAGCATGCTCCAAATTTGTGAGCAATCTGTTCATCCAGTCTTTCAATCCAGTACTTTTCTTCCAATGCCAAAATCTGAAACAACAGAACTGTCTCCTCTGCCTCTTAGTCTTTTGTGCACGTATCCACCTATGCAATTACTAATTACAAGAACCAGAGAATTCCAGAGAATGCATTGTTCTTCCTCACCTAAAAATGAATGGAATTTCCTTCATTCCTGTCACATGGGGAGTAACTGGAAATACTTGCATAAGTTTTAGCCTGAAACATGTACGTGGACAAGTTTTAATAGTCGTTTTTCATGTCAAAGTAGTTGTGAATGACCAGAATCCCTCACTGCAGCAACTGGCAAAATCACAAGAGCATTATATCAGATTTTTAGCTTCTTTACTAAATGAACCCTTACAGGTCATCACCAGCAATCACTTCATTAGCCATAAAAAACTTCCCTCCTCAAAATGCTTACCATGTACAAACCTGAGACCAGGACAGAGAACTGTGGCACAGAAACAGTCGTGGAGGAAATCTGAGAGGTGACGCCAGATTTGTTGCATGACTAAATATATACTAAATAATAACTGAACACATGCTGGGATGAAAGCAGATGTCCCCAACAAGAAATATGTATCTTCTTCCTGTTCTTCCTTTTTCAAAGCCACCATTTATTCATGTTAAACATGAGTTTGTAGGCAAAGTAACTAAAAGAAAATGATGGAACCATTCAAAAGACATGCTTACATTTTTGAAATGATATAAGTAAAAGTACCAGGATGCTGAATCAAATACAGATAACTGAGTTGATAGTTACTGACAGTTACCATGGGTATCTTTTGATATATTTATATTGAACTAGTATTTATCCAACAATAATTTACATCTCTCTTAAAATAAAAGGTTAAAGTAGCCATTGTTGTATAAGAAATAGGTATCACCAGAGAGTTTTCTCCAGTACTGCTGAATGTGTAAACAGATGTGATGATCAGTGTAATATTGCCATGCCCATGTACACCTGCAAACAAGAATTTTAAGTTTTTTGGATGTTTATTATATGATTTCAGCAGAAATGTTTGCTTGATGGCCTTTTGTTCTAACAAATCAACAAACTGACTTCCTTTTGTAGGGTTTTTTAGGTGGTTTTTTTCTTCTACAGCTTGAAAATTTCTTTTCCCACAAAGTGTTTTAAGAAAGTGTTAAAATGGGTTTCCTTTGGCTGCTATGGATACAAAAAATGCTTAAGTGCCTCTTAGGAATTTTTTATGTTCTTCGAGGTAAGTAAGTCAGGAGTTAAAAAACAGAAGTGCGATAAGCAGAAATAGATTTTGCAATCCTTCTACTGGAACACAGTATCATCCCAGTGGAAGTCATTAGACATTTTTTCTCCATATATAATGAAGGACTGCAGTGACTCATTCCTGAGTTGTAAATGAATTTTTAAAACCTTTCAGAGCCATGGTCAGGGACATCGTAAAAATGAACAGCTCAGGATATTATTCCAACCCATAATTTCTTAGCAAGGAAATGATATAGGTCAACTACTGAGTAAACCCTGTTTATGGACATTGAACTTCAGGTCAAGTGTATTGCTAGGAACTGTAAGTGCTGATAAATGAAAATCAAAAGCAATTATGACCAATTATACCTGTATAAAGCTAAACATGTCTTTTTACTTTTACTGTTTTAAACTATTAGTGACCAGAAATCATCAGAGACAAATCAACAAAATCATTTCTACAGATTTCTCATCAAAGTGCCTTCTATCTCTGTTTTTCTCTCACATCTGTGGGATCAAAAATGACATCATGTCAGTCTTTCTCACATAATTACATTATTGCCTTGCTAGAAGTAGGAAATCTTGTTTCAAGACTATTGTCAAACATTTTCCTTTCTAGCCTGTTCTCACTTAGCCTCTACTTTTCAAAGTAATTGTTTTTTCTAGTGTGATTTTTATCCCTCTTTCCATTATCTGGCCTAGTAACCTGGAGAACAGTGGGCAGAGGAACACATGTTGGCCAAAGCAGGGCATCCCTTTCCCCACATCCTGTTGCAACTTTTTTTTTGTGTGTCACAGGGGTGTATCTCATGTATGTCACCAGTAGACTGAAAGGTAGGTATCACTGCTGACAGTCAAGTATCTGGTCAGGCTGGAAGTGGTGCAGAGGAATCATAGAAAAATTATATTTTTATTTTTTTCTGTGGCTCTTGGAAAATTAATTCAATGTTGTGTGCGTCAATTTTTGCATCTGTAGGAAGCACATGGTTACTCATCTCAGAGGACTGCTAAAACTTAGTTTATCAATGGCTGCAAAGCACCATGTACTCCCAGATAGAAAATACACATATTTTAGAAGATTAAATTTAATATTTGTGGAATTCTTCAGAGGTTTTAAAAGTGCTATTTCATCTTCTCAGAACATCAACTCCAACCTACACAAAACAGTCCCTAAAATACCCCCAGTCTTTTCATGGAAACCATGGCAAGACCAAGCACCTTTGTTCAATACTGTGTTCAGAAAATATTCAGAGTGAAATCCTATCCCTGCAAAGGCAAGTAGCTAGGGTTCTGTTTCCCATCTAGATTTAGAGTCTCCAGACAATAAAATGCTGCTTATGTCCTTTGGATTCATATTCCAATGGCTTCTTGCCCTTATGGCTAAAAGTCCCGGGAGATGGCATTTCCCAAAGGAGTCTACCCATCCTTAGATTTTATTTGAACCACGTCTTCTGCCTTTTAATTGAATATTAAATATATTCAGAAAAGCATTTAATAACATCTTGTGGCTGCTGGCCTTTTCAAAAACAATAATGTAACTATTTTCTAATAATCTGGAAGCATATTGCTTTTCCAAACATCTTGATTTATATGAAGGAAAGAGCTCAGGCAATGGGAAAAAAAAAAAGAACATTCTCATTCAGAGAACTATTAAAGTGTTTTTCAAAGGCTGATATTGAGAAAGTAGAGGTAGTGGAAAAATGAAAAATAAAAAAAAAAAAGAGTTTATTAGGAGATATATATCCCTTCTGTACAATTTAATTCTTGGGTAGAAGAAAGTACATAGCAAGTGTTCCACTCTTATTAAACGAAAATGAAGTCTGGATGCATGGTTTCACATCCAATATGATAACACTGGTATGAGGTCAGCAAGCACTATAGGAATATAATTTTTTTCCCTTTCATACAACTGGATTGCAATTTCAGCTACAGGCATGTGGAGACAAGGGAAAGAAAGAAATCTTACAACACTTCAGACATTATCACTTTGAGCTATTCAAAGGATACTGGATTTTAATGACAATAAGTGATTGATGTTTCAATGTTTTAGTTAAATGCCTGGGTTATTATGCTGTGAGAATTCCTGTCAGCCATAGCTGCATTGCTGCTGTGAGCAGAGCTGCAGTGAATCTTTCTCCCCATTAACAAGGTGAATAGAACAACCGATATCTCTGTGCTGTAGAACTGAGGCCACAAAAATAATGTGGAGCTCAAATTTGCTTTAAACCATAGAAATTTTACCCCAGCCAGGCTGAGGACTAGATCAGATCTTCAGGGGATGTTGCTTTCTTCTATCATTCTGTTTGGAGTTCAGCTCCTCAGAGAAATGGAAAGGGAATGATACCCATAGTGTTTACACTTTTCAGGTTGGACACTGCCTAGAGTAAACTCCTTGTCAATCATGCAGCCTACAAAAGGGACACTAAGAAATGAGACTGGCAGCTAGTGAAAAAAGGTCAAGAAGTCTTGCAGCTTGCCTCCTGTCCAGAGGAACCATATACAGGGTAGACAGCACCTCCTCATGAGAAGGAAGCTCGTGGCAATGCAGAAAGGAGGTCACTCACACTGCCACGAGGTAGTCTCAACAGGAGAGCTCATCCACTCTCTCTTCTCTGCCTGCATCCCTGAGGTGTTCTCAGGCCAAACTCTCAAAGTCATGTTTGATAGCTCAGTACAGCTGTTCAAGTTGGTATGGCTTCATGTTTAACGATTTCCATTTAATGGAAGTCAGGAAATGCTAAATGTCTGGTTACAGTGCTGTACCCATGTCTCTTAAGCAATGAAAGTAGCATGGAAAACTGAGTTCAGCAAATGCTAAAACATACTGGATCCACATGGATTTTACTGCTATATTTTAAATTATTCAACAGAAAATGCAATTCTCCTGTCTAAATGCATGTCCCTTTGAATCCAGTAATAGGTCTCAAGAAAGTTTTGCTGATGCTATAATTTCAAAGGTGAGCATGACTCTACCTCCTGCCCCAATTATCAGCCTGTTTCTTTAATAATTCAAAATCCTTGCTAAAATCCTGACCTTAGAGATTAATAAAATGATCCTTTATAGCCTTTCCAAGTTAGGCCGATTAAACACAGATTTGGCACAGACAACCTGAGAAACTTCAGTAACGTTATTCATTTAGCTAACAGAGTTACCTCCCCTGCTGACGCACTCCCAATTAATGCCAAGAAAGGCATCTGATCCGGTGGAAGGGGACCGCTTGTTCCATGCTCTCTCTTACCTTGGATTTGGTCCCAATTTAATGATAGCATCACTGTGTTTTTCTTGAGAACTGTAATTATTTTATGGAAGCGGGTAGTGTTCTGTCCAGCTCACAAGCCTTCCTGAGAGGACAGCAGGCCCCAAGCCTGGATGGCAGCAGGTGTTTCGGAGGGAAGCATTCATTAACTCCCCCAAAAGCACACGAAGAAAGGTTTGTTTGGTGTGGCAGTGGGTGATTAATTTATACCCTGCAGCACGAAGATACCCGAGCTGAAGTACTTTATAATTATAACTGACGGTCTTACTTGTATCTGTACATCAGCTTTTCCAGACCTAGGCTCTGCTGCAACCAAACAGAGCCAGCTTAGCTTAACTCTGCCTGGAAGCAGCTCCGATTAAACTGATGCAACTGTACACACGATGATGGATTTAAATTTAGTTTTTTGTTACGCTAGTGTTTATGAATGCCAGCTGAGTCACTGCAGGCTGAATTTAAACCAGTTTACTAGAGTTCATACCCAAAATTATCGGGGTTTAGCCAAACCAGTTTAAAACACAGCTGCAGGGGTGGCACTGGCTGAGCAAGTCGTGTTACAAGGCTGCCAGGGAGGAGGGCCATGCTGAAGGACAGGGGATGCTCTGGCCACAGTCCAGGTGCCCATTGCCTCTGACGTATCCTCAGGGGTAGAGGTGACATGGGTGATGGCTGTGCCTGTCCCTGGGAGGAAGAGGAGAGCAGGAGGTCTGATCCCAGGAGGAGCTGAAGAAATAGAATCATAGAAACATTTAGGTTGGAGAAGATTTCTAAGGTCATTGAGTCAACTGCTAACCCAACACTGCCAAGTTCACCATTAAACCATGTCCTTAAGTGTCTTTAAGACTAAACATGTCTTTTAAATACCTTCAGGGACAGAGACTCTTACTGGAGTCCTGCCAGTCAGCCCCAGCTGGGAACTTGTCCCATCACAATGCTGAGATGTTATTCCCCTTGCCCAAAGATCAGGAAATAAAAGCTGGATCTTTTTGCGTTACTTCAGGCAGTTTTTCCCACCGAACCTCTATAACTCTGCTTTCAGGATCCAGCCCACATTGGAGAAGGGAGCAGAGATTATCTAACCATGACCAATTTTACTTTTCCAGAATATAAGGTCATATAAAATGATGCCATGCAGAATGCAGTCTTGTTGTTTATGTTCTTTCAGGGCTGAGCTGGAGGCTTTGTGTAAGATCTCATAAGGAGAGGTTGAGAAGCCCCTCCCAAGCCCCGAGCAGAGAGGAGGGTCCAGGTGGGTGCTATGGGGCGCACGGAGGTTCCTTCCCAGGGAAGACTGGAGGTTTCCAACTCCTGGAAAAGGCAGGGGCTGTGCCTCTGTCCAGAGGCTTGCAAGGAGTGTGAGTGCCCCACGGCAGGTGGGGCCAGAACGCTGTGCCCAGGGAGGAACCCAGATTCACGGCAGCACCAGGAGGAGGCACTGAGGCATGGCACAGGGAGATCCCCCTTCCACAGGGACAGAGGCTCCTGTCTCCTGGCCTGGCCTGCTAATGGGGGCTTGGGCAGATCCTGGAACCACTGCTCTGCACAGGCACCTCTGCCAAGGCCAGAAGAGGTCCTGGTGCTTTTCTCCTGGATCCTGCCACTTTGGGGAAGGGGCTTTAGCTGTCTGCATAACTGTTGTCAGCAAGAGATTTGGCTTTTTCAACCACAGGCCCCACTTCAAGAACTGAGGAGGGCTTTGTGGGCACCTGAGAGACACCTCACAGCACCTACAAGCAGGAGATGGAGTCAGGTTCCTCACAGCAGTGCAGTGCAGGGTGGGAGGACAAGAGGCATCAGGGATAAGTTGAAATGAGAGTTTCAGGCTGTGGATAGACAGAAACTGTCTTCCTGTGAGGGAGGCAGCAGAGCAGGTCACCCTGAGTATCTGTGCTGTCTCCATCCTCAAAGGGTTTCAAGGCCCAGCTGGTCCATGCCCTGAGCTGCCTGCTCTGGCTCCAGCACTGGCCCTGCTTTGGGCCAGGAGGTGGACTGGAGACCTTCCAAGGTACCTCCCAGCCTGAATTACACCATCATCCTATGATGACCAATAAGTGTTTCTAAACCAAGACAACTTTGCACGTACAGCACATTGTACTTGGCCTTTAGCCTCAATAAGGTCTTGTGGCAGCAAATTATTTAAATATTATAGATGAATCAGTTAACCAGCATTTCAGCCAGCGTTATTTTCACACTGACTTTGATTTAAGGAAGTAAGACATTTTCATTTTTGCAATACCATGCACTTGAGGGAAACACTCCAACATACATGCTTAAGTAAGTAACCTCTTTTGACAGTGCTGAGCTCTCATCAGATGTCTCTTGAAGGGAAATTATTCCCAACTGAGCACTTTGGAAAACTTGTTCCTTTGTTTGTCAGCCCACATAAGGCTTTTGGACCCTAATTTTTGGCACATCTTCAAAAGTGTCTCTGCTGCAGTGGCTTCTATGTGTTCTGAAAAGGTAAATCAATTTGTTATCATAGAGTATGCTGAGTTGGAAGGGACCCACAAAGTCCTGGCCCTTCACAGGACAATGCCAAGAGTCACAGTTGTCTCTGAGAGCATTGTCCGAGTGCTTTTCGAACTCTGTCAGGCTGGAGCTGAGACCACCTTGCTGGGGACCCTGTTCCAGTGCCCAACCATCATATCTGTGTTATCCTCCTCCCAAGATCAGAGCGTGGCTGACCCATCAAAAGGCTCACAGTGAGTGAAAATCGATACTTCAAACAGAGCTACTCATCTGTTATTCATAGATTTTATTGGCAGAGAAACAAGATTCAACATCCTTATACAATCAGGTACAAGTTTTGCTAAAATATAAAGGAATTTATATTAAATATGAGCCTTAATATGTTTATCTGAAATATAAAATTTTGTGTATGTTCTATTTTTAGTCATATCTGTAAAAGAAAAGACATTTTTTCCCAACTTTTATTTATATGTCTGTTTTCTTCTCTCTTTGCAGTAAATTAGTCATTAATTTAATCATCTCTAAGATCCATATGCTCGCCCACACCACCCTTCATATGAGTACAATGAGATAAGGATTTTTATTTGCTGCACTGGGGTATAATTAAACTTTCTATATTTCAATTATTTCAATTTTTTACCATGAGCAATCACATGGCCTCCTGCAATAAAAGGAAATACTGTTTTCATTTTAAATGTTTCAGAATTTTCTACACTCATCTTTTAATTTAGCTTCCAGTCTTTGATAACATGGTTTGCTTACATCAGATTAGTAATACACTCCACTGACAAGGTTTCTTTTGTTTTGATTTAGGGATTTTTTCCTTCCTATGGCCATATTGGCAAATTTCACATCTGAGCAGTATGACAAATACCATATGTTCACCTTCAGGCCACTATGTTACTTGCTGGTAACTGCAATTCTTGCTGCTGTAGTTGCTCTTTGAAATGAAGAGTGACTATGACACTTCCCTTCTATTACCTTAAGTCATCTTCTGTATCTAGGCAACTTTCTAGAGTCACTGCTCCATGAAATGAATTGAAATATGTGTAGATTCACATTTCACATTGGTACAACACAAGCAACATTTGAATTCTGAACAGAAATGAAAAACATCCCAATTGGAAAGTTGCCTGCAAAAAATTCAATACTTTTCTGCCTTTATTCATTTATTTCAGCCTGTATTGCTTATGAATCTAATGAAATGCTAGGCTGGAGCTCCATTTTGGTATGAAATGACTCAAGGGAATAGTGTAAACGTTCAACTTCAAGAACAATATATGACAAATCTGCAGAGCAAGTTCTTTGATTAGTTTATCTAGTGGCTTATAACTTTGCTTTTGAATAAACAGGGATTGTCAGACTGAGGTAGCAGGAGAGTTTGCTATGAATATTCATGCAAACATGCCTGTCCTAAGTCTTGCACAGTTTAATGGAGCTATTCCTCTGCCTTGCTTTGATTAATTGACTTTTTAAATGAGGTTTTGCTCATTTTTTGTTTAAAGTTTCAAAGAAAGTGGGCACAGAACAACTGACCAAATTGCCATTCCCTGAAAACCAAAACAACTGTCAATAGGAACTAAGAGTTCAATAGAAAGGCAGGATTGAGCCTTGCATTTCCTAGTCTTTTTTTGAGTACTGCTTCCCACAGGAGAAGTGCTGTCTAAGTAAGAGATTTCAGGTTTCTTGCTATTTTTAATCTAACAAGTAGTGCAGTCCACCCAGATCAAACTTTTCTTTACTCATTTCTAGGCTAGTCCTGGGTCAAAGGGTTTCATTCCTTGATCCATTGCCTCCAGAGAAATTCCTGTTGGTCCTTCTCCATCCAGAACACCAGCCTCCTCTTCTCTGATTGCAGAAATCCTCCTTAGTACTTTGGGCTGACCCTTCCTCCTTACATCCTTCATCAGCTGCAGCCACTCACCTGCAGACAGGAAGCAGATCTCTAGCTGGCAGCTGCACTGGAAGTTTACAAACTTTATTAGACACACAGTCTCCTAAGTTAGCAACAGTGCTAATGCTGTGAGGTGAAGAAAGAGGGGGAAAATAGACATCAAGTTCCAAGTTAGCAAGAGTGTTATTGCCTTAAGAAAATCATTGTCACATTCAGTGTGGGATCTTGCCAGGACTTTGCAGGAGCGAAGGGAGAGAGCTAAAGATACATTGTTGGATGTAATCTATATGCTTAAACAGTAATAAATAGTTCAGTCTGCAGTCATAAGGAGGATTTAAAAGGTGTTCTTTCACCCAGTAAGACTTTCCTTAAGGAGGTGGATCTGCTCTTTCTACAATGTGTGAGGAAAATTAACACCATAGAACAGAACCTGTAAAGGCGAAAACAAGAGCTGTCTAGGTAGCAACAGAGACTTAAAGAGCTTTAGATCTGCTTCCCTCCAGGCAGTGTTATTTTGGGCTGACTAGAGATACCTTCACACCTGTGAACCCCCTCCTGGAGTAAGTTTTCAGAGAAGCCAGGACAGCTTGCTCTCAAAACAACAAGCAGGTGTTCTCCTTACATGAATGTGTCCAAGAAAAAAATCAGTCACTCAGAAGCAGTGGTGGCACCGATTCTTCCTCGTGGCTTTGTTTGCTTCCTCAGATACTCCAGATTCCAGTGAGATGCATGATAACTACTGATGAGGGGGTTTCAGTTAAAGTGGGAATTTTGATGAAATCTAGACTCCTAAATTCACAGTTGTTGTCCTGAAAACCTCTGGCTTAACTGTTACATATTACTAATAAAAATTTTGATCAATCTATGTTTTGGGTAAGGGTATAGAAAAATGCATGGTATATAGAAATTGAGAAAATAGAAAGGGTTTGCCTACAAACAGTGTTCTTCAATATGATAATGAAATTGTGGTAATTTTGTTGCTTGGTGTTGCCAAAATCCAACAACACTGATTTGTGTATTTCTGGACCATCTAGTCCTTGGATCAAGAGCACAAATCAGGGATTTGAATCTAGATTTCTCTCTTCCCTCTCTCCCAGACATACCTATGTCCCTTCAAAGTTGTAAAGGAGGTAGATGAAGTCTTCAAATAAAATTATTTTCTTGTTCTCATTTTGAATACAGAAAATACTGTTAATAACTGTTTTTCAGCTAATAAAGTTGAAACTATGCGAGATCAAGGTGTCAAAAGAAGAGATGTTAGAACAAGCTGTTACAATTAGGCAGCAGCTTATTTAAAAGAAAACTTGGCTGCTGTTCCACCAAGTATTCTGTGGAGACACAAGAACAAAATGGTTGTGTTGTTTACAAAATGCACAGTGTTATTTTAGAAGCAGACCTTAGGGTAGCAAATTTTAGTCCTATGTCTGACAAAGACTCTGTGGCAACAGTGGAAATGACAAACAAGTTTGTCTAGTGTCACTATTGAGTAAGAGGATGAAACAGTAATTAAAGGAACTTATTAGAAAGCAATAGGAACAGGAAGATATATAATAGTTGCAAATAAACATTGATGCTGTAAAAGAAAGTGGTGCTTTCAATCTACTGACACTTTATTATAAATTCTAGCATAGCCATATATAAAGTAAAATAACCTGAAACAATTTATTTGGACTTTTAAAAACTGCTGTTGTCAAAATTCCTGAAGTGGGGCCTGTTACTGAAATCAGGTATCATGAGGTGAGGGAATTATGATTAGGGAACAGCAAGCCATAGAAAAGCAAGGACTATGGGTAAATACCAAGGTATTGTGCTGGCAAAAGGACAGCCAAGTGATGACTGCAGAGCTGTACTATGAATGCTGTCAAATACATTTCAAATGATGGTAAAACTCACCTGAAGTGCAATAGAGCATGAAAAACACCTAACAAGGGGACCTCACAAGCTAGGTAAACTGGCAGTGGAATGATAGATGGAATATGTCAACAAAAGGGTATCATGGACAATATTGCTAGTTTGAAAATGAAAAAAAAATCCCTAACGCTAGGGATGGAAAGGGCCTTCAAAAAATTCACCAAACTCCTCTTTATCTGCAGCAAAGGCCAAAGTGTGGCTGGATGCCTAAAGGACAATATAAGCAATGATAAAATTATTTCTACATTAGAATGTAGATGTAGCATACTTTATTGCACATGCATAAGGTTTCTTAAAGGCATAATGCGTGGGTGCATGGGTGGGAGTGCATAAGTACATATATGCACTGACATAAAATATTCACCTATCTACAGAGCTGAATTTTTAGAAGCAATAATATTTAATATTTAATACAATAATCCTATGATTCAGATGTTCTGTGCAGTCTTGTAGTGTCATACTCCTGAAGTGCTAATGCTTCAGCTATTCTGCCTGTACACATATGCTCACAGAAACAGGTAATGCAAATTTCTGATATACATATAAAAATATTTTCCCATTTCCCTGTCTTTTATAACATTTTTCCTGCTTATGGAGTCCTTACAGAAATTATTAGAAGTAATGAAGGTTTTTCATAGGAATATAAACTGAATAGACAGGGACACCTGTCTATTCACACAGAGGAGCTGAAGAAGTGTATGAAGATATGTGAAATCAGGGTACAGAGAAAGCCAATCAGGTGGTGTGTTTAAGGAGGTGCTTGATGCACATAAAATACAAAAAATCTGAAACATGCAAAGGTACTCTTATATTTATCACTGGCAGAGTAAATGTTCAACCATATATAGAACTTACTACCATATGACAGCCACTGAGCTGAGATTCTCTGGCGGTTCGACAGGTGTATCAATGACAAAAACATTGAACCATCAAGTAAAAAAGAAATTAATGGAGACACATGGACACAACAAGGCTTAAAATTATAATCCCCATAGCAGCCAGGCTTTCTACAGTGTTTTTGGAGTGATTTGAGGCACCTGAAAATACAAGTAAGCATTGGATTGATGGGTAACTGTGATCTAGCAAGATAATGCTACAGATATCAATTTGTTGCATTCCTGTAACTTAAGGTGATCTCAATAACTTTGATGACTGCATTTCCACTGCTCTTTGATAGCAACTGGATACGTTAGGTCCCAAAGTGTGATCCTTCAGCCTCCAGTAAACCTCAAAGCCACTTTTTCCATTAAGAATTACAGGCTTTTTTGGTGCCTTAAAGTAGAAGGTGAGCTCTCTGTGAGATGGTGTCTTGCAAGACTACTAACAGTTAACAATGATGGAATAAATTCAGGGTAAATAGGAATCCCAAGTGCTGTTTCTGTTGCCTTAAAACTGAAAATCATTCAATCTGATCAACGACAAGCGAATAATCATTTTGGATTCCTGAAATAAATGTTGAATTACATTATTTCTTTCAATGCAGTTTTTTATTTAGCTCATCTATAGTTTAGCTCAATTTTATTGCTCAAATAGAATCATAGTGAAGTGAAATGTCATGTATAGAATTTTAGTGTGAGGCACAAATCTATGAAGGCCATTTCAGTATTTACTATAATGCTATACCAGGAACAGAATTTTTCCCTAGAAATTTTTCCCCCTAGATAAAAAGAAAAATAATGTATCTTGTGTGTCTCTGTAGTCTTTGTTCATACTAGTTTTGAACACAATTGTTAGTAAGTTTGCAAATGATAAAATGTTAAAACTGGGCATCCAGGAACAAATGGTCTCCACTTATTTATAACAATTTGGTATAAAATTAATCAAATCTCTTGAAGTGTCCAACATGCTCAAGAACTGCAAGTGGCAAAAATAGAGGAAAGTTCTCTGGCTAGACAGGCCTTTCTAAGCAACTAGGTTTGTTTTCTCATTTTGTGCGCTAAAACTGTAATCCAGACCGGCTGATTTGGGGGTGGTTACCTCTGTTTTGCATGTCTGATTGAGTAACTGATTGAGTAAGGTGTTCCTCTGCCTGGTCAGTGTGGAGGCTGACAGTGCCTGCTTCCTCCTGTGTGAACAGTTCTTAGGACCAGGTAAGCCTGGCAGTGACAACTTTTATTATGGTGAGGGAAATGCTTGGGAGAGGGCTGGTGGCTCTGATCCCGTGGTATGTGTGGTGGGGTTGTTGGCTTTTCTTCCCTCTTCCACTGCTGAACTTGCTGGGCAGTTTTGTCTGTAGTTGCCTAAAGAAATGAGAGACAGAGCTAGTGAAAATTAGTGGCCTAATAGAGGACAAAGAGCTTACAAGTATTTTCATATAACCAAAACCCTGCTGTTTCTGGTTTGGGGTTTTGTTTTGGTTTCAGTAGAAAATAGGCAATCCTCTCAGGGAAAACTAAAATTGGAGCTTGAGTTTAGACACTGAAGTCAAACATCTACATTTCATAGACACAAAAAACAGCCTCCATTTGCTCACTGCTCATGGGACTTCCTTTCCCTTTCCCTTTCCCTTTCCCTTTCCCTTTCCCTTTTCTTCCATGGTTTGAATAAAACAGGCTAAGAGCGCCTTTATCTGATTCCACTCCCAAATATTTTGAATAAATTGCTAAGAAAGGGAGACAGAGCTGCTTTGCTTTTCCTGTACCCAATCTCTTGGTAGGTTTTTTTTTCTCATCTGTGGTGAAATAATTGATGTCAGGCGTATTCTCCCTACCAGCATCCTTGCCTCCCTCCTACTGCCCCATTCCAGTTGCCCCAGCCCTATCACGTGCTGCTGCCTTCTCTCAGGCTGCTGCCAAGAAGAGAGGAGAACCAGAACCAACCAGAAGAGAAGCTCTGCAGTATGTTGAGCATATTTGTTCACATTCACCTCCTCCCTACATCTCTGTTCAGGGCCCCTTTCCAAAGGTAGCACTGATACCTTTGTGTCCTGACCCTGTAATACTAATTCAGAAAAATCCAAAATGATCAAATCATTGAATCATTCTATGAGTCCAAGTTCCTGCAAGCACAAGTGTTGGCATGCACAAGGCTGGAGGCAGGAGATCCCCATTCCCATCCATTTCCTCCTGGGCACAAGCAGCAGGGCTCTTCCTGAGAACAGCTCCTGATTTCTGGAAGAGATCAGATCCGAATAACAACCATGCTGTTCATATACACAACGCCTAATTTTCTTTCTTAACTGAATCAAAGCTACTTTTGCATAGTGCAGGGTTTCATTGTAGGTTCACGTTGTTCCTGAATTGTTTCCCCACATCCTTTTCTGCAATCACTGGAGATTGCCCCAGAGAAGGAGCTGGGTGAGCTCAGCCAAAAGGGTACATAGAAAACAGCACTTCTGAAAACTGATTTCTCCTTGTTCTTTTCATCTTAGATATTCTGGGCTATAGAAATAAGATCCAAGAACTTCAAAAAACATGCCTGTAAAACCTTTTGCCAGATAAATTAAATCAGTCACTCCGTGGCTGCTCTCTACAGGTGCATGAGGGCACTAAAGTGAGAACCACGTTAAATTTCTTTGTATTTGTTTGAGGACTAATTTATATTCACTAGGAGATTCTTAGCATTGTGTTCTTTCATTTTCCTGAATTTGAATATATTTCTTAATATTGCCTTAGAATTTTGTTCCTAATTCTAAAAGTGGGCTAATTGGTATGCTATTTGCCATTTTGGTTGCTATTTTCATTGTGAATCAGCAGCAGATATCTATATTTACAGACTGAAAGTGAGCTATAACTCTCTCCATTATTGTAAAATATTGTAAACCTTCTGGTTTTTTGTTTCCTCCCAGCAGCAGTAAGATCTTTAAAACAGCCCTTCTTTTTCACCATCAAAATAACACACTTCCTACACTGGAGTTATCAATCACAGCCTATCATTGAAAATATTATTTGGAAGGTGGAGGCAGCTGTTCTATGTCATGTAGATATTCAGATTTTTGCCCCTCTTATGAGTAAATACTCAGTTTCAGGAAAATGCTCCGAATTGTTAATACCTGGTGTGCCAGCCTCAGAGAGGCTTTAGCAGCCTCTGAGTTGAGCAAGCTGGGTAAGCAGCAGGAGAGATTGCTCTCCTCCTTACTCTTGGATCAGAATCTACTCCTAAGAGAGAGTGGCTTTCTGGCAGCCTGGCTTGTGTGTCCATGGAGAGCTGTCCAGAAGGTTTGACCTTTCTTTCAGAAGTGTGCTTGCATGCAAATAAAACAAGGGTTGCCTAGAATCTTTGCAGATCTGGGGACATTGATTTCTCCTTTAGAGATTGTCAGCTCTGCTGAGGTTGATCCCTGGGGCAGCTCCCCTCTGGTGTTAGTGTGGGAAGCAGGGGTGACAGAGCCGTTTGCCAAAGGGCAAAAATACATTTTAGCTCATTTAGGTCTATGCAAGGCACTGGGCAATTTGTTCCCTTCTTGCCACTTTGCCCCATCTTTCTATGTGTGCTAATAACTAATGTATGCTGCAGTAAATATTATTTACTCTTCTTTTCTCAGGGCAATTTGTAATTCATAGAGGGTTAGGAACAGCTGGAAGGCAAAGCAGTGATCCTGAAATTTTCTGAGACTAAAGTCAATGATATTTTTATGGTCATCTAATTTTCCTGGGAGTATTTTGTGTTACATTAAGTGGTTGTTATGCACTGATAAGCATGCCTAATAAATGTAGCCACTTCCCTCTGATAAATTATGGGAACAAATTTGAATGCTCATTAACATGTATATATTAACCCTGTGTGAATATTGTAAAGAGTTCTGCAGGGTATGAAATTATCACTGTGGCTTACCCTATTGTCCGGATCTAGGTTTATCACTTGGCAGGAGATCAGCTTGAATGGAAACAAAAAAATTGCTTCTAATAAGGGAAACTGTATTAATATAAAACTAATTTTAAAGTCCATACCCATGGTCACTTCCTCTCCTTCAGTATTACCATTGAGAAGATATTGAGAGAAATTACTGCACAAATCAGTATAGTAGTGAGAGGAGAGGTAGGAAGGGCCCTCTGTGCCATCAGCAAACTGAACCAAATAGAAGTGTCACCTTGCTTTATTTCAAAGCAGGCTGGGGTCTGGGAACTGCAACCTGCTCAGGTCCTTCACAAGGCCATCACTTAAGTTTGCTCCTTTGATATAATCCTATTTTTCCGTAGCCGCATACAGAGGCTTTTATTGTTGCTATGAGCTGAGGTACAGTCTCTTTCAGGCAAAGAAGTATTTTTCTTCTAGGAAAATTCAGCAGGTAAGAGGTTTTTAATCATAATATGCAAAATAAGTCAAAAGGAGTAATTTTAAAAAGTAGCTTTTGATCCAGTATAGCTTTTCCCCAGGAGCTTAGATCAGATAACTGGTTGCATTAATTGGTACTCAGTGTAGGAAGAGATGCTAAATACTTCTGGCTGTCAATTCACCCAGATGTACAGAATAATCCAAAAAAGCGCATGCAGCAACTGACAGGAATGAATTCTGAAAGAGCTGACAATCATGAATAATGCAACAAGGTAAAAAAAAATATTGTGAGAGGTAGTTCAGAGGCTCCTCTGCTAACACCTTCTCTAAATATATTGTTCATAAATGGAACTTCTCCTGTGAGTTTCACAAAATTAGCAAATTGTGAAGGTAAGCTTACAAAAAAGTGGTAGCACATCTGAAATGTTTGAAATATAAAAACCTGGGGCCTGGGAAGGAAGCTCTACTAATATGATATGTTTGTTATTGTAAAACAAATATTATATCTTTGCTGCCTGTATGTATAACAGAGACAGACTTCCACTGATTGGGATATAGACATAGTAAAAGAGATGCTCCTGCACAGACTACATTATTGAACAATCAACTGAGGTCCGGTAGAAAGCATCCCAGTGGCTTCAGTGGATGCTCATAAGGGAATATTTTCATATTCCTTATCTTAAGCATGTAATTTGAATATGTAGGTGATGCCAGTATTCCCTGGAGCTTCAATCAATACATTATTCTCTCTTGTTTGACTGTCGTTTCGGTAGAGTTACTATTTTTGTCTGCATACATTTCCTTTTCACCTTTGTCAGCTTAATGCAAGACAGCGAGAATAGAGGTACTGAGTGCTGCCAAATGTTCTCCAGCAATGACCACAAGCAGAAAAGTAAGAGTAGAAAATCGAGTATTTCAAGGAAATTGTGCTAGCTTCCCAGTGTGGTCTTTTAGCCTCTAACAACTTACAGCACCAAAACAGAGCTCAGAATTGGTCACCAAGTTTCAGACGGGCTCAATGAGTGTTTCTTCATAATGTACCCATCTGTACCAGGAATCACTGCCACCCCGTATCAGAATGACATCCACACTTTTTTCACTTTGTGAAAACTGCGCTTTTATTTTAATACAATTCACCATGAGTTTGGTGGGGGTTTTTTTGTTTGTTTGGCTGGTTGGTTGGTTGGTTGGTGGGTTTTATTGTTCCCCAGTCTGTGGGGAGATTTTTCCAGTGGTTGCTTAGTTTCTCTAAGAACCTCCAATGCTTGAAGATGGCCCAGTTAAAAGCCTTGTGAGTGCTACTGGGGTGCTTTCCCTCTTGTTCAGGAGTTTGTGAGGCAGGAATTCCATCACAAAGTCCATGCTGACTCTTTCTTGCTGCCCAAAATTGTCCCTGTGTCTCACCTACCTATTATAAGTAAGTAGGCAATTTCACCAGAAAAGCGGTTTAAGTTTAGCATTTATATTTCCTCTGGATGCCTTGATCTCCTACAGAACAGTTTTGGTTTTGTTTTTTTGTTTTTTTTAATAGAAGATACCTTTTCCATCCTCCAGTTCAGAAGGTCATCAAGGATGCGGGTTGGACTACAACAAAATACAATAGTCATTTCCCATTATGAAGTCTTCACTGTATGGGAAAAGAAGTGCCAGGCTGCCTTGTCCTACCCACTATAGGAAGAAGATGAATATGTAGATCAACTTTTAACAAAGAAAGTTAAGCACAGAAAAAAATGAAGCAAGCACAGTAGGATGTACCAAGGCTCTGTGATACAGCAGCATTCGTCAAGAGCAGCCCTCAGGAATGACCTGAGGTTTGTTTTTACACAGACAGAATGCGTTTGGAGCTCTTGCACTGGTTTTCAGAGCTATATCTACCCTGCCAAATAAAAGATGACATGGTTTCAAGTCAAGTCCAAGTGACAGACACAGGGTTTATGTGTATGCTGTGAAGCAGCAGCCCCTTGCAGATCATGGCTGTCTTGCAGGCAGCTGTTTGGAGAAATCCGTACCGGAACCAAGGGCTTAGAGAACAATTATGCTGTGTGGACAATCAATGATCAAGCTTGGCCTTGTTTTATTTAGGGGCATAGAGGCACTCAGTGTGATCCTTCTAATAAACATGGACAGCTTATAAAAGGATAAGAGAAACAGAGTGATTGTGAGTAAATAATCTGATCTGGGGAATGATGTAAATGATGAGCAGAGGCACTTTCGTGTAGCATGAAATCATTAATGTTATGTAAGAGCCAAAAGCACTCATGTAAGGCTGGTGCACTTGTATCAGGACACAGATAGTGTTCTTACTCACATTTAGCATCATTTTATTCCTGGATCTGGGGTCACTTGGGAAGATCCATCTACATAAGCTGTATTTAGACTGTAATATTTTGATGTTAACTGAGCTGAAAAGGGCTCTTCTGATGAGCTCCTGATGAGCTCTGAGATGAAAAAACAGACAAATCTGAATTTTGGAAGGAATGACTGCACATGTCTTTTTGACACAATTCAGTGTTATGAAGTTGTATCTGAAATGTGATCCAAGTAAAAATGAAATAAAAATGGGTGAGAGTGTTTCTGCTTAGTCCCCTGGCGTAAAAAGATGTTGGTTTCAGTGGCTGAGAGCCCTAAGTAAAAGCAGTGCTAAGAAGGCAGGTAGTGTGAGTGCCTTTCAGGCCAACACTTCAGATGCTGAAATAAGCTGTATTTAACATTAACTGCTTTTCAGGCTGATATTTCTTTCCACAGTTGTTTTTTTCTTGAAGGTTAATTAACAATGATGTTTTCATAATAAAGTTCCTATTTCCTGATACAAAATCTTTACTCTTCCTGGTCTAAATGGTAAGCATAAGCTAATTAATACAAGCAAATTTGCCCATGCAGAATAGCTTTTAAAAGCATAGTAGACATGCCTTGTTAACTAATTGAAGAATTACAGAGATATAAAAGCACATGATTGACACATAATGTGCAGTCAAGGAAAATACTATCCTGAGAAGCTTCCAGCAACATGACACCGAAAGCTGTGCTGTGCAAAGTTCACATAAAAAAAAACTAATGGGCTTCACTAGAAGAATCCAGAGCACAATGATCCATCACTGATGAAAATCCAGCTCAAGGCTAGCTAGGAAAATGGTGGTTATTTTGTTTCTTTCCTAGTACAAAAACATTTTGTCTTTTAGGCCTCTACACAACATGAGAGTAAGAAAGCGTTAGCTTGAAAAACTTGTGGTTCACACAGCCCAGGACATTGTAGATTCATGGAATCATAGACTCACAGAACAGCTTGGGTTGGAAGGGACCTTTAAGGGTCATAAACTGAACTAGGATCTTGCCGTCCATTGCAACAACCCTAAAAGACTTTTTCTCCATGTCACGGGGCACAGTGACTGGGAGTCACTCTCTGTGTCCCAGAAGGACACAGCTTGCTGTGCTGGAGCAGAGGATATGGACAGAGAACTGAGCTAGGGAAAGGTGCTGGCTGTCTGGTTAGATATCAACAGCCTTTTGATAATGGTAGTCAACATTATTATTTGTGTGCAGTTTTAATTTCCTCAGCATCTCAGGAACTGTCCATGTTTTGACTCTTATATGCTTCAATCTCTATTTTGGGGATCCCCAAGTTACAGCATTATTTAGGTTGGAAAAAGTCTGTAATCTGATTGAGTTGCATCAAGTTTGAGAGTGTCAGGGATGTTTTTTTAGTATAGACTTACAGTCTTTTCTGAACACACCTGAGTGAAAACTTTGTTAACCAAAGGGAACGCAGCCGGATAGGATACATAGAGCAGTGTTTATCTCAATGTAATTTTCAATCAGTGGAGCTACATTTTCATTTCAGGGAGACAGAGAAGCTGTTATTTTGGATGACTACAAATTTAGGCAAATGGAAATTGCAAATGCTCTTCTGCAGATCCAGACATCTTCAAGAGATGGGCTATGCTTGTTTTCATGAATACCATTCCCTTTTAAATCAGTTGAAGTAGTTAGCTGCAAAGTACCTCTTGGATACATTGATTTCATCTGTTTTAGAACAAAAATCAGGTATATTTAGTTAATCCTCTAAAATTCAGCTGTATTATCTTCTTTTATTAGCCTCTCTAAAATGCATTTTTACTGTTATATTATAAAGAAGATTAATATCCCTAATATAAATCACAGTAGTCTCTTTAGTTATGGTGCATCTTAAGGTTTATAGAGTTTAAATTATTTAAATGTTGTTTTATGTTGCCTAATTTATTCTGTTAGAGCTGTTGAGAGAGTAAGACTGTCATTAAGATTATTTTACTGCTTGATGCATCAGATACAAATCTTTTTGAAGAGCTGTTTCTTTCTCAATTATTGTCCAACATCCCAACCAGCCCTTATTTTTTCTTAAATGTTTGAGAACAACAGATGTAAAATGCTAAAAAAAAAATAGATCATTGTAAAAAATAATTTGGTCATAACCACCAGCAGATGCATTCTCTGTATGCCATTGATAAACTGGAAATGCTAGCAAACCCTATTCTGCCTTCTAAGAACCTGAACATGAGCTGTCAAGTGATCATATCTGGAATTCTTAGATATCTTTCCTCCATGCTGTCATTCTGCTACAGACATTTTTCTACTATTTTTATTTTTCACCTGATGTGAATTACATTACATTCTCACTTCCAGAAAAGACTATTGAGGTGACTCTGCAGAAGTTCCCCTCTTTTGTAAAGTGCAGTTGGGGTTGATCTGTGAAACTCTCAGCAGAGGTCTCCTCTCTCCCACATGTGCCCTGTTTACTCTGAATCACAACTTCCACTCAGAGTGAGCTACAGAGGCTTGGCACAGAAAACTGCAAGGAGACCAGAGAGCCGGCGTTTCCTGGGGCAAAATGAGGACATGCATGTTTTCCTTTAGATGGAGATTTTAAAGCCATTGCAAGTGGCTTACGTATAATTCCTTGGATTTATTAAAAAAGTTGGTTTTAATAGGTGAGTGGGGTTACAGCAAGAAGGAGGAATCTAGTCACAGTTTAACCACTGATCTTCTGGATGAGCTCTTAATAGTCACGTGCCAGGACTTTCAGAAAGTGACAGAATTTGTATGTCCCAGTTTAGAGTCCCATTTCTGATTTTTATTTTATTTACTTTTCATTTATTTAGGAGGAACATTTAAAAATGTTGCCTGGTTATTTTAGGTGTAATAATTCCTTTGTAATTCCTTTGAAACAAGCTGAGTGCATCTTAGCCCAGGGTTTTGGTGTAGGAAAGTACTTTCACAAATTCCCTTTCTGTTGTTTTCTTATCCATATTATGGATCCAGCAATATTAATAATGTAAAGCTTTTTCATCTCCATTAGGGATATTTAGCTCTGCTCCCTCTGAAATCACTATCAAGCTGTGAAAGCTAGAAATCAGACGTTCCTATCTTTTGAGCCTACAGTCAAATGTTTGTACATGAATTTGCATTTTGAACCCATGCATGTTTCAAACTGGTTCACAGTGTGCTGAGAGTGGGGGCAGATATGAGAGTTGTCTTAAGGACAGCTTCTCAGTGTGCCAACTGGATGCTCTTCCAAAGAGATTGCTCATGGCCACCCATTTGACTGCACTTTGCTGGCAGGGGAAGGGAAAGGAAGAATATCACAAACCTTTCATCTCACACGTGGGCCAGTGCTGGGCATTCAAGAATGTGACCATGAAGGAGAGAAAGGGGGATGTAACCATTACACTTGTGTCTCTTTGCCAGCCTCACATTCCTACTGTTTCTACCAGGGAAACAATTCCCTCCCAACACTAGCACAGCCTGGGCAGGGCAGTGTCACAGTGACTCCTGAGGGCACGGCAGCCTCATGGGTACATGGACCTCAGAAAGGGAAGAGTTCAGCTTCACTGACCTCCTGGCTGCATCCTGATCTTTGTTTTCAAGAAACTTCAGCAGAAATTCAATCAAACAGGCAGGGACTATATATTTATTTTAAACTGCAATAGAGAAAAGGAGAAAACTCCACCAAGATCTTCCTGTAGGATTATTTCCTGAAGCTGTCTCACCTGCACATTATACATATATATATTCATCATGAATAACTCCAGTCTAAAGAATGGGGGCTTCAGAGCAGTGATGGGTTTGTTAATTCTCATATTCAGAGACCCCTTAGGTCTAGGGGGGGATTACATGTTTGAGAGGGATGGACTTAACCCATCAGGTCTGTGAAGGCAGCTGTGCAGCAGTGAAAAGTGAAAACTTAAGACTGGGATTTGTTGTTTGAATTAAGATTTAGAAAGTATCGAGGAATGTAGGGTATTTGGGATCCCTGCTGGAATGTGGAGGGAAACAGAGGCAGCTGAGGGCAAAAGCAGGGAGCCTAAGCAGCCTGGCAGATAAGTAGCTCTCCATGATAGGCTTTGACATTTCCTTGTACTGTCACCATCAGAGATGCTCCTGATAAGATCAACAGCTTACCTGCAAACCAGCTCTGCTGACCAGACAGGCAAATCTGCCCTGGCTCTGACACCTTCCAGCAGTCCCTTCAGTAGGACCAGTGCTGCTTAATTCACATTTCAATGTAATGCAATTTGTGTGTGAATGCGTATGCATGAGGATATAAAATCAGACACAAATTACTGAGTTCACTTGCTCTCCGCTATAGAACAAGAAAAGGCGTGAGGAAAAAAGGAGCTGTATTTAAAGTACAACATTTTAACACTGTATAAAGTAATTAATTAGAAAAATTGAGAAATCTTACCATTTTTGTGTTTTTTTCTTTTTAAAAGTGACAAGCAGAAATCAGAAAGGAGCTGATGTGAGTTAATTGAATGAAAACGGATTTTACGAAAGGTGGTAACAACTTACTTAAGCATTACCATAACTCTTGATATTGAAATATATGAGCCTTATCAGACAGCTTTGATTAGCCTTTAAACAAAACTAAATTTTGTTTTAATCAAAATTGTAATGTTAACTGCTTATTTCACAGTTTGCTTGTGGTATATTAGCAGTAATTTTTTATGTAATGTAAAGAAAGATAGATTAAATGTTATCTAGAAGGATGATTATTATTTTAGAATTAGTTACAATTTTATATAAATTATATATGATGGATAATTGTATTTATTTATAATTATGAAATATTATCTATATTAATATAGATAGATTAAGTATTATATAATTACCTCCCTTCTTGTGAACTGTAGTTTCAATGGTGAGGTTCACTAATTCAATATTTAAAATGGTTTAATGCAACTGGTGATATAAGGGGTTTTGTTTCCTCTTCTCTTGCTTCCCAGCCACATATTTAGTGGAGTTTTAATATATAACTATGTATTTGACACAGCTTTGTCAATGAAGGCAAAGTCAAGAATGATTTCGTTACAAAAGCAGTTTGTGGTTATCTGTGGGCGTATGTTTGACACTTTGGATTCATCTTTTCTTGTCTTCCAAGAAACTTCTTGGATCTTTATCTTTGCAGTAGGTAATTTCCCTGGATTTGAAGGCCAGACATATAGGTATATTCCTCATCATACAATAATAGCAATGTTAGAGATATTTTCAATTCAAGCCTTGTAGGTAAAGACAGATATCTTGCATCCTGAGCCTTTTTTTTCCCTGGGAAGTCAGCACAGAAATTGGAAGATGAGATAAGATGTTCCTGGGATAACCACATTAATTCTTGCAACACTGCATGAAACAGAGTTACACAGGAGTAGGGACTCAGAACAGTGCATGACACAGAGTTGTACCTAGGGAGCTCCTAAGACAAGGGCAAGGGCAAAATAGCCACCAGGAGGGAATGGTGGCCATTTTCTCATTTTCCCCACCAGTGGGGAATGATGGCCATTTTCTCATTTTCCCCACCAGCAGGGAATGGCGTCCCCTACTTTAGGGGACAGAACATGCTGGCTGCCTCTATCTTTTGACAAATTGACAGCTACAAAATGTATTCTGGTCTAACCAGTAAGGATTATGAATGTATTTTAACAAAAGCAGCACTTACATCCAGCTGAAAACAGTCTCTATTTTTTTATTCTCTTGCAGCATCAATGTATTTATTCAAATGTTGGTTACATTGTCTATTGTCTAAATAAGAGCAAGTTAAAGATGTCCACTAAGGGCCATGAAACCATCACCCCTTTTCCAAGTAGGAAGCAAGTGGTGGAATTCCACCTGGACTAACTCTAAATGCCTGCTTTGCAAATGAGGAGCCTGGACCTTGGTGTCATCTCCCACCATGGATCTGTTGTGTCTCCCTCAGAAAGTCTTAAGTAACTGCAAAGCATTCCCTGCATTCCTGTAAACTCGTTTAGTTTGTTATCTCTTATAATTTGTCAGTCATGGCTAATGATGGAGCTGTCATGGAAAATGGATGTCAGTCCTTGGAAGAACATCATTAAGCCTTTAAGTCAGTGGTTTTTTGCATTCCATGCTGAATCTATATTAGTAATACAGAAATCTATTATAGATGGATAAGCATGGAAAGAGCTTGTCCCAAGATTTTTATAATTGCATTCAGATTTAAAAAATAATTTTTTTTTTAAAAGAAAATCTTGTGGAACAATTTCAGTTTTGAGGTAAAGGGGTGGGGTGAGGGTGATCTATGAATGTGTGTGTGTGTGTGTGTGTGTGTGTGTGTGTGTGTTTTACCACAAATAATAATTAATCCCAAACATATTAGTAGATCACATTACTGTGTAAGCAACCAAAGGGGTGAAGAAGTAAATTCTAGGACACCATTTTTAGAACAGTTGTTATTTCCCAGTCCCCTGCTAGGGCTGAGTGAGAAGAGGAGCAGGTGTGTGTTGGTTGGATTTGGAGGAATTCTTTGTGATGAAGCTAAGTGACATGATAGGTTAAGTACAATGAAATGACATGATACTCTCTTATTGTCTTAAATAATCATGAATAAATGACAAGATAATTTAAATGTTGTTGCCATACAATAGGAGCTAATAGGTTCAAGCTATTTGTCATAAGAAGGAACAATTCATTTCCCATTATTTTTTACTAGTTTATGTGCCATTCACATCTTTCTGTGATTTCAGGTAGTTAAATTCAAGCACTTGAAAGGAGTTCCTTCACTGAGTAAAGGTTTTGATAATTTTTTTCCTAAGGCACCCTTAAAATTACTATTTCAGATTTTTTTTCGCTTCTCCACCCCCCCATTAAATCACTGTTAGATCTTCTATTTATTCTCACCGATTAAAAAATTATGCTAAATTAAGGTGAAGATGGAATTATGGTGCACTTGTTAATCTGTTGGACTACAGTGTAAACAGACATAAAAAAATTACTACTTTAGGCTTCTTCATATTTTTTAAAGTCTTTTACAAGAAACCATAATTGGCTGAGATGATTGCATTTTTTAGCAGCCTGTAGAAAGAAACAGTGATATTTCAGAAATGCTGACTGAAAATAATACAGGGTTTTTCTTGTCTACTAATTTGTATCCTTGGCTTTCATAGCCCTTCTCCTTATAATTTGCACAGCAGGGTGTGTTTTGAGGCAATTACAATACCAGTTCTAGAACAGCTTTCTCTCCTTGACTGAACATAATGCTGGAAAAAGGGAAACAGATTTTTCCTTTCCTGAAGAAAATTAAGGTTCTTTTTTAAGAAAGGAATTAAATATACTCAGCATATGTTTGTGATTGAGAAAGAGCTCAGGCCTGTGAAATATTTAGGCATTTGCATGTATTCATATTTAAATAGGCAAACATTTGTGTGTTACATTAATAAAGGAGAAGAGATTTTCCTGGATTTTCAATACAGTTTCCACAATGTAAGGCATAGCACAGCCGTAAAATTTGTGCATGAAACACCTTTGAAGAAAACAGCCTTTTTACTCTCATCCATGACAACACTTCCCTTTTCTTTTTTTTAATTTTACCCTCAAAATTAGTGCTGTATTTCCAGCAAGCCCAAGAAAGGAGTTAATAAAAATTATTCAATGAAAGCAAGTTTAACCCTACCTTTCCCCTGAAAATCCAGAGCAAATCCAAATTAATTATCCCAAGAATAAAACTAAAACAATAATTTGTTCCTTTTCTGGTAGACAGGAGAAAATGAATATCTCATCTGGGTACAGCATGGACCTTTTGGACAGCAGAGAGTCAGTAATCTGTCATTTTATAATGGCCAGGCAGGCCCTTTTAACACAGGTTTTAATCAACATGTTAACATTCATAGCAGTCTTTCAGTATTTCTAGGGAGACTAAAAGAAAGGTAGGGACAGACATATTAGTGTGGACTGTTGCAATAGGACAAGGGGTAATGGTTTTAAATTAAAAGATTTAGATCAGAGATAAGGAAGAAAAGGAGAGTGGTGATACACTGGAATTGACTGCCCACAGGGACAATAGATGCCCTGTTCCTGGAAGTGTTGAAGGAATATCAGACTCTAAGGTGCACACTCTGCAAGTTCAGCATCAATTTAGATTTAAGACAGAACAGCTGCAACGGGCTCTCTTGTAGCAAATCCTTGCATACATAGCATTTAAGCTTGGCTAAGGATAAAAATTATAGTCGGTATCTATGGAGAACAGATGAAAATTGAAACTGCCATGATAATTTTTGGCAAGAACAGACTAAGATGGGGACTTTTCATCTACACGGGCACGAATGTGGATGATGAAATGATGAATCTGCCAGGAAGAGATTCTGCCTCTGAAATAAGATTAGAACAGTTTTAACAAAGCAATGGAATCACCTCCTGCATATGTTTACCTCCATTTTATCTCTACCTCTGTTTTAGAATTTGTAAAGCCCTAAATTAATTGCACTTTACTTCATTGTCCATACAATGTTTACACATTGTTTACACTTGTTTCACTTAGAATAATCTCAAAATAGTCTTGAGGGCAGGGCATGCCATACCATCAAATGCTGCCATCTCTTTTTGCCATCCTAATGCTAAGATTGAACTTCACCCAGCCTGTCAGACCAGCTTTGTTCTCTTTGCTTGGTTAGAGCCAGTACAGCTTTACTGAGTTTTAGGGAATAAAACAATCCAGACTTTCTTCTGGAAGCTGTCAGCTCTGCCCAGAAAATTGGCAGGTGTTCCTGGTAAGCTGCGTATAATGCTGCAGATTGAGGGATGCCATCTCTTAGCACTTCTTCCTCCCAGTTACACCAATATGAGAACTCTGCAAGAAAGAGGCAATCTTGTGGTCATTCTTTACTCTTACATTTCTAAAAATGATTACAAGAAGTCTGTGATACCAAATTATTCTCACATAGTGCCTTTTTTTTTCATCTCTTCTTTAGACCTTTTGACCTACCTCTCCTGCAGGAAATTTTGCAGTCAACTTCCTAATGTTCTTGACAAATCTATTATTAAATAGACACTAATCAAATTGCAAATTACAAAAAGATGATACTATGTTCTATTAGTGGTTTCTAATGGAAATAAAAGCTACAACATAAAGCTGTTAAAGGTCAGTTGACATACGGAGTATGGCAATTAAAACCATAATCAATCAGCAACTGTTACCATTTGCAGTTTGCAGATCCATTGCAATGAGTTCTACACATCTATGCAATATTCCAGATTGATTTTTCTCTTTTTCACACCAAATAGGCCACGAGAATATTCTATAGACCCCCTGGCATTTTGCAGAGCACTTTCTGCTACCAGTTCAATTATGTTTTTAACAAGGCATTTGATGTTTTCTGGAATCTGGAAGACCTGTTTGACCTATGGCACTTCAGTTCAGAGTATGTGCTTGCTTTGCAACAGAGCAATCATCCACTTTGTCCCAGACTTGGGCTGAGTGCACCCTCAGTGTGTTTGCAGCTGACCCCAAGCTGAATGGGGCAGCCGTCATGCCCAAAGGGTGGGATACCATCCTGTGGGACCTTGGCAGGCTTGAGGGCCCATGGGAACGTTGTGAGGTTCAACAAGGTCAAGGGCAAGAACCTACAACTAAGTCAGGGAATCCCCAGTATCCATACAGGCTAAGGGATTAAAGAATTGATAGAAGTCCCCAGGAGAAAGACTGAGGGGTACTAGCAAAAGAAAAACTGGACATGAGCTGGCAATGTGTGCTTGCAGCCCAGAAAGCCAGCCACACCCTGGGCTGCATGGCCAGCAGGCTGAGGGGGTGGCTCTGTCCCTGTGCTCTGCGCTTGTGACACCCCACTGGAGTGCAAGCTCCAGCTCTGGGGTCCCCAACACAGGAAAAACATCCATCTGTTGGGGCAGATCCAGGGAGGACCATGAAGATGATCCTCTTATAGAAATTCTGAGGGAGTTGGGGTTGCCTGGAGAAGAGAAGCTCTGGGGAGACTTTTTGCAGTATACTAATAGATAAAGAGGGGTTATAAGAATACAGGGACCTTTTACCAGGGCCTGTATTGTCAGGACAAGGGGGCAAAGGCTTTAAACTGGAAGAGGGTAGGTTTAGAAAAACTGTGCCCAGAAAGACTGTGGATGTCCCATCACTGGAAGTGCTCCAGGCCAGGGAGAATGCATCTTAGAGCAATCTAGTAAAAAAAAGTCTTTACCCATGGAAAGAGAGGGGACTAAATAATCTTTAAATATCCTTTCTAACCCAAACTCTTCTCTATTTCCAATATTCCAGACTTTAATTTAAGACCTAAACTATTAAAGTTTTTAATAACTCTAGAAATTAATTATTACAGATATTAAAAAAAATGTTATGCTAAAAGAAGAAAATATTTTTTCAGAACGTGGGAAGTCTTTCTCGGCTATGCATTACTTCGTAACTTCATGCCAACAGCATAATTAAGATTTATCCTTCCAGATGTAATGAGGTGGAATAAGTTTCTTTTCCTGTATGGACAGACTCAAATATGTTTAATTTCCATGAGCTTTGACTCTTTCATGCTGTTGTGTAAGACCATGGCAATCTGTTACACCTATGCTTCATAGCTTGATGAAGCTAACCAGAACCACACACAACTCCTGTATTTTGAGGATGACAGTTCAATCCTTTATCCTGAAAGTGCACCACACAGGGAGATTCCTGCACAGCACAGCGAGATTCTTAAGCAGTTGCATTATCAGTGCCTCTGGGACATTCATAAAGAGTAAATCCCTGGGAGAGGGAATAATGGCATACAAGTAAAGGTTATACATGAACTGGAGTTATAAAACTAATGTAGATTGTGTCTTAAACACAATACACAAAAAATAATTACTTCAACTCAAGGCATCTTTACAACAGAAACTTCTTGTGTTTGGATCAAGTGTGTGTGACTCTTTGAATCACAAGGATCTTTCCCATCCTTGAGGATACCTAGAATAGTTTGATCTAAGGCAAGTGGAGAGGGTTATGTTGGTCTGCAATCTTGCTGTAAAATGAACAAAGACAAGTTGAAAGCAGCTAACACTTCCTCTACCTGAGGACAGACAGACTTACTGGAAAATGTGCTTCAGTTGGGAGAAAGCACAAAAATATAAACATGGAATAAATGTGTAAGTTATTGATGTTTGAGTTCTTTGTAGAGCTCTGTTAACAACTTTCAGTAGTGACCACCCTGCACATGTGAAGCCTTTACTGTTTGTACTTGATGAACTTAGCACATCTTCCTTTTAAGCAAAACATGAAACAGAGAAAGGATCTATGCTGCAGCCCACTGCAGCTGCAACCCACTTCCACTTTGGAGGAAAGCAAAGGGAAATAAAAAAGAAAAGTAGTGATCATTTTTCTTTTGGCAGGTCTTTGTGAGAGTTTCGATGGGGAACAGAACCCTGAGCAACCACATTATTTTGGCCTAAATTCATCCTTGTGGTTTCAGTCAGTCAGAATTAATATTGTGTACTTTGAAATTGCTGTGTGCTGCTGTTGACGTGCACAGCTGAGCAGCTGCTCCCTCTCAACACAAAGGAGGCTGCACTTCAGGACATACTCAAGTGATTTCTGATTGTAAAGCTTTTTGGGGTTCTTCAGACTAAAAAGCATTTTTACCACTTCTGCAGCTACTGGTATACAGGGAACAGACAAAAAGTTCCCTGGAGCTGGTACAGATGAAACTTGAATTTTAACAGAACTTCAGTAGTTCTGGAGGTTTTTCATTCTTCTTTTAATCTGTGTTTAATCTATAGTCTGTAATGGCCAGAGTTTATACATAATTCTCTCTAGGGCGTGCTCCTAGTGTAATTAGTGACAAAACCTGACTTTAATTAATGAGTAGGATAAAGCTTCCGGGATGGCCATGCAGAAGAACTTCTCAGCCTAATGAATTGATTTCCATTGAATTGGCTATAAATATAATACCATTAATAATTAATTGGCTCATTGCAAGGATACCAGAAGACACTAGAAATGAGCAGATGTTACTTTTCTGCCTCAGAAGCAAGTTTGAAGGGTTGTTTCCTCAGTATGTTCTGTAGCAATGTTGGCAGGATTTATAATGGGCAATGTAGCCCTGTCCTGGGCAGAGGTAAGGAGGTTTATAGCTGTGATGCCTCCAGGCACAGTTAAAGCAAAGGTCCTGAAACTGGTCCCTCATGCCACAGAAGAAACAGCTAAAGGATCTTAAGATATTCTTGCAGACACTGAATCTTCCTGAAAATTATCCCAGCAAAGTTAAGGAGCAGTAGTAATATAATGAAGAGATCATCCAAGGAAGCAGCATTAAAAATTTTTGTGACCAAAAGTATTGAATTTATAAAGAGGCTGGAGCTGACACCAAGCAGATAATTTCAACATTCCCATTGCCCTGTAGACTCCACTGCTCTGCACTGGGAAAGGGATTCCTAAAATGCCACACTGCCACTGCTTTGGCAGTTCCTTTTGGGAAAAGTACATCCTTAATGCATTGTTCTTTAGAGCTCATGATTTTTCATTCCTTAGTTTTCTTGTTTTCTGGACTATGTTCTTTCTATCACATTCAAGAATCTGTAAATGTCTTCATTTGTGTACAGACTTCTAATTAGGAATAGAAAACACCCCAAAACAATTGTAAGGGAAAAAGTAAAAATTACCCTTTTGATTCTCATATATATTCTGGGAGCAGCATCCAAACTTTTTTCATCATGTATTCTCTTGCAAATGAGCTATGTTTGAAAAGTTCAAGCCTCGGGAAGTTCAGAGGGCTAGAACTTCCTATTCCTAACACAGAGACGACAGAAGCTTTGTTTTACATTTGCACAGCTCAAGGAATGCTCCAGTTACAGATGGGGAAGGATTATTTCCAGCCACTCTTATGAACTTTATTTTCTAGATTAGCAGCAAACCCAAGATACCTTACATAGGTGCTGATGTGGAGGTGTTTGCACACAAACTTATTTTACAGAAATTAGGAGCTGGTGCTGCGCTCTCACAGTGCAGCACGCCCATTGCCACAGCAGTGCTGCAATGCCCTCTTGGCTTCCTCCTTCATTACAAGTCTCAAAACAGATGCCATTAGAATTGCATGTCCGTATTCCTGATAATAGCATCCTCAATTCCAAGCCTAAATATTGGTTCCTTGGGTGGAAAGGACGAATTCTCTAAACTGCAGAAAGACACGCAACCCCAGAGAATTCCACTGGATACAGTAAGTGACTCACATTCATAGAAATCAGAACCCCTCATTCAGACATTTAAAAAATAACCTCTCTAATATGTAAGCATGCTTGTTCAAAAATGTTGTCATTTAAATGTGTCTCTTTGTAGGTACTTTAGAGAAAAAAATATGTGAGTTTAATTTTTCAAACATGGTTTCCAAGTGTACCTATCTAAGCTGAGTCTGCAGTTCTGTACCAGAAAGAAAATGAACAAAGGTTTAGCAAAGGTGAAAAAATATGCCTTTAAATATGGAAGTCAAATTAAATTCCCTGGGCTCCAGTTGCTTT
This sequence comes from Polioptila caerulea, assembly GCA_013397295.1. Classification (NCBI taxonomy): domain Eukaryota; kingdom Metazoa; phylum Chordata; class Aves; order Passeriformes; family Certhiidae; genus Polioptila; species Polioptila caerulea. The sequence continues at coordinate 300,959 of VYXF01011770.1, read as the reverse complement.
TAGCAACTGAGAAAAATAAGGAAGAAAAATAGGTTGATTTTCATGTATGTGCTTAGATTTAGGGAAGAAAAAAGAGGCATCCATTCAAGGCTCTACATTTCTGCTATCATTAACCACACAATAAACACATTCTCACCACATTAAATAATCACTTCAACAGGAACTAAGCTGGCCAGCCAGCTACCTACCGGGAGTCCTGGGGGACAGATGAAGGAAAAATAAATACCTGTGAATAGACTGGGAAAACAGTAAATCTCCACTTTTCAGTAGCACAGCACTCCTGCGTCTAGCCAACATGAAGGGCAGAAAGCTCAGTCAGTCTTATAAACTCATTATGATACAAGATGGAATATTCCCTGCCCTGATTATTTTGCCAAGTTAAGTGGACAGTGTTATTTTGGGTGGCAAAGAGAACTTTCTGCTTTGGAAGGAAAAAGGGAGCCTGGCTGATGGTTCTAAGAGTCTGATCAAAGGTGGGGGATGTGTGGATTCACTGAGCTGTGGAAAAAAACCCCAGCATGCAGAACCAAGGGTGTTTAGTACACATCTGCTTCAGGACCTGAGAAGAAGACATGCACAAGCAATGGCATTTTTTATTCATTTTTGCATATGTGGGTAGGTTTTCAGGAATTATATTGTGTACTGAATGTATTCATAATACCATACATAACAATGCAAATTAAATGTTTAGCTTGCCAAAACATGTTAATGATCCAAGGGTCTCTGGAACTAATTAGTGCTGAACGCTGCAGCAGGAAGGCAGAAATGCCGTGCACAGTTAAGTATGCAACTCTACACTGCAGGGGAAAACTCTGCCTTGTCACAGAGCATGATCAATACATGTCCATACACCAACACTGACAAGGTTTTGTGCAGCAACAAAATACATCCTCACATTCTTCAATATTTTTGCCTCTGAGTTTGGCACACTAAGGTACGTAGTGTCAGAGAAATGCACCTTTGATCTTCTGTGCAATAAAGACACAAATGTATGGATTTGTTTTTTCTTTCAGGTCACAGCATTTTGAAACTGAAGAAATTTACAAATAAACCTCTTAGTTTAGAAAGAAATTAATTACAGCTGTAGTAACAATTCTGAACCTGAAGAAGGAATTTTTCAAAGGTTCTATAGTAACAAAATAAAAAACCCAAACATTTTCATATATTTCTCTTTGCATTTGTAAGTTTTATGAGAAACTGATAGGGTTTCATTATGGGAAGCAATTTTTGGATGTTAATTCTCGGCTCATCTGTCTCCCCAAGCCCCTCAGACATTAATTAAACTTTTATAGCTATTCAGACTAACATCTAAACATTCCAACTCAGAGCTGCTTAAGTACAGCCTCAGGCTATATCTGGCCCAAATCCACCAGAATGGCTATGTGCCCAATCCTCTGTTTCAGCTATTGACTGTTCTTGACCCCTTTTTCCTTTACTTTTATCATCTATTATCTTAAGGGGGCTTACTCTGCCCTGGTTCTATTTTGTCCAACGGCATAACAAATTCTTATTTTTTCTCTGTGCCCCTCCTACCTGTGGCCAGCACGTATTCCTCCTGTTAACACTTTCACAGACTCGAAATACCTTGACAGTTTGACTTTATTGAAGTTACACAATGGGTGATGGTGGTTATTCGAGCTTGTGCTTCCAGATGGCATGAGATCAATACATGGGATGTGACTCACAGCTGACTGGATATTTGGCCTTTGAAGTGCAGTGTTGCAGCTCCTTAGTAAGTGTTCCAAGCCTTACAGTTCTGAAGGGAACTGCTTGCTGATATTTGGTGAGGGAGAGTTACAAACTGTCAGAGCTGAAGAACATTTGGGCTGGGGTTTGCCTTCAGCTCAGCCATATCTCCCAATGCCTTTTATACTTCCAGTATCTACAAGTGCCATGACTTATACAGATGTCTCAGCTCCCATTTGCATCAATGGAGTTTTAGTGAGTGACTCAGGTAATTTTGGGTAAGAAAAGCAGTTATTCAGACACCACTGACTGTAGGAACAACATCTCCATTGCATTTATTTGGATTTTAGACAAGCAACACCTACCTGGGGACACCTATGTTGCAGACATAAAATTGTCAGCTCTTTTGCACACAGATATGCAAATCTGCCAACACACGACAGTTTCATGAAAAATATTCTTAATTGGAAAACCGAGAATGTTTTCCAATTCACAGAGTCCTCAACTATTTGGGTAATATTTTCCAGACATATGGTTAGCCGTCACTTTTTTTGCCAGTTGAACATTACAGAATTCTTCAGATTTAGTAACTCATTCACAAAAATGTATAGCAGCAAATAATATTACTCTCTGGGACAAAACTCAGTTTTATTAGTAAATAATTCAGGTTTGTGAAAGAAAACATACCACTTCATGTGAAAAGAAGACACCACCTGGCCACCAGGGGATTCCAACAGGAATAGCAAGACAGTTATGATAGCCTTAGGAGATATTTGTCCAAAAGTCTTTCTGATTTTAACAAGTATTAATGAAATGATTTTTCCATTTACATTGTTCTTTTGTTGGTTTTTTTTTTTTTTTTTTTGACTCATTTTCTAAATCTTGTTTTGGATGTGGCAGAAACGTTCCTTGTTTAGCTGTTTCTCTTACAAAAAAACCCCACCCTGTTTTTCTCACATATCAAAGTGTTTCTTAAACTGTAAAGCAATAGAGGACTGTATCCAGGATGGTAGAATTCTGAGGAGGACATCAGCTCTCAGCAATATTTAGCAGTGGGACTTCAGTCAGCTGTACTACAAGGTCTGGCATCCCCCCACAGCACGAGGAGGATGGGCCAGTGAGTGGGACGATCAAGGAAGAACAAGGTCTTGTGCCTGGAGGTCCACCTGCTTTAACTTGGATAGGAAGACAAGTAAAATGTCACTCCACATTCTAGCAACTATGTTTAGAGGAATATTTGTGATTGCCATGTAAATCAGATAAAGCAGAGTCTTAAGTATTTAGCAGTAATAGACAATGAGGTATCCTGGCTGAAAAATTGAATTTGAATGGTTCAGTTAGTCTTGGCCTTTTAAAATCAGTTCAAATGCCTGCCAGCAGTTAACAAATACCTGGAACTTGGTACTACGGGAGTGAAATTCTGCTAAAGTTAACAATGGTAATTTTGGTTGCTCTTCCGGTGTGTAACAATGCAATCATTACACTTCATTAATCACATTCAATAAATGTGAAGTTCTATTTACTAGTACAGGCAGCGAAATTTTCACAGTTCCCCTCTTCAGAGATTATCCCTATCCCCAAAAGCACTATTTCCCTTTTTACTCTAAGCTCTTACCAAAGCAAGAAATCTCAAGTTTCATGTTTTGTATTTACATTACCAGTTACTAGATGTGGCAAGCAAATGCTCCAGTATTTTTTAGTACCCAATATTGCAAAGTGTTTATGCACAAAGATAATAGTTATGATTATGTTTATTGCTCAGTCTGCATTCAGAAAAGCTTAAAGAAATGAGGAGAGAATGCCTTTGTGAGAAACCTACATAAAGTCTGTGAAACTCTAGGGCAGCTCTACCTAAAAGGCTTGTTACTGAATCCTATTTTCTAATCAAGAACAATATATTCAATTTATAGTGTAAATGTACTGGGGCATACAGAACTGATTATTAAGATCAGTCTTCTGTTTAGAAGGGGAGGGAAGTCAATATGTCTATACCTACAAAATGCAATTTTTATAACAGTTGAGGAATAATTCTGGATCCTGATACTTTGCAATTTTGATGTATTAAAAAAAGCTGTTAGATAAATCTGGCACTTCTCAAATCAAATTAAATAAGAAAGAAAAATATAATATTCTGCTTGTTTGTGGTAAAGATGCACGAAATTATAAGGAGAATGATGGAAGAGTTTCCCCTCCCTCCTAATCCTTATTCATTTTTTGGAAGATTAATTATGAAAAACCTGCCAGAGACTCATTAGGTGCCAAAAGAAATGGCATATATGTTAATATCCCTCTAGGAGCCATGGCTATGACTCCAGGAAATGAATTTATAATTCATGCTAATATAGTTAAGACTCCTTAGTGTTTGTTCCTGGATGTTACAGGACTGGCTCTAAATATCAGAACTTGCAAAAACTATGCAATAAATAAGATCAAGCTGTTCCTTGCACCAGAGAACTAGTATAGAAACTGTTTTTTTTTCTCTGCTTTCTTCTGTCATCTTCATCTTGCTTAAAATACACAGTAAGAGCTCTGCCAATTGGGATGTAAAATGCCTTCTTGATTGTAGCATATAATTAAATCTTTCCTTTCAGCTTTTTCTCCACATCAGTTTATAAAGGATCTACTTGAATTTGAGGCAAAAAAAAGACATCTGGCTTCATGGTTTTGTGTGGGCTGATCTAGTTATACTCCTTTTTAAAATATATATATTTGTACTGAGTCAAGCCTAAAATAATTAACACTCCTTACCCACTGGAATATATTCCTACATACAGAGAGGTGAAATAAATTCTGCCATGATCACTGAAAATATGCCAGAACCATTATTGCACATTGCACTACTTTGGCCCATTACCAAAATATTCAAGTCCTACACAAACTGACACCCCTGCCAAACCCCAAACCAGATATCAGATCTTCAACACAAAAAAATTCAACCACTCCAAAACCTTCTCTTCCCGGTCCAGCTTGTGAATTTAGTTAAAAAATTAAAACAGGTTAAGACTACTACTACAGCATGTTGTATGAGAGAGAGTTTGTAAAAAAACTCTGCCTATTTCCTAGAGCATGCCAGAACGAAAGGTTTCAAAGCAGAGAAAATTTTTTTGCTGGGTCAACACCATCACAGCCATGCATTTACAGAGTGTCCTTGATAAGAGTCAAAAGGCTGCTTTACAATGAAGCTCATTAAAAACGATCAATATTTAAAATTTTTTGAAAGAAGCAGCAAACATATTTCTTTGATGTAATTTTGCATGCTAGAAAAGACTGCAGTCTTAAAATAGTGGTGGAAAGTTTAAAACTCAAATGATATAATTAGAAAAATGCATGAGTTTTTAATGTCTAAGGAAGGCAAACAAAGCAGCTAATTCTGGTGGCAAAAGAAATCCATAAATCACGGGTGGTAGAGCTAACAGGGTGAGCAATAACACAGCTGTCCTCACAGCACAGTGGGGTGGAGGGGCCGCCCTCACTGGCCATTGAGTTGCATCACTAACAGAGCAGCATTTGGAGTACTTGAGAGGGATCTGGCTTATTCTAAATCCATTTCCCAGAGTGAAATAAAAAGAAATGAGAAGGTTTAACAGTGCGTTTCAAAGATGGTTGTGCTTTAAGTCTGTCAAACCTTGGCGAGCATCAGTCTGAACTGTGTGAATTTTGTTGCTTGGCAAACCCTGGATGTTTTGCCAAGTGATAAACTGGATCTTTCAACAGCCTTTCTAAACTGTTGGGATTGGGATTCCAGTCTCTCCAAATATCAAGACTGGCTACTCTGCCTCGACTGTGCTGTACTCACAACCTCTGCCACCTCTGTGGTGCAGCATCAGTTTATTCCATGGGGGATCTGCTGGGGTCGAGACACCTGAGAAATTCACTCAGAGTACCTTGTAGATGTGAGTATAGGCTTTGAACTGCTTTTTAAAGAGATAAGGAAAAAAGGTCTGTTGAGCAGCATCGTGTATGGTTCTTGACGATAGAGAAACATGTCAAACCCCAAACAAGCTCTGAAAACAGCTTTGAGGGGACCCATTCATCACTCCAGCACATGGCAGCTGGCTGTGTTTCTGAGGGTTGACACACCCCAGAGCGAGCCCGGGAGCTCCCCTGACACCCCACTGGTGCTGCAACCTGTAGCAGGGGAGAGATTTAGGAATCAAATATAACAACTCCTGTACACACTCCAGTAGACCCCTTTGTCCAGGGACAAATCACTTTTTTTTAGAGAAAAGCTAAGATTTGTGCTCCTTTACCAAACTTTTACCCTTATGTAGCTGTTGGCACCAGCAGTGTTGCCAACACTCATGTAAAACAGGCAGACTGATGGTCTCAAACTGGAGGGACGATAGCAGCTACACGTCACTGCCGGGCGGCTGCCGGGTGTGGGGCCATTCAAGGACATCAGCCTCTGGTGAGCCACGTGGCTTCACTTCTACCTACCCTGTGCCTTTTGGTCACTGGCAATGCCAAATGGCAACCCAGCTATGGCCAGAGCTTTGCTCCCTCAGTGATGGAGCTCTCCCAGCCAGGCAACACAGAGCTCAGGCCACATCCACAGCCCCAGACTCATGGGAACAGGAACTCCATACTGTTTCTGTGTGAAACTCCAGCTAAAAGAAAAACTACTGCTTGCCATGTGGGGAGGTGAGGAATAAAGGACGAAGAGAGGGAAAAAAATTGACTTCATTGCCAAGCAATAAATAAATGACAGCAGATGCATGTTCCTAGAGTAGTGCCATTCAGATGGGACTGCAGCTGGACTTCCCAGCTGTGGCTCTGCCGTGCAGTGCCGTGCCGTGCCGTGCTATTTCTCCATTAGCCAAACAGTGAGCAGGCTCCAGCACGAGCTTATGGGCCACGGGGACAGATTTCCCTTGCACAGTGAGGGGACAGGGCTTGGGCAGCTTTGGAACGTCCTACGGGGTGGAGCCAGGAGGCATCCAGGGCAGTTTGTAGGAGAGTCTCCCTAACTGACATGTTGATAGCAAATTAACCCCAATGAATTGCATGCACACAGGTTAGAAAAATCTGTGACTGAGGTGAAAACAAACACATCAGTTTTTATTTCAGTTTGTGCAAGGAGGAGAGCAACATAAGGCATACTGAATGATTGTAAATTTAAGCACCTCCTGAATTTTTTAGAACTTCTCTGTCTCCTGTCTTGAAGGGCATGTGAAGTGGAAAGCATTTCTGAGCTCTATAGATTGCCATACAGAGTAAACCTTTAAATAACCAAGTGTTTTCAGCACATGGAATGACTATATTTTGTAGAGTCTTGGACCTTTATCAAACGTATTCCTCAATCAGGTTGGGGGTCAGTTTATAAAGGCTAACACACTTTCAAGAAAGATTTGAAGTGACAGCTTTTTGCATGCCCATTATCTGAGAGGTCTGAGCCCTCTCTCCTGCAGTGAGACTGACAGACTGCGTGCAGCAGGGAGGAGAAGGAGCAGGGAAAACCCATGAGTGCTGTATTGCCAGTTCCATTCCATTCTGCCAGTTCCATACCTGGCTTTCCTCTGTGAAGAAGGGATGATTTCCTTTTAATCTATCACCACATTTTCAAAGGGTTTCTTTTCCGCTTGAAACGTGACTGTGAAAAAATGTCAAGTTTTGCGGAACAAATTCACTCCCTGTGTGGATCCAGTCACATCTGCTAACCACAGTGATGAAGCATTAGCTAGTTCTCAGCTGAAATGTTCTGGCCTTTGTCCAAAGTATTTTGGTTTTTAGCCTAAAAACGATAATGTTCCATTCTAGTGTGTAGTTTTTAAATAAAAGGAGGACATGTCCCCCATTTTTTTAATTTTGGTAATGAAAGCAAATTGTGTTTGGCCCTCAGTTTCCGCTCAATGACAAATGCAATTTTTGTCAGAAGCTGATTTCTGTAGAAAATTTTCCCAAGTTTATCATGTATCAGCTCTACCTACAGCCAACGAGGCAAGCTATCAAAGCTATTAAAAGGAAACTTTTTGGCTGTTGTGAGATTTGGCATTAGTTACTAGTAAGTAATCCTTAGCTGAGCAGCATGAGGGATGGGAAGAAGAGTCAGAAGGTGAGAAGCAGAGTGGGCCTATTTCACAAGGAAGAGTTCTAACAGGGGATTGTCACTTTGGGCACCGGGATGATCTTGTGAGGAGGCAGCATTTGTATTGCAGATGATGATGTATGGCTCACTACTTATGAGAAGAAATTAAAGCCTACAAGGAATGGGCAAAGTGAGGTCCAACAGCTAGTTCTTGTTTACTGTCTACATCTGGCTCTCTTTTAAGGTATTATGTTCACTAATCAGCTGTCTCTGTGCATCCATCGTGTCTCAGGTAGCAAGGTTTTCCTGTAGGAATTTTAAGGAGACTTGAATATTTCCCATAAAATTCACAATTTCTCTCTTGGCATTTCAGTGTGACTAGTAAGATTTTTGTCATCAACTCTGATGAGCATAAGTTTTAGTGTAAGCATTTCCTGTGGACACATCTCCACTTAATCACCACACTAGACAAGCGTGAAGCAAGCAGAAGAGTTCCTCACACAACAACAGATCTTGGCACTGATGCTTGGAGGAAGATTTATATCTCTTCACAGGACCTCTTAACAACCCGCAGACTTGGTGAAAAGGAACAGAAGAGACGATAGTGTCTTTTGTAAAGAAAGAACTATCCCTCTCCCTGGAAGAATGATCTCATGAAAAACAGCCAACATAGCATGTTCTGCTTCCAGTCCATATCTTATCAGCTCGGCAGATTGCAGATTGCCTGCAGACATCCTGTCTGGACACCCTAGGGAACATGGTAATTGTCTTATTGCATTCAAGCATGCAGCAGTCTGAAGTATATGCCTCTGACCATGCTGGAGGTCAGGCTTAGAGGCTTGCTGGCCAAACAGCTCTACAGCTGCTGGATATACACAATATAGATGCGCCTGGTTCTACAAATTAGGACATACTGTGTTCTCACACACAGTCTTGGGAGGGCTAACGTGTGTATCTGCTGCTTATGGAAGGAAGAGAAGCAAAATTCAGATACAATGACACCAAAATATACAGAGAGTACCAGAAAAAGAAAATAGATGTCAATAAGAAATAAGGAATCCAGAAGAGCCATGTGCTGGCTTGGCAGTGGAGATGGAACTATGGTTAGGCAAACAAGATACGTAGGTTGTGTACAAGTTAATTTAGAGGTATTGGAGAATACTTTCCTGACACAGATCTGCAACAAGTAGTGGATCAAGGAGGACAGTTCAAACACATTCTTTTTCAGCTGCTGCCATGATGAGGACTCATGGCATTAACACTCTACCTCAGGGAGAAACCTGGATTGTGGCAGTGCACGGCAGATACAGAGCTGGTTTTGGGCGCACTTCATTTCTGAATCATCTCTGGAAAGCTGAGAAGATTGGGTTATCTGCAAATATTTTTAACAAAGTTTAAAAATAAGCTTTAAGATGATGTCAACATAAAGTTTTATAAGTAATTTTCTGTCAGTTTTTAAGCAATTCCATGTCATTAGAATAATACACTAGCAATTTTTATACTTTGCTCTAGCAAACAAGACTCAAGAAAAGATTCCACAGAGTGAGGTGTAAAATTGTCATTAGGAAAATAGAGAGCATTTTCATTCTTCCAACCAACATTTATTTCGCTCCACAAAAGTAGCTCATGTTCCTCTGATGTGTTTTGCATACTAGAGACATCATATTGCATGTGGATACTTTTTAAAAAATATGAATTTAGCTTCAACTTCTGAGGTCTTCTCAGCCCTGGGATTTCAGCTTCTGCCAAATCTCTAGCCACCTAATGGTTTTGGTTCGTTGTCTTTACAACCAAACGAGCATGGTCAGTCAAAACTTGGATTATCATAGAATGGAATACTAATTTGTGTATTGATGCTATTGACTTTGATTTGACTTTGGATCAGGACTCAGGGGCAAAATATATACAGCTAGTGAAAGAAATTCAAAATTATAGTAAAGTCATTTCTTTGCCAGCTGTTAAAAATAAATAGCTACACAAATGATGTGCCATAAAATAAGACTACTGTTGTGCATAACAATGTGTCTTTTCCTTTGATGATTGTTCTTACTTTTGTGATCAGGTGGAGAATATCCACATCCCATGCAAAGCTTTATTATCGTTGGTGACATTTGTTAATCTTGTTTTTATGCAATACGAGTGCCACAAAAAACGTTTTCAGGTCTCCAGTAAAGAGTGGCTGTCATTCTTCTTCCTGGTATACTTCTTCCAACTAGAAGAAGCAGCATGTAGTTGTGTGCAGCATTCCCACCACCTCCCAAAGAAACAAAGAAGTTTATCACCAAGGCAGCATCCACACTCTATCCAAAGCACACAAAACCTAATGGAAAATGTGAAATAAGCTGAACGACTTTTAAGTGAATAGTTGCTTTGTCTTGTTTTGACATGGAGAATTTAAAGCAGGATAAAAATAATGGTGCTGATCACTTACTTGGTGTCTTTTGATGAAATTCCTTGAAAGAAATCTTTATATATCGTACCTCTGTGAGATATGGCAGATGAGTATGTATCTCCATTTTGTGGAGAAACAAATTCAAATACACCAAAGTTAGGAGTTAGTTACCCAGCTATGTATTGAAGCACTTGTGCAGATGTTCAACTGAAGAGCAAGACTCTTTGCTTTGATTCAGTAAGCAGAATTCTCCTTCATCTTGTTTGGTTTCCAATACAAAATTGTTCAGTAAAGTGACTTTAATAAAGAGCCTTCTGTTTGAATTATTTGACAGTCATGTTTGATATTTAAGCTGTGATATGTAACTCTTCGTGATTTTTATTCGTATGCAAAATACAAAGTAGCACAGCTGAAAAAGAGAAATTTTAAAAATAAAAACATCCCACTTTGCAACATTCAAGTACATGCTGATTTTTCCTTATCTGACTGCAAAAACTTTTCTATATCAAGAGCTGAAGGAAGATAGAAGAGGAGGCATTCATCATGAGCTTTATATACAGACCCAAACTTCCACTTGGCCTTTGAAAAATGCAATTTGATTGCAGGTTTCTGCCTACCTTACTGTATGGGCCAGATCCATACAAGAAGCTGTGTCATATTGAATAGAAATATTAAGTGGAGTACCATAGATTGTTGGTCAGCCCTTGAACATCTGAGGCATGTAATAGACATGTGTGTTCCAAGGGACAGTGTGAACTGTGAACTGGTTCATCCTGAGAACAACATAAAAATGAGAAAATAATGAGTTGTAGGTGAAATCTGTGAACAGATTTCAATCAGATATATAACTGGTTTGACACAAGGCTACTGTCATTTCACTCTGACATATTGGAAGTAATAAAAATGTACTAGTGCAATCCGTAAGGGGTTCAAACAGAAGAAGAGTGTCGCGTGGAAAAACCTGACAACAGTATACATAGCATTTCTGCTTGGGAAAAACACACAGGAACTACAGAAACTTGGATTTCTTCTCTCTCCTGTTCAAAGCACTCATTGCTTGTGAAGCTGAAACAGAGAATCTTGGCTGTTGGAATCTTGGCTTCACAGGCTTTCGAGCGGATGCCAGGCTGTAATGATCTATGCTTGCTGTATGTACACACAGCATTAAGAGAAGGCAATGTTATTCAAATGAGCCTGTGGTTTACTAGATGAATTTAATTATTTCTGGTTTGTTTTTGCCCCTAGGGGCTAGTTTTTGATGGAATAAATTCAATATTAGTACTTAGATGACTTGCAGTATACAAGCAACACTGTTGAGAGCATACCAAAAGCAATGTTCAATTATAGCTCAGTGAAGTCAGTAAGGACAATGAGGTTACATCTGTTGTTCACAACCTTCAGTGGAGAAAACTAGGTTGCACATAACCAGAATATGTAGGGAATAAAAGAACATGCTGAGATCAAGAATGGATACAATTTTGACTGGAGACCTATATTCTCAGATTAGTGTTACCCCAAAATAATTAATAATATTTTCTCACAAAAATAAATAGAAGAAGTTTATATAATTGGCAAGGTCTGTAATTCCAAACTTCTCACATCTAAGATGCTCACAGCCAGCCATTTTAGGGGGAATGATTTTTGGAAGAAACCATCAAAAAAATTTTGTAAAGGAGACTTCTTTCCTGCGTCCCATATTAAGCTCCTCAAAATGCGAACTGTTTTTGAAAAATCATCTATATCAGCAGAAAACAGAGGGACATACCTTGGGGTTTAACAGAGTGATTGGCAGTGATTCAGATAAGTCCTTGTAAAGTCATGAATCTCCAGTTTAAAAGAGCTAAAATACTGTTGTGCTTGGGGGAAGGTAAAATCAGTATTTATAGAGATGAGGTCTGCAAGAGAGCTCTGCTTAGGCTAAAGAGCATTGAGGTCAGTGTTCACGTAGGTTTACAGTCATACATCTCCAACTGGCACATGCAGTTGCTAGTAATTAAAAAAGATTACATTTCAGCTGCTGCTTTGCCCAAATAGCTTCTCAGGCAAGTGCAAGAATGAGTGGGAGAAGGAGGTGTGCAGCAGTGGGCTTTTAATGCTGGTGGGAGAAGGCAAAGCAACTGTGTGCATGCTTGTGTGGTTACCAAAAATAGTAGACAATCCAACTGAGCTAATATGAAAATTCTCTGCTGAAGGGTTTGAGCATTAGGGAGGACAAATGTGCTAAGAAAGCTCCCCTTCTTGCTCCACAGAAGGTGCTGCCACATACAGATGCATGACAGAAAATGCTGACACTGTCTCTTGGTTGCTGAAGATAAAGATATGAAGGAGATAAAGGGGAAAATGCATTTCCTATCCTCCACCATGTTTTCTTACCATGAAGCATCTTCACATTTTGAGCACCATTTGTGACTGAGGCACTGACCAAAATGTCATGTGGAAGAAGAAGCACTGACCAGCAAAAACCAGCCAGTATGTGTCCATCAGCATCACAGCAGTGCCTTGGTGAAGGAGTGCTTGTTGCTCTCTCAGTCACCTTGTAGATGGTTCTGGGAATGGTTAATGAGCCCATCATTCCTGCTTAGGACCACCTCCCTCATGAAAATTGGGTGGCAATGCCAACACTGCCTTTACACTAAAAAAAGCACAAGATGGACTAAGGACTTCAGAAATTAGCTACTCCATTAAAAGGCTTATAGAGAGAAGTTAAATACTTGTCTAAGATATCTTTTGCTAATGATGATATCAATCTGACTTTGAATTATATTCTGGTTTGTAGATTGACCTGTCAAACTGACTGCCAAAATATCCTACACAGCCCTCCAACACAGTAAACATCTCCATTAACAAATCTGCTACTGAAATTTGCCTTCCTTGGAGTGGAGACTGACTTGGAAGTGAAGTTTCTCTTTCCTCTTAATAATTTTTTTTGGTTGCAAGTGAATTGGTCCAAGGAACCTTTAAAAAACCCTTACAAGTAATTTAATTAATGCAATTGCTCTACTCATTACAGCATTTCCCCTATTTCATCTTTGTCAAATATGATTTTCCTTTTGTTCCATAATGTTACTTATGGAATCTGCCATCCTGCTGGGAGGATACCATTTGTGTTGATGACTTAGTTGCTACAAAGTCCATCTAATTTACAAAATAGAAATATGCCTTTTCCTGGAAGACAGGAAGGTAGTGCTGAGTTACATCACTCTAAACAGCCATGAGTTTTGAAAATAATTTTTAATGCTTTATAACTTCCACAGGAGTCATTACCAACACCTAAACAAAAATAATGCACGGCTCATCAGAAATCCTTGATAGAAATTAGGTACAATAATAAATAAATAAGCATGGAGTATTGCTATGTCTGGATCAGCTGATCCTTAATTATGGCTTGTTGAAATTCCAAAGTATCATTTCTATGTGCGGCACCTTTAGCCCGCGTGCCGTTTGTGTGCAGTGGTTCCAGTTTGTCCGAGTTGCTCATTAGCCATTTTCAATAGAGGAATGTTGCTTGTCACTGCTGACGTGATGTGACCACGCTCGGGCTCCGTGCACAGCAGTCAGCAAAGGGGGGAGCCCATGTGACACGGGGCTGGATGCCTGTTTTGCTGCTGCCCCAGCAGCTCAGTCACTGGGAACAGCCAGAAATCACTGAAAAGGCAGACTGTGACTGGTCTCAGCTTTATTTTGAACAGACCTGACTTGTCAGTCATTGGGAAACCATCTGTGAGCTGCTCAACCTTGATCATAATTTGTTTCTTCCCATTTCTGAGGCAACTCTGTGCCAAAATATGTTGGGGTGTATATAAATCTTCTGGTGGGACATGACTTCTTGGGTCACAGTCCCAGCTTGCTTACAGTAGGGTGTCAGTTTCTGTTTGCTCAAGGCAGTAAGGAATGTTTCTAAGTTAATTATTACCTGAGACTTCTGTAGATCTGAGTTTCTAAAACAGAAAAATATTGTTAAACACTTCTGGCAGCACTGAGACTTCTCTCTTTTTCTCTCACGCGTCCTGGATTGATTCCACCATGCATATTCACAATGAGTTGTATCTAATTCTGCACATGAGATTATGTCATAGGATCTTATCTGGCAGGTGCAAGGTTGGAAAAATGCAATTTAAATTTTTCTCCTGATGTTATATTTCTCAGTAACTAAGGAACATGTACAGCAATAGCACTTATTGCAGCTCTGTAACCTGAAAATCAGTTTGCTTGTTTTACCAATCTGTTTACTGGTTTTAAGATGATAAATAATAGCATATGAAGAATTTTCCTAAACGATGTCAAATGCTTTATATAGCTTTGTTGATATAACATGAGTGCAGAAAAATTACTTGATTTAATACAAACATCAATACATACAAGTCAAACATAAGCTGAATGTTAAACAAACATATTTCAGTTCCAAACAAATCATAGATACAAGATTAGCACCAGCACTTCTCTCCTCCAGCTCTGCCCAGTCTTTTCAGTGAGTGTGGGACATGCTCAGAGCTCCAGGACTGTCAGTCTGCCCCCAGTTATACATCTCTGTCTTTTCCACACCTCGGTTCCTTTCACTAGTGGCCAGCACTGGAGATGAGCTTGGAAGGAGAGGAGGAGCTCACTTTGCAAGTGAGAAACACTGTATGCAAAGTTTGGACAGGGGGTGTAATTATGACAAACAGTAGGAAGAGGACTTTGCTGAATACACTCATGGTCTACCTGAATTATGCCCAAAGACAGCGTGTGGATCTTCATGTGTTGGGGTTTGGGAGGATGAGGAAGTGTTGGGCTTTTAAGAAAAGAGCCAGAACATTGCCAGAGCATGTTTTTTGCATGATTGCTGGCAAACCTATACTTTCTGATATGTAAATGGTTTTCTTCAAAAAACTTCTTTCAAAGCTCTGGAAGGCCAGATGCAGTCACACCAGCAAGCATAATTTTAATGAGTACTGCATCAGGGGAGCAGGTTTGAATACTGGCAGCTTGGTAGACCAGTGCAACACCAAAGTCCAATCTATATCTTGCTTTCATGCCACTGTAATATAGAGCCTCAAGGGAGACTGAGACACACACCTTTACTTGAAGTCTTAAGTTCAGAGCTTCTCCTCTAGTTCCTGCTCTTCTTTGTTGTGCACAAAGTACTGCCAGTCTGCACTACCACACACCAAGCAGCTCAGATAGACAGAGAATGGAAAGAAACAGACACTTCTAGGCATTATTCATCTTAACTGTAAAGCAGCCAGCTGAATTAGGTCAGATGAATCACATCCTAGAAGCCACTGTGGCAGCAAGCAGTGGGTGACCAGCAGAGACAGCCAACTGCTCCATAGGCCTCTGGTGTCAGACACTGCAAGTCCTGTTTATGAGGATTGTTGCCAAATCAAGCTCGAGCATGTCTAGATTAGCTGTGTAGAAAAAAAGGTCACCCCTTTCTTGCCCTTAAATAGAGTTCATAATATTTTTATTTTTTTCCAAACTGAATTTGCCCAACATGCTATTTAATAATTGCTCTATGGTATTGCCACCATACTTGATCTACTGATTGCTTAGAGACTCTTCTGTATTGAAGTGCCATCAGACCTGAGGCACTGACAATATGCAAAGTTTTAATTTTTTAATAATTCCTGTGAAGCGCTAGTTAATGTCCCATTAGCAGTACAGTCAAATTGGCAATTTATCAGCATGGTTGTGTGTATTAATTTATTTAGCAAAGCATGCCTTTGGCTTTGCAGAATGGTGTTGACACCTTATCCTTAGAAACCATGTTGCAGCCAGCAGACTATAACTGATATAGTGTGAAAATTCGTGCTGGCCCCACTGTAACCCGGAGCAGCCATGGAAATCAGGCTGAGGCTTCACCTTGCCTCACTTTAGTGGCTATCCCTTCTCTTGTGATGGGACTCACTGGACTCAAACATATCTCTATAATGAGATGCATTACATCTACAGGTGCCTTATTCTTTAGTGATTTCAGAGTCTTGGGTGAGGGGATTAAAAGTGTGAACTTTGTAAGATAAGTCCCATTCTTTCTGTTTAAATGGAAAAATATTGGACATTACCGTGAGGAAAGAATTAATTTTGTTGTGAGTTCTAGGAGCACTGTTATTGTGTTGATTTTTGTCCTTTTTATATATATATTTTTTTTTTTTAGTAGCATGACATCTTTTCTAGGGTTATAGTCATGTTCATCTCAACAAAGTAAATCGTATTAAAAACAAATCCTGTACCGGAATTACCAGTTACATAACTTAGGAAACCCTTTATTAAGGCCCAGTTGTCATAGCTTCTAGTGTATATATATTATCATTGCTCTACTGGTTTCAGTGTGTGTTCATCAAGCCATGCCAGATGAGCATCTGGCCCCAAATGTTCAGTATGTGATTCTCAAGATGCTATTAAGAGTGTAGTGAGAGGAAATGATCATGTTAAAGGCTAGTTTATTTCATCACTGGTTTGTTAACAAGAGATGCTCTGAGAAATGTAAATAAAATATGTTACTTTTTCCCTCTCTAGTTCTTTCAGCACCTCTCTTGCTGAAATATCAGAACAGGGAAGTCCAGAAAGGGGAAACTGCTGGTGCTGAAGGTTGGCTTCTGGGACCTATATAATTTTGTATCATGTAATCGCTAAAATGATCTCATGAATTTCTTCTGAGTAATGAGTTTGACCTCAGTGTCTAATGGCATATGAATAACTTCTACCATGTCTTTCATAGTGTGGGGGGATAGCAAGATTTCTCTACAAAATGTAAGAGAATCTGAAAAATGAGTAATTAAGGATCCAGATAAATCACATGCAACTGGAGAAAATACAAGAGTGACAGTAAGTGATCAGATTATCTACTCAAGTGCACGTGAGGAAGTCATATGGGGTAAACTACCTACATCATCCCTCAAACTATGCCACAAATATTGCCTGAATAATCTTTCAGATATGTAAATCTTTACTCCTTTTTTGGAGATCTGGAAACTAATGCAGTCTGAGTAGCTGTGAAGCCTTTTGAATTAATGGGATATCTCCAAAAACACTTGCAAGGATTGAGATGAAAACTTGTTTTTTAAAAAAGTGGCTTCTGATTACAGAAGTCAAATTAGTGGCATCTTGTATCTAGATGAGTTTAAAGAAAATTATCATCTGTGGCTAACCCTTCAGGATGACATTCACTTTGAAAATACAGCCCCACATGTCTCAGGCTAAATACTGAATATCAGTAGCTCTGTTTGAACAAATGTCTCTACAAGTTGTCTGTTAATGATTTGCCCACTGCCAGAAATAAAATTAGTTTCAGAGCTAGGATCTGAATTCAGAAATGGTGCCTAAGCCCATATTTATATCATACTGCACTTGGAGTTTTTCAGGATCCTACAGTTTTTTAACTCCTAGATCTTGTATTCAAACCCCCTTAAGAAAACAGCAATCACACTTGTTAGAGGCCTGCTTAGCTGGAATCAAATCTCGCCTTAGGAAAAAATCCTGTCTGCTTTTTGCACAAGTAGAGATGTTTACCTCATCTTGTGATCCCAAAATAAGGACCCAACCACAAATTTCCTAATAGACCAGAGCGTCCAGCTGTCATGTAATAGATCCTGCAGACACCAGCATTTCAATAAGGATGGTGAGGGAATTTGCTCAGCCTCTGTCCTGAAAATTAAGACTCCAGACTTTCCATTGGCACCTTTTAATGGAAAGATACATAATGGTCTCCATTTTGCTTATCCATTGGATGAAAATATGAGTGGCACAGTACAATAAAAACCCACTAGGTTGTCAGCTTTGCCTTTACAGTGAGGTTCTGGAGCCTTGATGTGGATTTCCCAAGTGTGTCTCAATCCACTGCAGCCACCACACAGAAGTGATTCTGTCTTCTCTTGTCTTGCTCTTCTTGGGGCCTGCAATTAAAGGTCCTTAGCCTTGGTCATTAGCCTTTAGCCTTTAGCTGAAATGAGCTTTGTTCAGCTGTGGTCCCTTCCAGCCTCACAGTGATTCTGTAATCATCTCTGCAGCAATGCCAGCAGTGTTAGTGACCCAGCTGCCTGTGCTTCTGTTCTGGAGTTTCTCACCTCACTAGGAGAGACCGCACTTCTTAGTAATTTTGTTGGCCAAGGTGAGCACAGTGGGAGAGCAGGTGGGTCTGGCTTGTTAGAAATGGGGATGCCATTTAACGAACTGCTTTCAGCACATCCATTTTCATGGTGGCTGCCTTTGATGGTAAACATATCTGGTATGCAGCTTAGTGATCGGAGCCACCACTTTCCCCTCTGGTTTTGCCTCTTTTCATCTACTTGGACACAGCAGTTCTTGTCATCCGCTGTAGTCTGGGGGTAAGAGCTGGTGCACTTTCCCACAGCTTGCCACATGCCTGTCGCCCCAGCCTCACTGTACAATCTGTCCTTTCTCTTTCCCTGAGAGAAGCTGTGTCCAGTGCTGCACTCCTGGAGTGGAGGGCACTGGGTGTCTGAAGAGATGAAGGACTGCTCCCTTGGAAGTGCTCAGCTGTTAATCAGATGTCCTCAGCTGAAGGATTTCTTCATGCCAAATCACTGGAGAATAGGCTGTTATTCCTTCAGCAACTGTCTCAGCATCATTGTGTTTAAATTGCAGTGTAGATTGGTAAGGAAATATTATTTATTTACATGAGGAAATTGTGTTTCTCACAGGTGTTTGTAAGATGCTTAAGTTCTGGAGGTGTAAGATCCTTTTAAAGACATACTTTTCAAAAACTAGAGGCATCCTCCTTTGAAAATCAGAGGTCTTCAGCTGGGCAGAGGAAAACTTAGGCATAGACCTATTGGTTTTAGTGGACTGGCTTGTACTGTTTGTCCTGTGACAAAAAGTCTTTCTCTTGCTGTCATTTCTTTTTTTGCATAAGCAGAAGAAACTTTATTTCATTACAACCCCCAAAGTTATATTCTATTCTAAGAATCCCAGCCAAGGCAAGGAAAACAAAGCACAACTATGCCTATCCCTCCTTACACCAGCAGACACTGACACATCATTAACACTAGGCTGGGATCACACATGATCCAGTCTGCATGGACATACTTTTCTATTTTTGTTAAGGTTAATCTCAAGGCTTGTTTCAAGGTGAAGCTACACAACAGTTTTAAAAATTGTCGTTAAACCACTACAGCCCCGACCACGGGACTGCAGTTTTCCCATTGATCCTGCCGTGTCAGCAGCATTGACACGGACTGGTGTGGGGGAGCGTCACTGCCGTAGAACCCCCCCTGTGCCCCCAGTGCCTCTGGCAGCTCTCGGCCAGCAGCAGCGTCCCTGTTCCAGAGCCAGCCTGACAGAGGCAGGGAGCCCGAGCCGCGCACACAGTGAGTGCTGTGTGCAGGTGTGTGCAGGTGTGTGTGAGGGGTGCAGCAAAAGAGGCACAGATTCGCCCACCCAGACTGCCGTGTGCCAGGACTTTGCCACCTGCTTCCATCGAACACGTTCCAAACACAATGGACATTTATGATAATCCGCTGGGAATCTTCACTGTGATTCAGTGAGTAAGCTAATACATCTGTTCTTCTCATTTTAAGCTAATGGGAATATAAATATTTTAATATATGCATACTTTGCAAGGGCAATATGGTTTTAAATACTCACACCTCTGTGCCCTTAATGGTAAGGCATGTTTTGAAATGACTTAGTTAAACACTGAAAATAGTTTGACCTTTGAATTAAACTAATCTAAGTAGCATTTCAACAAGCGGTAACACAGGCATCCTAGATAATTTATTGAAAATGCCATAGAACTGCAGTGAACTTCAGAAAGTGAAGAAAGGAATCAGGCATTTTCTTTCTGCAAAGAATGCTGACTCTATCAGAAATATTAAGAATGTTTTAGTAAGCATGTATTTATGTCACAAATGGATTTGAAAGATCCTGAAAGTAATGAAGCAAATTCCCATTGAACTGCATGCTATGCTTGTCTTTGAATAATGAACTCATACTGTAGATAAATTATTCAAGATTTCACTGTATTGTATGCATATTGGGTCATAGCACAGGATATGATGTTTGTTTAAAGAGTGCCTCTCTGCATTTATTTGCTAAAAGAGATTGTCCAATACTTGGGAGGCCTGGCAGTTGGTATGCCTGGATTCTGCTCCCAGTTCCACCAAAAAAAATTATTCAGCTCCAACCCAGGTTGGAGGGTTTATTTGGTTGGTTTGGTTTTGGTTTAATTATGTTGTTGTTGTTATTGTTTGTTTTCTGGTTTTGATTCTTTGGTGTTTTTTCATCTTTTTGGATGTAAAACAAGAACTTAATTAATAACAGTGTGTCAGGGGATTTAAGTTTTGCATAATCCAAATCTTCAAGAATTGTAAAGCTTTGGACTCATCTGGTCCCTTTCCACTTGAATAGAATTGTCTCTTCCTATTGGACTGGACTGCAGCTGAAACAATTTTCTCTGGATCTATCAGTAATGTAGGTTTTTGGTGAATTATTTAACTTGTTTTGCTTCTATTTAACTTTCCACAAATGTGACAAAATAAACCCAAAAACATCTGTAAATTTTAATTAAACATATGATTGTCAAATTTGTGGATCTACTGCTTCTGCATTGTTTGCTTTGCATTATTCTTTTTAAAATTTTAAATCTATGATAGAATTTTTTTGAATAGGGACCTTGTCTTTGCAGGTTGCCAATGAAAAAGCGAACATATTCCGGAGCATATTAAAATAAATTCCAGAATTCTGAATAGTTTCTTTATCAACAAAACTCTGTCCTTCCTTCTCTCCATGAACCCCAAGGTAGATTGGGTCAGCTCCGGGGCCAGCTTGCTCCCTTGTGCTGGATGCAGCAGTTGAATGCAGGAACTGGGCAGGCTTCAAAAAGAAAGAACAGAGACACAAAAAATATAGCAAATAAAGAACCACATTCACAAATATTTCCCTTTCTCCAACTTCCCTCCTCCAAAGACAAGCAAACAAACACCAAGAGTGGAAGAGGCGATGCTGATGGAATACAAAGGACACAGTCTCGGGAGCAGCAGAGGGATGGCTGCTCTGCACACGGGACCTGCTCAGGGCAATGCTGTTGCTCCTGGTCTTCCAGAGCCTCTGGATACTTTGCCTTTGAGGACTCCTGGGTTGCTATGTAAAGCAAGGCAACCACTGCCAGTTAAATGGGGCATAGCAACTCAACCCCTGCAGGAGGATTTGCTGAATAAATTGCTGGAAAGATAGGTTCATCTTTCCATATGCTCCTTCATATTTCTGGGGGGCTTCACGAAGTGTGTTTGCAAATTCAGACTTTTCAGTAAGAGTTACGGGCTCCCTAACCCCAAAGACTGTACAATGGGTGCTGTTTTTAAAGTTTTTATGCACTGGAGTTATGCTCAGCAGGCTTAGAACTGATCATTAATTTATTTTTTTCTGAGTGGAATTCTTTGAACATATTACATCAGAACAAAAGATGCTTGGAATGAGTGGGCAGAGCTTGTGCAGGCTCTACCATAGAGCCATGAGAAAGAGGCAGAACTCTCTATTATGCACATTCCCCTTAAAACATGAAGAAAGTTGGTGAGTCTTGAATAAGCATAAGGAAATTGAAAGCTTAAAAAGAAAGGAAATATTCAGACACAGTCATTACAGTCTCAGTTCTTTGATTATCTGGACAAGGAGTACCAGGGATACAGAGGGAATTAAATAAGGATTCTTGTAGAGTCATCAAGCCGCTGTATTATCTGCTGCAGAATTCAGTCTGACGTAGGCTGGTTTTTTATCCAGAGAACTGAGCTATCCCCCAAAGTCAGTAATCCAGCTCCCTATCTGCTTGTGGTGTACCCTTAAAGCTTGATCAGGCATATGCTCTTTGATATATATGGCTAAATCTTCATCTCTGTGAAAACCATTTATTTCTATAAACAACTGTGCTTCATTGTATTCAGAATGGAGAGAAACAAGAAAAATCAAACCACACCAAACAAAAAACAAAACCAAAAAAAAACCCCAACAAAAAACCCAAAGAAAGCAACATATCATCCTACTAGCAACAGCTGAGCAGTGAGGGTTATGTTTATATCTTGGGGTGTTCTTCTGATTCTGTTTCTGACACCCTCTTCTCTGAATGCCCATTAAGCTCACTGTGAATTGAACTTGCAGGACTTTAACCAGAGGAATCTGTTTACTGGAATACATTGTGATTTCTGTGATTTAGCAGCAATAATAACTCCCCCTATGCAGCTGCACAGTGCTGTCCACAGAGCACCACTCCTGACTCACAAAACATCATAAGACCAGGTGTCCCACCATGGACATGCCTCGAAGATGACAACATCTGGCAGTTATGGCCTGGGACAAATAAATACGCTTTTGGAGACAATTCATACCAAAATTTGACAGAATAGGCTAATAATGTAAAGGATTCCAAAACCAATGATTTGTACTGCTCATTGTTATACTTTCAAATTACAAAAAGACAGGTATTTCCTGATTTGAATATCTTTGTCTTTGTAACATTAAAGTCCTACCTTTTCCAATAAAGAAGGAAAAACAATTTACTAGCTCTCATACTGGTTCATCAAACTTAACAGTTTTGTGTTTAACCGTGTACAGACAATGTGAGCAGCTAATGATGCTTATTAACTCCACAGTCAGAATCCCTTCCCACACAAAGGATTTCCCCGGACCAAGACCCCTCCTAAGTGATCCCAAGATGTGTTTGTATTAGCACTTTAGTTCAGATCAGGAATGTACTCAGGAAGCAAATATTCTGTTCTGTTTACTGTAATTGCATTCTCAGTGTGAATGGTCTTGGAGCACACAAACTGCTTGTCCCTCTGCTGAACCAAGTTGATGGGGTCCAACAAGGCACTTGCTGCACACCGACCACTCAGCGTCCTGTGTAGGGCCCAAACGAGAGGTAGTCCCAAGTAATAACCCTAAAATGTGTACAGGTTGGCCCTCAGCTGCTCTGTACCCACCATTTCACTCTACAGATCCACTCCAATTACACTGTGCTACTTGCCAATGCAGAGATGCCCTAGACTTCTAAAGGGGACAGTCAAAATCAGACTGGCACCGAGCCAGATCAGCTATTAGCTTGTCGGCCTTTGCAGCAGTTTGCATTGAGATTATGGAGAGGTGCAGAGCAGGAAATCTATGTCTGCAGTGTGGGTGGTGTTTAAAGCAGTTTTTAGCTTTAGGTTAGATGAGGGTATCTGAAAGGGTGGTCTTAGTGACTTTTTTTGGCTTCTAGATTAGATGTGTTGTTTTCTCTTGGTTTGCTTTTTTTTCACGCTATGCTCATCATCATTATGTGAAAGGTTGTGTCAGGACAGAGAAAGTTCTAGCCAATGCCAACAAAAATGGCAGTAAACCCCACTGTCACAAGCCCTCCACTTTGAAACAAAGGAAAGGTAGAGCAAGTGCTACAAATACTCTGTCAGAGAGAACATCTGGGTGATATAACTGGATCTGTGACCTTCCTTAACTCACAGGGGATCTTTTCTGCTCAATAGGCCACTGAAATAGCTGACTTCTGGCTAGATTTAAATAAGCCACTTGTAAATAATTTTGTCATGTGTACTGGGAGGGAAAAAATCTGGCTGCAATTGATTTTGTTTCTGCACTTTCACAGCATTTTGCCACAAGCCCTCAGTATTGACAGTCTTCCCAGACCTACAGTAAATTCACAGTGGCTGCCCTAAATATCTCATGCCTGCTATTTTCATTTTTCCTACATGTTCATGTTGAATAAACATTGAAACCATTTCTGTCCTTGAAATATTTGCATAATGTGGTAAGGTCTTCAAAAAGGCAAATGGACAAAATTGTTCTGTGATCAAGTCTGTAAGTGATACTTTACTTGGAAGTTACAGATGGGCTCTGCAAGCAGCTCACAGTTAATCTGAGTTATGCTGTGTTTGAATCTACCGTAAAGCTTACATTCATTTTAAAGGGTGGGGTATTTGGATTATGGAATATTTTGCTCTAGTTAGCTGTTCCAGTTCAGCTAAGAGTAGTGTAAGTAATTATGGCTATCATCTTACACTAGACCATTTTCCTGTTTTTCTGGAAGGATGGGTGACTTTAGAAATGGGGCACTGAGCTCTTGTTGGACAGGAAAATAGTGGTGGTCTTTGAGATGGTGACCCATAGCTGAAAGTAATGATTTGTCATCATTGTGACAAATGGTACTCTCTTGAAAAAGGCCAGGGACTGGCAGCCTTGGCAGAAGGTCACCTGGCAACGTGTTCAGTGTTGGCTCTGCTTTGAGCAGAAGGTTGGAAGACAGACTTCCAGAAGTCCCTTCCACTCTGAATGACTCCATGATGATGTTAACAAGACAGTGGAGAGGAAATATGCTAGAAGTAGCTTATGAAAAATAAGTTATTGTGCCTCTCAGAAGTCCCAGACCTTAAATATAAACAACATACTGATGTTGATGAAATCAAGAGAGCCGCAGGCAATTACAGTACAAGCGTGAAAGACTGTGTTAGGGAATGAGATCCATGGTTGAATTGGCAATAACACATTTGTCTCCCTCCTCTTTGATGTCCTTCCTTCCACCTTAATACCCAAAATTGCCAGTGGCACAGTTTGTAGTGGCAACTTCAGTCTTGACAAGGTTAATAAACTGAAAAGGCATTTTTGTTCTGTCCTGAGATTGGCCAGCTATTTGTCAATCTTTCAAATTAGGAGACCCAGCTGAAACACAGCTTTCAGTGGTCCTGATGATTTAAATATGCTTAGCTGGTGCAGCTACAGAAGAGCATCCCCAGATTGTTCAGTTTCTGTTTGAATAAAATCTCAGTATCAACATAGCTCAGGCTTGCAAGGGTCTGCATGGGGCAGAGCAGAACTTAATGTGGGCTGAGACATCCTGGTCTTCAGCACGACAGATTAGAGCTGCCTCAAAACTCGAGGTAACTCTCCTCTGCCATCCACCCTGAAAACATGTTCTTGTGCACATCAATTCAAGAGCAGGTAGAAATTGAAAAGAAAATAGTTGTCTGGCACCTGCCTGCATCATGAGTCATCACTGATAATGTGCCTCTTTGAGGCACTGTTTTCAGAGGTATTCATTGCTTGTGTTTCCACTGGCAGTGAGTCTGGAACAGAGGGCCCTTACCTGCAGCTTTGCTAATCCAGCATCAGTATCTGGTGCTTGACAGCAGAATTGGTGGTCATTTCAGAGAGTTCTTCAGTACATTTGTGTCATTTCATGGTGGGTTTTACTGCAGAGCTACTGAGAAAGGAAAATACTAATTTGCATGCTGCAAAGCATAGGCAAGGAGCCAGATCTGTGCTATTACAATACCTGATCTCTGTAAGGCAAACGTCCTTTTGAAAGGAGCTAATGTTTCTGTCTATTCAATTCTGATTCACAGTTCAGCACTTTCCTCATTCAAACACCCTGGGGAAGAGTTAACTGCATTTTTCTCTTCTCCTTTTATCTTTATTGCTGGATTAACTGAAGAAATTATTGGTTCATGTTACAGCCCATTTTCCCCCTTGCAGTAAATAATCTGCAATATTTCTTGCTATCAGTATGCTGCACGTCACGTATACCCTGTTTATGTCACACTGAAATTGTTGATTATTTGCATGACAAACATTCAGGTTGTATCCTATGAGTTGCCCCATAGGAGGTAAGTGTTGTTAACTAATGCATACATGCACATATCTCAGAACAAGCTTTCCATCAAAAGCAAAAAATTGCTATGAAACATTTAATAACAAATTTTCTTGATTATTTTCCCCTTCTGTTTATTAATAAAAATCATAACATTTAATATAAGCAGTAGTAGAATCTCAGCACTAATTTTTTTACCTGCTGTTCACTTGCTGCCTGTGCTTTGCAAACATTTCCCAAAAATCAAATTATAAGAGTCACGAGTTGCAGTTTCTTCTTTCTGAGGGGACATGAGTGACTATTAAAAGAACCTTTAATTCTATGAATACAAACGTTAAAATTATTTTTCTATAAATACCACGCAAAATGCAATTCATATTTATCACTTGCATTCCTGCCAGGAAATTTAATTGCTGTTCACAGAGAGCAAGCACGGAGAAAAAAATTCATTTAAATATTTCAACATTTAAACATTTCCTATATATGCTTTATCTGTGAAAAAACAATCCAAACAAAACAAGCCTAGACCAAACCCACAAAACTCTTATAATAGGAAGCACTTTGCATTTATCGACACAAAGACTGGTCATGTCTTTCTCATCAATCAGTTTGCTTATGCTTTCTCTAACACAGCAGTTACCCTCTGCCTACACCTGCAGTGTCCGTATGGACCCCTTGCCTTTCCAGATGAACAGGCACGGGAGCTAATTATTCTTGAGATGATCCTCCACCTAAAGTCTGGGGAGCATTTCAGAAGCACAGCACAAGCCTCTCCCTGCTGAACCAACATTCCCAGCATGCTGAAATGCTGAATAAATAACTTCCTTCCAAAATCAATGCATGCTATATACTGCTCCTTCATTTAAATAACATCTTTTTTATCCCAGGGCTTTGGGGTTAGAGCTCTGTAATGTGAAGGCAAGTTATCCCTGCATGGTTTCTGGCTTCAATTGCAGCCCAGGCTATTCAGGAATCTTTTTCTTCCAAATACTTCTGCTTGGTCCCTCTGTGGCTTTACTGACAAATTCTCTGCTCTGTGAGTGACAGCCCACAGCAGCACCAGGTATGAACTTAAGGCCTCTCCAGCCAGTCCTTCCTTCCCAGGGGAGGCCCTGAGTGCCCCAGAGCCTTCCTGTGGAGCAGTACCTGCTGAGGGACCACCCCGCTCTGCCTGGGGAGGATAGGGTTAAGGAGGCTCTGAGCTCCTGCTCTGGGGCTGCCCAAGCAAAGCCATCCCAGCCTCTGTGGGTTTGTCTGTTCCTACCCCACTCTCAGCCACATCTTTCAGCCCTGCTGGAGGGGGCTGTACAACAGCTGTGCCTCACAAACTCAGCTTCCCATGGTAGGAGCTTCCAGATTAAAAGCTACAACTGTTCTTTTATGGTGCTACAGCAAGAGCCTTTTGCAGGAGGTACAGCTGCTTCTAAATACCTGTGGTTCCACAGATACAGGTTAGCAAAGATGTCAGAGTTTCACAGCTTGCCTGGGGTTTTACTACGATCCTGCCATCAGTCCCTGGGATCTGAAGTGGGGGCAACAGGCTGCATTTCATTTCATGTTTGTATTTCAAATGAGACTTTGTTTTCTTCTTCCTCAACAGTACAGCACTAACGTTTTGTTAACGTTGATATATTGAAGCTGGAACAGCATGGCTCAATGGATGCTAATGAGCTTTAAACAAATGGAAAAGACATATGAGTGCTTGCCTAGTTCCAACCTTGGCCAGCTGCACCAGGTAGCAGGGGGGGTTGCTTGTGGGATACAAATAAGTAGCATCAGTCTTCTCCAGAGAAATTGCTCAACATCCCTGCATATTGACACTGGAAAATATCTTTCCAGCTGTCAATCCTCTGGCCTCCTACAAGAGGAAAAAATTGCTGTGGTTTGTTGTGACTACTTATCAGTTTGACTGGTTTTTATAACCAAATATTTTACCCACACAGAAAATAAATTTCAACAGTCTAACACAATAAAGAATTGAAAAAATATATGTGGCACTAGGAAATCTGTATCCTTTTCTGTAAAATCATAAGCAAAAGCAGGGAGAAAAATCTCATGCTTTTTAATTTTGAAATTTTCTATTTACTTATTTCTAAATAGTTATGGTTGCTTTGAAAGGATACCTTAAAACATAAGGAAGGAATGCATTTTTTCCACGACTTGCAATTTTATTCCTTGCTGTAGGTTAGTATTTTTTTTTTTCTGTGCAACACCTTGACCAAGTCAGGAAGAGAATTTTTAAAAAAGTAAGCAGTATTGAGCAGTCAGAGCATTCCTGAGCATCTCTATAGGAGGAAAGGTTTCTTATAAATTAGTATTCCTCAACTCTAAGAAGATTTCTCTCTGATTCATATGGGTCAAAAAAGTTCCTCTCATGAAAACAATTTAGAAAATTCAAAGGTAATCCAGTTCTAGGCTCTCTGCCATCCAGGTGCTTGTACACAGCAGGAAAAAAAAAATCATCTCCTTAATCCTTTTCTGTTTTTATAATTACTTGTTTTTCCTCTTCTCAGCAGTTCTTCTGTTGAACACAAAAGTTACCATATCCAATTATACCTTTTTGTCCTTGCTTTTAAAATCTTCCTGTCTCCACAGTTATATATGAACACAAGATTAATAATTTGATCCATCTCAGTCTTTTTTTTCCTCATCTGGCACAGTGACAGCCACTAGCAATTTGGTGGCATGTTCTCAGGGTTTTTGTGCAGCCAATGTATGTGTGTGACTGGATGGGGGAAAAAAGAGGGTGAACTAGAGAGAAAAAAAGAGCAAGAACACCAGTATCACATTTAGCATGGTAAATGCCATGGCATTTTGGAGAGACCAGCTTCCACATGTGATCATCCAATAGCTTCTGATCCACGTTGTTGTGATTTCATTGTTTATGTAAGAGAGGCTGACAGGAAGGGCACTTCTTGGCAGTTAATGATCACCGTCATTGACCAAGCCAATCAGTCAGTAACTGGAAATATCTGACCTTTATGGCTTCCTTCCTTTGATGATTCTCTTTAATCATATATTTTTTTAACCTTTCCTGTTGGATCTAAAACTAAAATGCAATGTGCCATACCAGAACAAAGAGATTTTTCTCTCTCAGACTGTTCCTGACAGTTACTGTAAACAAAAGGAAAGCAAGACTTGTTTCTGAAAGCTTCATCATATTTATTCTGTCTTCTGATGTTTTCCTTTACCTCCCCTACCTTTGCTGGAGCTGCTATCACTTTGTACTGTCCACTGCATAATATCTTCGGAGTTCATTTCAGAAAAAGCCCTGAATTTGTCAATGATTGCTTTCTTAAGGTCTGCTACAATATGAGTATTTTAACCTAGGGGATTTAAAGGTTTCCAAAATTTACTTTCTCTGATAAAAATATACTGTTTGATGAAGACTGTAGCCGTTCTTTGGGAAAAGGTTATTAACAAAATTTTAGTTTTCAGATTACTTGGGGTTTATTTGGTAAGTCATTGTAGTTCAAATGTTAGCACGAACAGAAGTCAACTTACTAGAATGTTTTGCATTCATAACATTCTTAGAAGAACTTTGTTTTCCAAGCCATCTTGTGAATAGTTGCATTTATTACAGTAAATACTTATATACTTCTCACCAGGGAGAAACATTCTGATTTATTTAGGCACATATGAATTGAGCAGAACCTCAAATTTACAAAGTGTGTTATCATGTAATAATTTTCTTAAAAATCATGGCTAGTAAGTAAAGTGCTGAAGGCCATGTTTGACTTGGTGGCCCTCAGTGAGCAGAGAGCTTGAATCGAGCATGAGTGCTGCTGCTCTGACCTGTGGAGCCTTGGAGTGATGGCTTTGCTGCCCATGACTGAGCTTGGAAACACAATGGCTCTGCAGCCAAGTGCAGCAGACATGGGGCAACTTCAACTCAGTGGCCAAATTGATTTCCCTGGTCATATTTTGTTATGTCTTCTGGTTATTTCATGTATAGCACAAGAGACACTGCAATGCACAAGAAGAAAGGACCAGTCCAGGGGCACCGAACCAGACACTTTGCAAAGGGAAAGTAGCACAACTCCAATTATTTAATTGGGCATTCCCATTAACATAGTGCCTCTAGCTGGAATGATGCAAGAAGGTTAATGTTTGTTAATGTATTCTGTTCTTCTTTTGGTAAAGCTCAGAGACACTCTGTCCTGCCCAGTGTGAAATCTCTGTATTTGACTCTTGTCATGGAAAAGGTTCAAGTAAATTATGAACCATACCTTTAAGCAATAGAATTTCTGAATTACAGCATACAGGTAAGTTTGGACAATATTTCTTAAATGATATGAAAATTCCTTCTTGATGTTTTTGAATTAGTGTTTGTGAAGCATATGTTGAAATTACTAAGCTTCAGTGAATTGAAAAATTACCTATCCCTGAACACCTGAGATTCTACAGTAATTTTCTGTATCTAGAAAAGTATAACATTGGTATAGCACTCTATGAGCATTGTGTCCATGACAGAGGGCTCTCATTTCTGGCACCAAGCAGCCAATGAGCAAAATGAACTGATGTTCAAAATGCCAGGCATCACCTCCAGAAATTCACAAAAAAAGACCTGTGTCTTGTCACCACACAGATCCCTGCCTTGTTTTGCTTGGTAACCCTACGCATCCCCTGACTTCAGTGGTGACAATTATGATGACATTGTGAAGTGCCCTGAGACCAGCTGCTGAAAAATGCCATCCCTGAGATGCTGCTAAATAACTCCACCAAAGCCAGCCTCCCCCCTTGTGAGGGAGAGCAATTCGTGCTCTGCCTGAGTAAGGGGACGCTGGGGAGTGAGCTCTGCTTTGCAACTCAGCTAATTAAACATTAATGAAGTTCTTTCAAAAGAGGGAGGTTTGCTTCACACTTCTGAACGCCTAAATCCAATCTGTAAATGTTTGTTTTCCCCATTTTAGCTTTTTAATTTATTCCTCAATTTTGTAACCTCTGAAATGATAATAAAATGTACTAGATTTGAAACAGAAGTCTCCAAACAGTATTTTAGCAATCTGTTAGGAGCTGGAATACATATGGATTACCCTGTAAATCTAAATTATTGGCACTCAGGAGAGATTATTTCCATTCATTTTGTTTTATTGTGTAATATTTTGCAGCTATGGCTGCAGTGCTGTTATTAACTTGTGATAGTTCTAAACCCGGGTAGGTGATTAGATCATTTACTCTGTAAAATTCAGGCTTCCAAAGTAAGATGGTGCTAATCAGTCGAGCCATAGGAGTCCCAGCTGCTCACCCTCTCCAAAGATTTGACCCCTACTGTATTGGATAAGTCTCAACAGAATTTTAGTTTGTAATTGGAAACAGTTGGTAGAATATATATTTTTATTGACTTGCTATAATAGAGATAAGATATAGAAAACATTGTCACAGCACAGGATGATTTTAATTTATACAAAGAAGTTCATGACAGGAAAATAGTCTTTCCAGATACAAAGATGGCTTTGCATATTGCAAACATGCTTTCAGCCATTTGGAAAGGGGCATTTTTCTCCACTGAAGTTAATTCCTTTTCGTATTTGCATGAATTACTTATGTATCTTTAAAAATAAGGTAGCTCTCTCTGTTACAAGACAGCTGGCCTTGGTGAAAGATAATTTTGCAACTTGGGCATTCAGGAGATAGGGTATTGCCACAAAGTCACTGCTGATCCTCAGGCAAGTGATTCTATTGGATTTCTTGCCTGTAAAGTGAGATAAGTCGTCCCTCACAGCTAAGGTAGGATTTTCCTTCCTTTTTCTCTCTCTCTCCACATCCTTGCACTTTAGATGGATTTGAATTTATTCACTTAGGAAAAAAAGGTAAACCAATGCTTGCTCGAGAAGCACACAAACAGACTTAATCAAAAAATCTTGAGAATTGCAAAGTCTAGCACCAGTTTAGAGTCACTCACAGATAGTCACTCCCTGAAGATGTTTTTCTGCACAGTTGGAACCTGGCTGAGAGATGTCTTTGACCAGAACCTTTCTGAGCCGAGCTGCAGCCACCGTTGATGCAGGTGGTACTTACTGTGCCCACAGCTTCCCCAGCTGATGGGGGCTGGGAGTACCTTGATTTATAAAGGGCTATGACATTTCAGAGTTTTATAAATGTAGGTTGCCACTGTAACCATATACAAAGCAAACACCAGATTTCTTAGGTCAGTCAGTGACCAAGATGGAAGAAGACTTGCCGGTTCCAAGTCCTGCATTTAATGTGCAATAAAACCTCTTCCCCCAGACACTCACAATGTTTGATTTGAAAGTATAAAAATGTGATACTCTTGCTGTGTTATGTCTATTGGGGGCTCATTTAATGCACTTTTACTGTCCTAGCCCAATTGATTCAGACATAACTGAAATAAAAATGTTATTTAGAGAGGCAGGTGAACGTTATGTAAAACCAGAAGAATACCATTCAGAACCTGAGTTACTACTAACCTACACAAAAATGCTGGAGGGAGTGTTCAGCTTATTTCCTCAAACTAACACTTGATGGCTTAGGTTTCAGACCTTAAGTCAATGACAGAAGTTAACTCAAATAACAATTAGAACAGCCATTTAGAGGTGATTTTAACTTCTCACCATTAATACAATCTATGCTATCAGAACATGTGATGGAGGAACTTCTCTCTTCAAACAGTAAGCATTTGTTTGATATGTTTACAGACTGATGTTAGTAGTTTTCTTTATAAGAAAAATAATAAAATTATATATATAATATGAATTGCAACTGAAGAGCAAGTGGCCTTAGAAAAAATACAGGAAGACAGCACAGGGACACTTTCACATACTTATAGCAACAAAGAACAACTTGTTCAAGCATTCTGTCAGCTCTTCAAAATGAAATTCATATGATCAGACATCCATGCACACGATCACACATCCATGCACACTGTGGTATGTATTCTTTGCACATTTTTGTCAGTCTCATCCACTGAGCGGCTTGCTCAATAAAGGCCAAAAAAAAAATTCAAAACATAATTTGTCTCTATGCTTTTGATAAAGGTGTCACATTATCTACATTATTAACATTTGCAGCAACATGGCACCAGTTTGAGATCTCATCAGAGCTTACAAAAGTAGCTGAGCCAGGTCTTATTGGCAGGGAGATGGCAAACTTCCAGCAGCTCCCAGGTGCTGCAGAGTTCAGCAACAATTTAAAGTTGTGCCACTCCTTGCGTCCGAGCCAAGACCAGGATATCTTGTAAAAACTCAGAACAAAGCCATGAATATCCTGTCAGCTTTTGGAAACAATGTAAAACTGACATTCTGGCTGCATGTGGTTATTAAAATCCCTTCAAGTGGTTGGAAAATATAGTGCAAATAACTCCTTTATCCTGGACAGGTGCCACTCAGGTTTACTCCCTCATCTGGCTGCTGATGTTCCCTCTGTGGCCTCCTGTCAGTGTGGTGGTCTTGCTTTATGGAAGGGCTGGTGGATGGGAGCTCTGTTTCATACCTGGCTTTCATTATTTGCATGCCCACTGTGATAGTGTGCTCTTCAGCTTTCAGCCTGCCTGAGAATTCCATCAGTGAGAGCATGTGGTTAAAGTTGAGGAAAATGGATAACCTCATTACTTGAGAAGCATTGTCACACGGGAGTTTTGGGAAATATTCTAAACATTTTCATGTAAAACCTGTTTACCATTCCACTCAACCACTTCAGGACTGACTACCACTTACAGTTAAGACCCTTAGTGTTTTCCAGAGATCTTTTAGAATATTTGAAGTTTACCATGCTCTGAGCATGCTAATGTTCCTTCCCCCTGCAGACTGGACTGAAAGTCAAACAGAATCACAGAAATAGATATCAAAGTTGGAAAAGACCTGTACAATCACTGAGTCCAACCCTTAACCCAGCATTGCCATGTCCACCACTAAATGTCCCTAAGTGCCACATCTACACATCTTTCTAATACCTCCAGGGGTGGTGACCCAACCACTTCCTTGGGAATGCTATTCCAATGCCTGACTACCATTTCTGTGATGAAAATTTTCCTTATACCCAATCTGAATGTCCCCTACTCCAACTTGAGGCCAGTTCCTCTCATCCTGTCACTTGTTATCTGGGAGAAGAGACTGACCCCTGCCTCACTACAACCTCCTTTCAGGTAGTTGTGGAGGTCCCTCCTGGGACTCCTTTTCTCCAGGCTAAGCTTCCTCAGCTGCTCCTGATAGGACTTGTGCTCCAGACCTGTGACCAGCTCCTTTGCCCGACTTTGGACATGCTCCAGCACATCAGTATCCTTCTTGTGGTGAGGTCCCAAAACTGAATACTGGCTCCAAGGTGTGGCCTCACCAGTACCGAGTGCAGAGGGATGATCACTGTCCTTGTCCTGCTGGCCACAGTGTTTCTGACACAAGCCATGATGGTAGAACAGCATACACAATTTGCACTGACATAAATAACTACTCAGTATCCACACTCACAGAAATTTCCCTATTTTTATCTCCTGACTGCCAGACTGGATAACTGAATAGTGTAGCTCTGTAGCTACAGCAGGGGAAGTGAAAGGTGTGAATGGTGAATGTCCTGAGGTCTCCAAATTCACTAAAGCATTCTTTCAGTAACTGTAAGATGGTTATGGTCTCACAACTGCATTACAACTTGCACAGTGGATCCAGTTGAAAAACTGGGGTTTGGCATTTTCCAGTGCAATATAGCCCCAATTTTGTTCTCCTCCTGGATTTTGAATAATAAATAACTAGTTTCTGAATATACATATAGTGCCGATTCAGAGCTCAAGGTCTCTCTGTGTTAGAGTGAAAAGCTGTAACCTTTATGGATACATTGTTGGGGAAAAATATTTAAAAGAGCATCTCTTCAAAGCTATAAAACTATTTTAGGCATATCGTGTGATTCTTGGGGTTGTCCTGTGCAGGGTCAGGAGATAGACTTCAATGATCTTTGTGGGTCACTTCCAGCTCATGATATTCTAGGATTCTACAATTTTAGAAGTTACAAAAAATTGAGGTCAAGCAGTCAGAAAAGTGATTCTGAAATGGTCAAGGGTAAAACAAAAATAAAATCTATCACCATGATCTATTTGCACTTCATCATCTTGGTATCATCACTGAATTCACAGATTCAGACAGCTCTAAGTCCAGAAATAATGGGATTAAAAAAAAAAAAAGGAACAAAGATTTGTATTGGAATACAAATTATTATTTTCTAAGTTATTTTGAAACTGATATGGAACAAATAGCTACCTGCATTCTTTTCAGTCATACCAATAATAAACCCATAAATAAATAAATACAAAACTTAAGTGAAGTAGAGCACTGCTTTCCACAGCTTCTGTCCTTGATCTCTGCAAATACCAAGAATCACTCCAGTTGTCTTCCACATGGACTGATTAAAAGTTTTTTGAAATTCAGTTTCACAGCCTTAGTGTTTTGAAAATGTTGTTATACTCAGTTCTTTTCAAGAGACAGAAACAGAGGTCTCCAGAGAGCCATTCATCTCATCCTAAGATAGGCATCTAAGACAGGTCAGCAAACAGTGTTCTGAAGATGATTCTATTAACTATAAAGGGAGAGTAGACTCAGATATCCAACTTTTAGAAGTCTGCAATTAGACAAGATGATTTTCACTCATCAAGCTACTTTTGGACAACTTTTTTCCTCTTAAGATATAAAATCTCAACTTTTTAAACAAGAAAAATACACTACTCCCTTGCTAATTTTAAAATCCCGCATATACTAAATGGACTTTATTCAGCTGCACCCTAGACAAACTTTCAAACCTTTTCTTTTTCCCCCACTGGAAATGCCAGCATACTAGATATTACAATACTACATATTGCTTTCTCTGTATTTCTAGGTGTAACTCAAATCAGAAGTGTTTGAAAACTCGTGAAAAATATTGTACTTGTCACATTTTCAGCTCAGGTTCAGAGACTTCCAGTTCATGTATGATTCAAAGGATCATCTAAATATTAGGATGCCTGTCCAAAATAAAATGAAATACCAGGTGCTTGAGATTCACCTGTCATTGAAGATAATTTTGCCATGGAGAAAGCTTCAATTATTCCACTAGCAATGAAATCCTGAGAATAACAGTAGTAAAAATGGCACTTACTGAATTTACAGTGATACAAAGCTATGAGCTACCAGGAAGATGAACAAGGAATATGGGAGACATTTTCCATTATTTATACATTATTTATAAGGAGCTATACTCTGCTCCTTGCTGAGAACATGCCTGTCCTGTACTGTTTGCACACAGTCAGATTCTGTCCACCCCAAACAATTGCATGTGTCACCTCAAATTGCTCATTGAACAGTGACACCTCACTCATTTCATGCTCCTCACCCTTTTCTCTGTATCATTCCTTTGTTGTGACCCTTTCTGTCAGAGATGTTAGTTTTAAAGCCAGCATGAGATTAACTGCATAATGCTCCCCTTTCGAGCCTGCCTTTGCTTTATCTCCATCCAGCTGAGCTGGATTCCAGGATGCACCAAGCCCCCCCGGGAATGGCTGCAGCTCCCCGTAGCCTGTTTGCATAACAGCTCACTCCTCTTTCTAACATGACCACAATAAGAAAAGGGGCCACATTATTTCCAAAAATAAAACAGATTACTTTAATTCTAAAACTACTGCAGAACCAGGATAATATTTTAATTTTAATTTTTTTTTTAACCATGTGTTTAACCATTTCTGTGGAATCTAAAATAGCTAGACATTTGTGTGTATGCTATTCTTGTTTAAGGAGCAATCCTCATCTGGGTTTTCTAGGGGTTTGGGTTGTCTCCCCCCAGTCTAACAAAATATATTGAGGAAAAAAAAAATCAAAATCAGAAGGCTGCATCACTATTTGTATTCTCCTCAAAACAAAAGTATTTAGAATTTTCTCTCAGTCCATCCACTGTTTCTCCAGCCAACCATTACTCAAAGATATTTTTACCTTCTTTCAAGGAACACTTATTACCACATTTTTCCATGAAAGCCTATATCTGGTCTATTTTCTGATTAACCAGCTAATTGACACCTTTTATGAGGAGGGCTTTTTTCCCTGGTTTTTCCCCTGCGTGTTTATTCTCTGCACAAGGCATTGATTTTCTTGCATTTCCACTATCCCAGGCAGTTCTGAGTTCTTCCCTTCAAGCTACACTGTAATAAATCAGGACGGATGCTGCAGTATTCTCTCCTTAGAATAAGACTTTAACATGGATGATATTTGCAAATAATATTCACCTCTCTTAACTTTACGCCTCTATAAACTAAGTTTCTAGTAAATTAAGTCATTGCGAACTGACCATTTACATTCTCCACAGTCAACATGAACAGAAGCTTCCAGAGGGTAATTTATCCTCTGCTAAGATGGGTGCTCGAGGCAGGCACCTGCAGAAGATAGTGGTTCCTATCTCATCCCCTAAATAAACACAGAACCTTGATGATCTGGGAAAAACAAGACATGTATGGTTTGGCAGGGTCAAGTTGCAGATGAGATTTGCCCAGAGTCGGAATACCTTTAGGAACTTCTAGTCTTAAAAAACTCCAGACCAGCTGTTTTCATATAATCTGAAATAACCTTCAAGTGAAATGAGTGGATCTGGATCATTTATCACAGTTTAACATAAAAATTAAAGCAATCACAAAGGAATGAGTTTTGAGCGATTACAAAATTTTTTCTCTCCCCATTTCTGTGCCCTTTTGGAAAGACAGTAGTAGCTTTGATTGTGCATCACCCAATGATACTCTGTCTATATATTTAAGAAAGATATATTTATTATGGTGATATGATGTTGCTAAGTACTACTCAAGATCCATGTCTTGTTGGGGGGGGGAGAAAAGAAGAAAAGGAAGGTTTATTTTATTTCACTCTTAAATCTACTTCAATATACAAATTTTATTCTTT
Source organism: Polioptila caerulea (assembly GCA_013397295.1). NCBI lineage: Eukaryota > Metazoa > Chordata > Aves > Passeriformes > Certhiidae > Polioptila > Polioptila caerulea. Next base: position 263,439 of record VYXF01011770.1, on the reverse strand, counting down.
CTTGAATAAATTTAAATATGTCAAATTTCACAAAGTTTGAAACTGCAAACACTCTAAAGCAATGTTTCACATGATATACGTAGAGATATCAAAACTAATGATAAATATCAGCTCACCTACAAATAGTGTCCTGCTGAAGCTACGTTGAACAAGAAAGTATCAGTAGATTTGGGAATTAAAGCTCCTAATGAATCTGGTAGGCTTATCCTAAACAAAAGTTTATTTAATTTTGCAGAATAATATAAACTTGCACAGATGAGGAGTATGTGAGGTAGGCTGAGTGATTTTTTATTTGCCATATCCATTTACTACACTGGGTCTTCTTGATGGTGTCTTTTTTCTGTCTCTCACTGTAGACCTAAAGCAGGGGTTGCAAACCTAAAAGCCTCCTGAAACAGCAGGATCCCACCTATGCCATGCCTGCCTATGACGTGGTCAAAGCATTTCCTAATCTGCATCCCTGTTGCCTTTTGACAAGTGTACGTAAGACTAGAACGTAAGAGAGGGAAAATATCTTCTAGGTAATATTAGTGGGTGGAACTTTTGCACTGTTCTACTAAAGGGAACTCCTTACTTTTAGGCCAGCAAATAAGGAATAGAGTAGTTTTAGGATGTAGAATTTTCAAAAGTTTAATTTGCTTTTGACAACTGAATTGTTGCAGCACAGTATGGAAACACTGAGGGAACTCTTGGGTTTTTACTGAAATAAGTTGTGGCTCTTGACAGTGATCTGTATGTAGATTATAGCACTAGAAAAGCTATTTGGAATTAATCTGATAATATGAGAGAAATCAACAGGACAAGAGATGCCTCCAGTTGTCTCTCCTAAATTACTTCTGCATTTTTAACTTGTGGTGAGCTCTTTTTTAAGTTAGTGCTTTATCCCCAGAAAAACTAAATTGCCAGGAAACCTGAATTTATGATGAGCCAATCTAAAGATCATGCAGTCTCAGCCCACTGGAACCATGTTTGTTATCCCTAAGTAGCAATTCAGGCTTTCTGCTACGCAGAAATAAATGAGCAATTTTATCTGCTTGTGTGCAGAACTTATGAAGCATCCAGGGAAAGTCCCAGGTCACAAAATTATTTACTTAGTGCTGCAAGGGGAGTTCCCTGGCACCAAAGAAGAGCTGTGATATGACATGTTCTTAATATTCCTCTCTCCCCATCCATGTTATGTACTCTGCAGTACTATGAGAGAAGCTGTCATACCCCTTCTGGGAAATAAGCACATCTGGGTGCCTCCCTAGAGTGCCTGTACATTGATGCCCACAGCATGGGGAACAAATAGGAAGAATTAGGGCTATGATCTCACTGGAATCACAGAAATGTGGTGGATTCTTCACACAACCGGAGAATTATGAGGATGGAGAGAAACTTTTTGGAAAGGGTGGCAAGAAGGGTCAATTATGCTTTGTGTGAGGGAGCAGCAGAGATGGATGGAGCTCTGCTGTGGGATGAGTGGCAAAAGGGCTGAGAGCCTCTGTGTCAGGATAGGGGAAAAACCAACACGAGTGATGTTGTGGGTGCCTACTGCTAACTGCCAGGTCAGAAAGAAGTGGATAAGGCCTTCTTCAGAGAACTGGAAAAAGCCTCATGTTCACTGGCCCTGGTCCTCATGGGGAATTAGAATGATGGTGATACCTTCTGGTGTGTGTTGACTGAGTAGAAATGACGGGAGCTGCTTTGCTCATGTCATACTTACAAAGAAGGAAGGGCCCGTCGGGGATCCGAGGCTGTGAGCACCCTTGGCTGCCATCAGAGATTGTGATGACTGGAGTTCAGAAGATGGAGTGGAGGGAACAAGGTAAAATTAGGACTATAAACCTGGACTACAGCAGAGACTTTGGCCTTTTTCAGAGATCTGCTTGGAAGAATGCAAAATGTCTCTGGAGAAAAGAGGGGTCAGAGAGAGCTGCTTCATTATCAAGGATCACTTTCTCCATCCTCAAAGGTGGTACACACTAATGAGCAGGAAATCAAGCAGAAGCAGTAGGAGGCCTGTGTGGATAAACAAGGAGTTCCTGACTCAATTCAGACATTAAAAAGAAACATACAGGAGGGGGAAGCTGGGATTTCAATGACATTTATGAGAAAACTCATCAAACATCAACAGACTCAGTTTCCTAAAAAAAACCTTGTAGGGGACAGGACAAGGAGTTTTAGTTACAGAGAGCAGAAAAAATAAAGCAGTCTATTTCATATGGCATTACCTATGGATCTGAGCAGGTTTAATTCTAACCTGGGACCTATCTGACAGAGAGTAACTTTTACAGAATAAGAGACTTATCATCTATTGGGACAAAAAAATGATCTGTGTTGCTGGTATTTTAGATGATGTTTCATAATTTTTCCCAGTGCCTTCATATGGATATTGAAATGAAAGAGTGATTGATGTAGAACTGGAGGGTCTTCATATCTTTGGCAAGTAAGACAAAGCAGGCCATCAGTCCTCTGATTGTATTTCATACAGTGGATATTTTCCAGCTCAGTGCTTAACCATTAACTTCTCAAGGTAAAATGACTACTCAGCGCAGTGAATATATTGAACCTTGTAGAGAGACATAGGAACCTTTAAATGGGCAAGAGTGGCTCATCCATCACTCCAGCCAATGGTGTGTCTATTCCACATTCTGGCTGCCTGATATTCAGCTGGAAGGAGTCCATGAGCCAGGTGGTAAATAAGTTGGCTGTGCACAAACACAAATCAAAAGTGGTGTGAGGGCACAGGTGATGGAATAACAGCAAACAGCATCTAAAAAAGTTTAAAAAATTTGCATTACTAAGTCTGCATTCTCAAAGTGCTCTTTTTTTTCTCCACTTTTTTTTTTTTTAAATATAGAACTTAATGTCTACTACTTCACTGATGCCTGGGGCCAGAAATCTATGGAGAGAATCTGGTACTCAAAATAAAAAAACATATCATCATTTTGCAAAGTTTCTGACCAGACACAGTGAAAAATAGCAAATATATTCAATAAAAAATACATATACTTTAGTACTTCCCTGATCTGCAAGGAACATTTATGGACTTCAGTTTAAAAGATGGTGTAGAAGACTTTCTTGGACTATAAAACTTTAAAAAGAGGATTTTTTATATGTTTGTTGAAGAGATAACCACTTCTGTTTAATATAAATATATACACCTATATACACACACACAATGATTTTTGAAGGTGATATAGTTAGGTAGTATTACAGTAAGGAGCAGTGATCAATGCACCACAAAGACATAAAGTAATGTGCTAATGGGTTTTTGATGTTGCTGGAAAAAAACCCAGGAGTGATGATATTAGCCAGATGATTCAAAACATGTATTAAAAATAACACTAATGAAAGCTCAAAACTCTGCAAAAGGAACATTACAAAGCTCTTGGAAAGAGTTCTGGGACTCTCAAGGCCTCAGCTGACTCTCGGGGATTATCAAGAAGGATCAGTCTTACCCATCCTGGAGTATGTGTAATGAGTAAAATGGCTTTCCTGTCCACCTTCACAGTATATTTTTTAAGGTCAAGTATAATCAGAAAATGTTAGGGGACCACAGAAACATACCCTTCAAAACAGACTTAAGAGCTTCCCGACTTCAAAATTGTTATTAGCAGCAACATTCGCCACGCTGCAAATCACAATTCCAGACTTAGTGTGTCCAGAACTAGTAGATAAATTCCTCTATAGCCATAGATATTTAGACTTCCCAAAACCAATAAATTGATGTCTGCAGTGTGCTCTAATCTAATGTGCTCAATGCTCTTGTGATTTTTTTCAGCAGGAAATTCACATAAAGCCCCACACCTTTCAACCACTCTGATTTATCAGACACTACCATTAAATTATTAAGTCTATAGAGATCAACATGTGATACAGACTAATGCCAGAATTTCTCTAACTTTAAAACAACAAAGGAACTAATTGGAATTGCTGTCTTTACACTAAAAATAATCCAAACCCTAGCTCAACAGCACAATATAAAACTATTGCACAGTGAATTTGCTCTTATCCCTGTTATAGCAGTTTTATTACATCTTCCTTTAGTTGGCGTTTGTTTGAATTATTTGACAGTAAATATGAAGAGGGATAAGGGACTGAAAGTATTCATAAAGAATTTTCTTGCCATATTACTCCCATTACTCTCCTTTGATGTCTGCCTTTATCTGGTGAATTTAAAATTTCACTTTTTATAATATTTTAATTGATTTATAGAAAGCTTTTTGATACACTAAAATATAACAAAAATTCTCAAAATGTTACAATACTAAGCATAATTTTAAAAGATATTGTATTTTTAGTGTTTTTAAATCACATTGGTCTAAAACAAATATGCAATGAGACATCTGTCTAATCATCTTATAGTTACAGAGAGAAAAAATAAAAATAATCTCAGAGACTCCAACTGCTTTTCTAACAAACTATCCTATGAAAAATAATGAAACTACACATAAAGCTGGTTTTAATGGGATTTGGAAAATTTTTGTGTTCTTACTGAGGCAATTGACTATCAAAGCCAACTTCTGAAAATGTGCATTGTTCAGTAAATTTGTATTTTATTCACAGTAGGATTGTGTGAAAAATATCAGCTATGGAAAATAACAGTCAGAGTCTACAGAGATCTTACTACAATGTCAAAAAACCCCACCTTTCATGTAAATTATGGTAGCAGTAAAAAATAAATTATGACCATAGAAATGAATAGAGAAACTCTTAATCAATTAATATAGAATATGGATTTTTTTTTTGTCTCTGTTGTATCAGCATATAACTTTAATAAAGGCAATTTCTTGCCTTAAATTGGCATGCAGTTACCAGTCCACTGCTTCTGGAATAAATAAGCTCCAGAAGATTACCCATGATGTTCGAAATTCAGCCTGGGTATTTCAGGAGGCAAACTGACTTGGATCCTTCACCTCAAAAGTCTTAAATTTATTCTTGCAAGTTGCAGAACAATTCAAAGTAATCAGGGTGATATAAGCAGTGAAATCTCATTTTCTTGAAAGCTTTTACTGTTCTGATTGCAGTGTGTTAGTCTGGTGTTCTTAGTCCAGTGTGTTTTGAAGTTAAATTGTAAATTGGAAGGTTTTCAGGTAGATGCTAAGAATGTCTGCATAGGGCCATAGAAGCATATGCCCTTTGTGATGAACCTTTTAAACATCAGATATGCAATTAATTCATGCAAACTCATAAAAGCTGCAGACTAAATGAGTGAAGTCCCAAAATCAATTACAGAATAATAGCATAATTTTTTTCCTTTTAAAAAACTCATGGCCTACTGTCACCCTTTCCATTTATGTCTTATACCAACATCCTTAGCACCTCAAAGCTACCATGATTAATAAAACAAATTTGAAAAATCTGTTTCATATTGCTTCCTCAGGCTGCTGAGTTTCTGTCCACCTCAGTGACCTAAAATTTCTGACTGACAGATTCCAAACCCTGCATAGTGATCACTTATGATTTGGAATGAATAACTAGAACTAGAACTAGAAACAGATATTGCACCTCAAATAGGGTGTAAAATTCTGTAAAATGTTTGTGTCTAGTTCTGGTAACTTGTAAGATACAATGGCTATATGCCTGCATTGCTCTGGTGGAGAGACAAAATTTTTTTTTGTATTTTGGAGGGCTTTACACTTGTATGAATGTTATTTTCCCTGTCATTTTAAGGACTAGGCTTTGTAACTAGGCAACCATGCTATAGAGCATTATAGCATAATTTTTTTAATTCTCTAAAAATGATATATTTATTTGTCCACATTGTTCTCTAAATTTCTCTATAATGCTGCATCAACAGACAAATCATGGGTTTGTGCCTTTGCACTAAATTGCCTTTATTGATTATATTTACCTGTATTGTGAGTGATCTTCAGAGCTTATTTCTGCTTCATTCCTTGTTAGCAATTACCAGTCATTCCTTTTTCCACTTTGTGGGAGTGGATCCAAACCAAAAATATGATCAATTGTTCCTCTGTCCCAATGATTCTTTTGTGCAGGACTCTGTGGTGCCCAGCTTGGCCATTACTCCTTTTCATCTACAAGGTCATGACTGTTTTCAGCTGTCTTGGCACCAGTGAGCGCCACAACTCTTAACTTGGTGATTTCTCATCTAAGCAGTACTAAGGGCTTCGAGTTTTCCCACTCAAAGTGGGACAAAATTGAGATTTAAGTGAGAATTTCTGTACCATATTTATTGCAAAAGATACTGTCAGGCTTCTAATAACCGAATTTGTATCTGTTCCTCTACCTTATGAATTTCATTATCAAGCAGTCGACCAAAAATTGCAGAGGATCAATCAGTAGCAGAGGACAGTAGGGTTTTGCAGATAACGTCTCTAATGGGAAGTGCAGAGTGGGATGAACCTGGATGTATGAAATTAACATGGTATGAATGTAAAATTATAGTTACCTCTGACATTTCTGTATCTTCCTTGTCTTGTACAAATATGAATTCCTCAAAGCTAAGACCGAGAAGCCTCCACTGAGAAATATGGCTGTCACTTATTTTGGTAGGTGGTCTTGGGATGAGTGTGACTTCAACTTTACACTGTGCACCCTTATGCAAAAAGCCTGTCCTTAGACTAAATTCAAAGTTATTTTTGACATTAAAAAATCATTTAATGGGCAAACCCTGGTGACATGACTCTTAATTACAAGATGATACCAAATTACATTTAAATGCAATACATAATTTGTGCTTCAGAGTTCATACACATCCTAGTTTGGGCACAGGGATGGGATTGTGTGCCACAAAATAAGAAAGACATTCAGCTGTTAGAGAGTGTCCAAAGGAAGGCCACGAGGATGGTGAAGGGCCTTGAGGGGAAGCCTTATGACGAGCAGCTGAGGGCACTCAGTCTGCTCAGCCTGGAGAACAGGAGACTGAGGGGAAACCACATTGCAGTTACAACTTCCTCATGAGGAGAAGAGGAGGGGCAGGCACTGATGTCTTCTCCCTGGTGACAGTAATGATCCATGGGAATGGCCTGAAGTTGTATCAGGGGAAGTTTAGGTTGGATATCAGGAAAAGGTTCTTCACCCAGAGGGTGGGTGAGCACTGCAAAGGGCTCCCCAGGGAAGTGGCCACAGTATCAAGCCTGACACAGTTCAAGAAGTGTTTGGACAATACGGTTGGACACATGTGACTCTTGGAGATGGTCCTGCACAGGGTCAGGAGTTGGACTTGATGATCCTTATGGGTCCTTTCCAACACAGCATATTTTGTGATTTAGTATAACTTCTTTTAACACAGCTGTCAGGACCACAGATCTCTGCTCCTTTCAGTTCACTCTGGTGAATGGTGCAAGCTTGCCTTAGCACAGACTCTGTATGAGATATGCAATTCAGGAGCACATGCAGTGGTGCCAAGATAAAACTCCACCTTTAAACTCTCCCACTCCTTCCCCTAAAAAAACAAAACACAAGCCAAACAACCAAACAGTCAGGCCTTAGATGGACAGAATTGCCCTCTGAAAATGCTTACAGTCAGTCTCCACCAATTTTACAGGGACCTGGGAGAACTACTCAGAAATTGTGAGGTGACTTTCAGGTAAGCAGAGTTTGTTCCTCTCAAATACAAATGTCTTAAGCAGGAAGTTGATGGGTGTAGTCATGACCCCTACAGTGTGATTCTATTCATCTTCCTACTTCAATGGCTTTTTGACAATTGGCCATTCATCTGGCAGAGACGTAGGAGAAGTGGGCCCTGGAGGACAGCCAGCATTATGGAGATGGTCTGATGGCTAACCCTAATAATTATTCAAATGGATGGTCTGAAACAACTAAATATGTATTTTTAATTTTACATGTTTTCAAAACCTCCAATATCCTGACATGTTTTCAAACTGTGCTAAGCCAAAAGAGTCTTGAGGAATTGTTAAATCAGATGTTGTGCATCTCTCTCTTAGGTGGGTTTCTTTGGGCTGTCTGAGAACACTGGGTTCTCAATGACTGGGACAGACTTGGCTTGGAATTTCATGGGCATCTGATTTATCTCCCCTAAGTGTATGTTGTGCTTTTCTTAAGAGGCACCTCTTGGAGGAAGGGGAGGTTGTTCCTTCCCCAAGGGGCACCGAGTGTGCTCAAAGAGAGAAGGTTCAGGAGACTGTAGGATGCACTAACAAGGTTAATTATAGAAGGAGGTCTGGACATCACGCATGGTTTGGTTTAGAAGATGAAAACAAAGATGGCAGAGAAGGCCAGCAGGCTTTGGGGGTGAAGGGAGGAATTTCTAGAGGACTAGAGCAGATAAAGCAGAACGTGCAGCCAATCAGAAGTCTGTGAAGTTAGTTGCAATCATGGACTATCCTTCAAAACACACCAGACTTGCAAGAACTCTGTAGAAAATTCTTTTTCTTTTTATGTCTTCTTTTGTCTCCTCTTTAAAAAGCTAAGATTTTAGGTTTCAGTTTTCATTCAGACAAAACTTTTATTTCTGAGTAATGTAATGCAGACATGCAATAACCTAACTTTGAAAGAATCATCCAGAGGAAAAAAGTGCTTTGGCATATTGTAAACAAATAATTGTACTAATCTCAGCAGAGAAATATCAGAAGCCTTTAATAGGACATTTATATAATCTTAAAACCACTCATAAGGTACTCACTGGACTGATTTAAATTTACAGTCACAAAAGTATTTCATGGAACATAAAGTGAGCAGCCTTTTTCCTCACCTCTTCCTTACTGCTGCACTGCAAGTAAAAGGATAAATTTCATGTAGCTCTGTGTTCCTTGCTGCAAGAAGCCAGTAAGCTTCTTGACAGTTTCACTGACATTATTCTGGATGCTAAGCTCCAACATGGCTCTGAACCCCAGCCATTTTATGAAGCCAACAGTGATTTGAAAACACCAATGTCTGACGTTTACATGGAACAAGTCCCGATTTCTCAAATTTGACTAAAATTCCATTCACCTGCAGGCACAGAAACTAAAGTGATATGTTGGGCAGTGGGAACGATTTTCCCACTGGCTTTGTGGAAATTATGCTATGTTTCTTTTTTGCAAGAGCTAGGAATATCTGGTAAGTATGTTACTACTCTTTCATGAAACGAGATCACTTTTAATTCTTTTATTACTATTGCATTTAGATGTAAAATGCTTATCTGTAGAAGATCTGGGTGCACATTACAAAATTTAGATCAGAATTAGGCAACCATTTCTGTGACAACCCCCACATAGCACCAAAATAGCTGCTCTGAAAAGAAGTGATATGAGGCACATGATTAAATGTCAGTGAATTCTAAAGACTGTTTCTACTAGGGAGCACAAAGAAAGTGATCTTGCATTGTGCTCTAAAATGTCTGTACCCTGTAAGCTGATCTGCACAGACTGATGGTTCTTATGCTCTGTGTTGCCTCTTTGACTCCCTTTTGACTCCAGAAGGTGGGCATGCCCATTTGTGTGATCAAGGTGCATGATCTAGGCTGAAACAGCCTGCCCTGCGGAATGCTCTGCAGCCCATCTCTTTGTTTTCAACTTCAGAGTGCAGCATGCTGCAAAGGGGGAAGCGTAAAACAGGTCTGAGATAATGAGCATGGAGACAAAACAGGTTATAAATTTCACCCAGACTAGACCTGGTAGCCAAAGAAGTGAGTACAGGTGTGGCGCACTCTTGTCAATCCTTAATGATCTGGGGAAACAGATTTCTGAGAGCAGAAAACACAGCACAAGAGCCTCTGCATGCAGGTTACTCACGTGACAGGACACTTGCTGATGGGGATTGGAAGGCCGGTTTTCTATTTCCCCCTAACTGGAAGCATTAGGCTTGTAGTAAGTAAATAGTTTTCTAAATATGCTGTATTTACAGGATATCTTTCATAAACACAGTACATTTCTAAAAATTGCACACATTTTCCTAAGAAAATGATTTGATGTTTTTGTCCCTTTCAGCTTTGCAGTCCCCATTGGTCTTTGTACAGACCATATTCCCGAGACAGTTACTCTCCAGTATTTATTGTTATGACACATTAGGGGCTCATTTTCTGTTCTAGAAGCACTACAGAGCCTGAACAAAAATAAAAATCCTTAGTGACACTCACTAGTGGTCACTGGAATAAACAGAAGTGTCTTGAGCACACAAGCCTCCTTATCACATTACTTGGTATGCTGAGCAAGTAACTATCTTACTGTACTTTAGACTACAGACAGATTTGCAGTCTTCTTTTCTGCCTGGAAAAAACAACATTCTTAATGCAAGCCACATGAAATAGTTGCCTGTACACACCTTGTAAACACAGATTTACACTGAGAACAACCCCTGATGCACAGACTGGCTGTTCTGTCGATGCTACAGTCAGGAAGAGCAGCTGCAGCGTGCTGTAACTTAGTTAAGAGGAATTCCTCACTGCCCGAGACCTCACATATGATTCACAGGCCTAGATGTATTAAACTTGCAATTAAGATCAAAAGAACACACCGTAGTGGATAAAATATGGGGTGTGTGATCTTTCAAACTACACGCTGGACATTTTAAGACTACGTGCTGAAGTTTGTCTCTTCAGATACTCAGGAAACTTTGTATAAGCTGCTTGGTTTTTAAAAGTACCTAGCAATCTCTTTTTCATTTGTGAATGTTTAGTATCACTGACAAGTAGGCCACCTATGTTCAAGTGCCTAAATATGGACTGAGAAAACTAGGTTTTGGCACCCAGATACAAATGCTGCATCTGTGAAGTTTCTGTTCATTGTGTAGTGAAAAATCTCTTTTTTTTTTCTTTTTTTTTTTTTTCCTCACTCTCTTCTGTCTGTAAGATATTTTGCACCAGTGAAATTGTTTTTTTCTCTCTTTGCTCTGATGCTTGCACATACTTCCCAGAAAAATACATGCAGAACAAAAGTTTACAATATTTCTTGAGTTTCCCCATGACGTCCCATTCTAACATGGAAAACAAAACAATTATACTTTTTGTTCATAAACAGACAAGCTGGCAATTTTTAATCCATAACTAATAAATTAATCTGCTGCTAAAAATAATAATAAAATAAGTATTTTAAACTTCAGACTACAAACAAAAACAAAGGCTTCCTACCCCAGTATGATTCTACCACAATGATCTTGTCCTTGGTTTTGATGGTATCTTCATAAAAAATTGAATATGCCTCTGATTTGTAAAATTCAGCACATACTTGACCATTTTCATCACAGATAGTATTAAGGAGACTTCAGTGGAAGTCCGGCTTTTTAACATTTTATTAATTTAGGAATGCACACTTTGATCGCTTTCTCTGAAGTTGCCACAAAATTTTCATTCTGCAGTCAGTTTTGGTTAAAGTATGAAAAAAGCCTTGATGGCAGAATCAGGATTGCCTTTGAGAAAGAGCATAGATGAGGTTTTACTTTTCCCTAATTTTCATTTTATTGTAAATAAATTTTAAGCACAAGTGCTTGCACATTAGCATTTCAAATTTATTTTTTTTCCTGATTCATCTCTATATATTTTCTTACTATTTGTGAAGTCATATTTATTCAACCAGCACTTACACATGTGCTTAACTTTGTGGTTGTTTCAAGTCATATTTTAGGCTAAGTGAAGCCATGAACAGGGCTGATTATAAGCATATCTACGATTTTCTTGAATTGGGTCCATTTGTCAGTAAAAGAGCAACTGTAGATAACAGTTCTTTCCATATTCTGATTTGAATATTTCATACATATCCATTCAAAAAAAATGAATCCTTTTTAGTAAAGATAATTTTATTTCAAAATAACTAATGCATTAGCATTGTCTTAGTAATTGAAGTAGAAGATCTTACTCTCTTCTTGTTGTCTAACATCCTCTTCCTTGATCTCACCTGCATGTTGCAGCATAGGAAAATATTCTATTTAATGGTGGTTTTTTTAATGCTACAGGTTCAATATACTGCTAAGGTTTTCACTTCATAATAGCAACTGGTAGTTTTTTTTTACTGTCTTGATGACAGATCTGCTTATATAGGTTTGACTACATATGTGTGGCTTCAGCAGAATTGTTTCATCAGTTGAAATATTCTTGCTTATATTGCTCTATGCAATTCGATGGCAGTTAGGCTTCTAGATTTATTTCTTAATTGGCAAGAGAGAAAATCTTATCTGCTATTTACATTTTCTATCCCTGATCTAATTTTGCACTTTATGTGACATATTATGTCCACCACACTAGATTATTCAGCAAAATTGAAAACATGAAGGGCTTAACAGTCTGTATGGGGCAATTATAAAATAGGCCTGAAAAAAACTCTATTTGACACAGGCACCAAAAATGACATGTTGAAGCTGGTGCATAGATTCAACATAAGCAGAGGGATTTCTTGATAATGCTGTAAATGTAGACATGGAGAAAATCTGTACAGATTACAGTGTTTTTATATAGAATTGTGTAGTGTTGGTAAGCACCATGATATGGAGATGGATTCTAAAAAATGCCTGTTTCAAAAGCTCAAGGCTGAAAAAAAGAATATAACAATTTAAAATACAAGTATCCGGAGTATTACAGTACTTACTACATGACAGAATCATAACCAACTATCTTTAGAAATAACATTCAGTAAGTAGCAGATCACAATGACAAAATATCTTCCTTAAAAACTTTGCATCACCAGCTATGTATTAACACCTCCTCACTCAATGGATTTTATTAACACATTTCTCTACACATTGTTGCCATTTGGATATGAGTAATATCAAGCACTGCAGAAAAATCATAGAACCTTCAGCTCTTATCTAGAAAACTATTCCAACTTGATGCATTTTAAACCATTTTAAAGATGAGACACAGCACTTTAAAATATCTTTTAAAAGATTCCAAATCATTAAAAACCCTACTTGACTAGTCTTAAAAAAAATATAGTGATGAGTTTTTAAATCAAGGGGAGGAAAACCTGTGAGACCTACAGAAGTATTAAAATATTATGTATTTGGTTTAGGATTCTATCTGTCTTCATTTATATTATCTGAGATCAAATTTGATGCATCTTATAAATGACAAGAGATATTATTTGTCCAGCTGCAGGGCTAAAAGTTTGTGCTGTGTAGTGTCCAGGAAATCCCAAAGCATATTCTTCTGGGGTTTATTTAGCGCCTCAGAGGAAAAAATAAAAAACCTTAGAACTCGGGAACAAAAAAAAATAAGTGTATCTTCATGTCAGTTGTAAAGATATATACAGTGCATCTTCATAGCAGATTCTCAAGGACCAAAACAACAGGGTTTTCAAAAAATTAAGTCTTTACAGTGACTGGTTTTACAGATTATTTGGTTTTAAAGTTTAGTTAGTATAACATTTCTGTCCACATTACAAATGTCTGCCATTTCCTTCAGAACAGGGAGCATCATAAAATGACATAGATTCCCTTCTCTAAAAATGCCTGTGAAACTGCCATACTATATGAAGCTAAGGCTTTTACTGGCCCACAGTCTGCACAAGGATATCTATAATTACACAAAGCATTAGTATTAAGTGTCCTAATTTGATTACTCTGACCAGGGATAATAAAAAGTAAAGCATCCTCAAAAAGCTATATTTACTATGCTATTCTGAAAAAAAAAGATTAAAAGCCAGGCAAGAATTCAGCCACGCATGGATGTCAGATTCCTGCTTTAGGATTAGGAATGTTCATGTTCAATTATTGTTTGTTACTGAGATACTGAGTACATGTTGGTTTGCTGTCTCTGGCTGTCTGTTCTCATTCAGCTTTTACCCATACCTTTGTCACATTCAAATGGGTTTTACTTCACCTGACTTTAGTCATCTGAGGGCAGTCCTCTAGTCAAAGATAGGCATCTGTGCTTCCTGTCACTGGATTTAACAAAGCAAATAAAGCACCTGCAAAAGGCAATGTATGTCACTTTTCCTAGAAAGAGGTGGTTTGGAGTGATAGGTACCTGTATGACTAGCTGAGGCTGGATCCTGAACTTTTGGTAGTTACTAAGAATCCCACTGTAGTAACTGAAAGGTATAAATGTATGTGCAAGAGTGCAGTCATGACACAGTCTAATTGATATTCCTGCAAATGAACATAAAATACCAAAATATTATTTCAATGTACAGTTGATGGCTTCAAAGCCAGTCCAAACTACACATATCAACACTCAGTCTTGAAACAGAACAACGCCCACCACTTCGCTTCTTTGGGTAGGCAAATTTTAATCTTTTACTATGAGACTGACAATTTTGTATCCAGTTGCCATGACAGCAGAAGCCAAAGAAGCATGAACCAAAGTTCACTCTCATACCCCAGGCTCCTTCCCCATGCGTGATTCTCACATTGCACAGCTCCAGAAGCTTATCAGCACTTAGCACAGTCGGTAGGACACTTGCCTAGGTTCTCTTTTCATGTCTCACCTCTGGGAGTAAGACTCCTGTGATACTGGTATTAATGGACCTCCAGCATGTTGGCTAGTCCAAGAGTAACTCCACAGGCATTCTGGAAGATTTGCAATGTTGCAATAGCTTCTGACTAGGAAAACAAAAACATGAAAGAAACTATAGACACAGCAATATGACATGTATCTATTTGGAAAGCCAAAGAAAGAGGAGATAATTTCAGCTTCATTTCAAATTTTAACGAACTTCATAAAGGCCTATCATTTTGGGAACACACCCTGTGCTTACCATACTGATGTTTAAAAACAACAATCTTTTTTACCTCTTAGCTTTTGTTTTGCTAGGCACAACTATTTTTTCATAAGACTGACTCTTCATTACCTTTAAGACTCCTGCACCTGCTCTCATTTTTCATAAATATACTTTTTGAATAAGCTGAGTATGGCATTTCTGATCAGATCTTGTGCTTTCTGCTTTTCTATATATCTCTACTGGAAATACGTCATCCAGTTTATCTTAGGATCACATTTGGCTTTCCACTGAAGGACCCTGAAACCACAGAAATTCCAGTGACCCCTTAGAATTTCTTCATTTCTCTGGCACTCACCACTACGCTTAGGGCACCTTTATGTGAGAAGCCTTGGAGCATGAAGGGCTCAAGACAAGAACCTTGTTTGATATGGAACATATGTGCTTAATTTTATATATGGTGTATCATTTCATCAGCTTCAGTTAGCTTTGTAGGATCTTGGCCTATCTCCTCAGTCTATAAATAAATAATGACAGATTTATAAATAAATCAGTTTCTAACCACTGAAACTGTGTTATCTTTGTAGCTTTTACCAATCAATAGAGCAGCATGAATGACAGGCACAGGTTCTTCAGTTTTAAAAAACCCTAGTATAACAATAAATAAACAGAGTACCTGTAAGTACCGCATAAATATTTTGATGCAGTAGCACAAAATACTTCATATGGTGCTTCAGAATATGCCCAAGCTGCTTACATCTATGCTAGGCCAGCAAGTGCTTTTTAGCTGGCAGTTCAATGTTCTCCCAATATAAATAGATGATCAATCATCCTTTGTTGCTATTGTTTTAAAGAATAGTTTGAAACCCGATTCACACTGAGTGTTAGTACGGCCTGTTCTTTTTGTTCTCTTATCAATACAAGTTTTAACATTAAAAAAGTGCATTGTTTTCATCCGGCTGCAGAAGTAGATGTGTAGAGCTGTACTGTAATTTTCTAAGTTCCTGGTTGGTGAGAGAGTGCCGGTGCAAACCTGTAGAAAAGACTAAAACTCTGTGAAGGTACAAAGTAAAGCACCTATCAATTTATTTAGAGAACAAATACACAAATGAAAACACTTGAGAAAATCCTTTCCCATACTGAGAATTATTGTATTACAGTGCAGAGTTTGTGCGGAGATGAATTAGAATTTCACCTGCCTTCCTGTTCTGCTCACTCAAAAGAAACTTATGGAGACCTAAACTCCAGTGGCTCATTTAAAGCCTAATGCAGGACCTAAGTATACGGCAATGCATCTGTATTGTCCTTGTATCAGGAGCTCTGGATTTATCATTTTTCCACAAGATGTGGTATGAAGAATGCTTGATTTTAACTACGTTTCCACAAACCAGCCTTGTCATGTTCCTGTCACAACGAGGACTCCGTTCGTCCAGGTCTCTTTACTGGCATGTACAGAGAGGTCACAGGATGGTGCCAGAAGCCAGGCGGGGGACTTCAGCCCGGTGCCTGTCCTCGGTCCACCACCCATGAGAACTCAGTGCGAGAGTTGAAAGCCAAAAGGCCCTTCCCCACCCGGGGGGCTGCATGGAGCAGCGTGATCGTCGAAGTAAAGGCTGCTCTCTGCTTTCCCAAGTTTTTGCTGTGCAAGGCCCAGAGTGCTGCTCCCGGACTGGGGAGGTGTCGCCTCCTACTTACCAGGGCTCCCCTTCCGCTCTCGCTCAGCGTTCCTGCCCCTGCCCGGGGGACCGCAGCCGTGCCCCTCACACCCCGACCCCCTGCCCTCCTTCCCCGGCACCGCGGCTCCGGGAGGCCCTGGGGGGAGCCCGGGGCTCGGCCCGGCGGCCGCAGCGCCGCCTCGGGCTAGAGCGGGCGATCGGCGCTCGCCCGGGCCGCCGCCCGCGCCCTCCGCTCGCCCACCGGCGCGGACACACCGCCGGCGAGAGGAGAAGCCACCCTGATACAGCCTGCGCTCTCCCCAGCACCGCCGCCGCCTCCCTCCTCTGGGGTACTGCAGAGGGGCGGCGGAGCGCTGCCGCCTCCCCCCCCGGCGCCCCGGGCGCGCGGC
>VYXF01011770.1:218722-246806 GCA_013397295.1 Polioptila caerulea | reverse complement strand
GGGGGGGAGCGGAGGGGGAGGGCTGCGCGCAGATGAGCGCTGGTCCTGCGAGATGCTGCACGCCCAGCTCCCCGCCGGAGGGGGGTAGCAGCCGCTGTCTCCGCCGGCTCCTGCTTTTTTGCAAGGGCTGTTGCTGCCGCTGGACGCAACCTTCTCCCGACATGGAGCTTCTGCTGCCGCCGCCGCCGCCGCTGCTGCTGCTGCTGGAGTGAGTGAGTGTGACGGGCAGAGCTAGCCGGCCGCATGGATGGATGTGTTTAGCTTTGTGAAGATTGGGAAGCTTTCCGGGTAGGTGTTCGCTGCTGCTGCTCCGCGACCCGCGGGCGTCCCGCGGCTGCGGGCGCTGCCCAAGTGCTGCGGGGGCAGGGAGGGATGGGGGCTGCCCGGCGTGGGGAGCGCCCGCGCCGCTCCCAACTTCTCTGGCAGCGGGGCGAGGGTCTCGGTGTCGGGGTGGGGCGGTGGGCGCTCGCCGTGCCTGGCACCTGCCCGGGCCGCGCCGATGTCCCTGCGCGGGATGGGTCGTCCCCCTCTCCCTTGCGAGGGGACAATGAACTGCGGCCGCAGTTGGGCGAGAGCGGTGCCCTCCTTGAGACGCCGGCCAGAATGGGCGGCCAGAGTGTTTCTGAAAATGCAAAAGCGGCGACGGGAGCCGGAACCGGGCGCGGTGGCGGTGTTTAAGGGGTGTGTTGGTGTTCGGGGGGTGGTGGCCGCGGTGCGGGTATCGGTCATCTGCCGGAGCGGGGGGCGAAGTTCCGAGGAGCGAGCCGCGCCGGGCCGGGCCGGGCCGGGCCGCGCCGCCGGGGAGGGTCTCGCCCTGCCCCTCCGCTCCGCTCCCGCGGTACGCGCCGCCTCGGGCACACCGGCTCCCCCAGGAGCCGTATTTTTGGAGAAGTGGTGAAATCGTCGCCACTCGCATCGTTTGTGAGCGCTGCCCCTCCGCCGTTTCACGCGGTGATGGGTGCAGGGGCGCGAGTGGATTTGGCGTCTCTTATCCCTTGCTTGTAAAGCTCGTACTTCTCGTTGTTTAAACGTGTGGTAGATTTTTATTATTTTTCTCTATATCTTTGTTTTCCGAATAAACCTTCTCTTGAATGGCCTCAGAGTTGTGGTCTCAGCCTGTGGACTGTTGCGTTCGCAGCTGGTTGCCAGGCCTGGAACTGCATAGATAGATCAAGAGGCACAACAGCCCCTGTTACAATGTTCCCACCGTAGTTAAGCGTGACTAGAGGTAGCCCTTCGCAGCTACACAGGGGATTGTGCTTTATCTCAAAGATGCAATATGAAAGTACTCGAGCCACATTTTTTTTTTTTTTCCAGGGTTCTGGTGTGGATAATCTTCCTAAAGGATTTAGCTTTGATCACTGTAACTAGGAGTGTTTCAAATTCTTATGATTCACTGGTTCCTACACCATAGTTACCATATCCTTTTCTTTTTATGAGGCATGTATGAGGCAGAAATTGGATATCGTACAAAAGGGAGAAAGGCCGTGTTAAGGAAATAAAAAAGGTAGCTTGCTCCAGTGACGGTCAGGTAGGGAACTTGTCAAAATGACAGATGGTCTGTAAAGAACAAATATTGCATGGCTGGAAGTTACAGAGTGCCACAGGTGCAGGCACTGCCTCTGTCCCCCAAAATTCCCACCATTGCACCTGGCTGTGATTACAGCTCTGCTTGTGGCATGCCAGCACGGAACAGCTGCTGTCATTCAAGCACATCATTGTCTCATCCTGCTCACAGCAATTTTACACCATGTGACAGTGACAATACAAGCAGCCCCCTCAGCTTGCCTTGGGTGGTGTTACTGGCTGATACCGCTAGAGCTGCAGCAGCAGGAACTGCAGCGGAAACTTTGAGGAGAGGGAAAATAGGCTTACATAGATAAGGAATAGGTCAGGTAGCATGATATTTATTTCCAGGTAACTGAATTGCATGACCTTTTCAAATTTTTTTGGAAATTATGTTTTAGGAAAGCTCCCAGGTCTTCACATCACACTTGGTCTAGAATGAAAGGCAGAGGCCGGGATGTGTCATTAAAAAAATGTATTATGTCAGGTGCATGGCAGTTCTTATATATATATATATATATTGTAAGCTTGGGTCTTTCTTGGCATGTACAAAATCTGTAGCTTTCTGCATACTTGAGGACAGAGCTAAGATTTGTATTTAAGTAAAGAAAGATCATAGAAATTCTTCAGAAGAACCTGAAGGTTCCTTCTGAAATGAAATTGCAAGTTTCAAAGCTTGCATCTGCATCCACTTCATTTAAGGATGTCAAATACTTATGGACTGTGTTTATCTTGTAGATTGCAGTAAATGATTTCTGTACTGAGCTACACTTTTTATTTCTAATTTTCCGGTCATTAAAAGACATAATAGTTTACACAGGACTTGACTTTACTTGCTGTTTCCTAGGTTACAGCCAGGTATCTATTCCAATTTTATGACAGCTTCATGAAGAGGACAGGTTCGAGTGTAAACCACATTTTTAGTCCCCTTGTGCATTTGGGTTGGAAAACTAATTTGTCCAAAAATACCAGTTGTTTGCTGTTAGAAGGTAGGCCTTTCTGAAGAAAATATTTAACTGAGAGTATGATCTTATAGGCATGTTGCCTACAGAAAGTTGTTTTGAACAAGGCTGGTGCTGAACTTATATTAAATTTTATTTTGTTGTGCATTCAGGTCTCCTCATTTTAAGTTGCAGGCCTTTTATTGCAGTTTTAGTCTGCAGCCTGTGGCACACCTAAGCTCTGTTATACATGACTACTGGAAGGGATGCTTCCTAAAGTCATGATACGATTTTAATGGATCTGGTAAGAATTAAAATATAATCTTGATCAAATAACATATAAAGTTTTTTATTTGGAACAAGCTTAAGATGAGGTTTAAAGTCCTAGAAGGTGGCTACTGGATATAAAATTTTGCCTAGCATACATAATTTAAAAATATTTTTATTATCTATGTGGGTTTTTAATGTGATACCTTTGTGTTTAGGGTCTTTTAGAGACTCTGCTTCTACAATGGCTTCAACAATTGTCCATGTTTGCTGAGTAAGTGAAAAATATAGGCATAATCTGGAAAAGGATTATGTGCAGAAATGAGAGAGAATGCCAATCTAGTTTTATGATAAATATGATCTCTGGTAATCTTGTCCTTTCCTTGACTTTGTAGGTCTGTCACTTTGTGTACTGTGCATAAACATACAGATGCTTCGTGATAAAGTTTCTGTTGATTTTGAAAGTTTGGAGATGCCCATCAGAAAACAAAAATACCATGTATACCATGAAGGCGATCACACTTTCCCTGACATAGCCTCTTCCCCATCCTGCTTTGGAAATTCACCAGTCTGGGAGTGGTCTGGAGTAAATGTTTTGGTACAAATCTTGTGGTGTCAATATTTGGAGAAAAAAACCACAAACAACCAACTACCTTTTATTATAATGAATTTCCAAGTGTCAGGAATGGTTGACAAGCCTTGTTTAATGGATCAGTGCTCTGATGTGGAGCTGTACAAGGCAGGTGAATATTTCTGTAGTGTGGGCAGCACAAGCATGTATGGTGTGGTAGCATCTGTAATTTGGATGGAGGATTAGTGCCATAGGTGAGGTGCATAGGTGGCAGCTGAGGTTGGGTCTGAAGTCTGTCTTGCCAGGTATTTTCTCTCAGTTGCTTTTAGCAGCTGCTTGGAGAAAGAGTGGTGATTCTTGAGCATAGGTATAGACAGTGGAGGGAGGATGGTGCTGCTGTTCTGAACATAAAACTGTTTTCAGATCAAGGTAAATCTGAGAAAAGGGCACAGTGTCAAGTTTCTAGTCTATGAACTGTGAAATAATACGTCAGAATAGTGAATGGAAGTTACCAAAAATTTAAGCCTGTTTTAGTAGAATATATATTTTAGCTGGATTTTTTTTTTTTTTTTAATTTTGATTGGGAATGACTGTTTTTTTGATGTCTGTTTAGGTCAGTTCTTTTTCAGAGCAGGAAGTAAAACTTTGGTAAGGAAAGATGCTTGTCTGAATATCACCTGAATGTGACTGAGTGAGGTAGTGACCCTCCAGAGCTGGGATACAAAGCTTCTGTGCCCCTGTTTGTAGCTTTGCCAGATAACACTAGGGAGAAAATGACATGAATGGTCGTCAGGTTCAAAGCTGTAGCAGTATTGCTGAGGGTAGGGAGGGCATCTCTGTCACACTGTTACATTTGTGGGAGAAGTTCTGAATTCATTGAGTAATTTGTCACCAGAAAGAAAGTCTCCAAGAAACACACCTGCAGTATGGAGTAAAAAAGTAGAAATCTAGACCTCATTGTAGCTGTTAAAAATATAATTAATGGAGAGTTAACCCCATATAGCAAACAGGAGGATACCAGGGAGATTTGGATCTGCCCTTAATGGCAATTCCAGTTTGTCAGGTGGGGAATGTAAATTTGTCTTACCTGGATCTTTACTTTTCTGCTCAAGTTTAGCATTGCTATGCATTGTCCTTGAGTTTCAATTTATTCCTTTAAAATGGATTGAGACCAGCCATATCCTTGCTATCCAGGCCCTTGGAACTAGCTTAAAACAATGACAACAAAAAATCCCTTAACCCTGCAAGCTCTTCTTTTTAGAGACCAGTCAAATACGGTTTTTTGCTGTGATTATCCTAAACCTGAGGCTGGGTTCCTAAGTGAAAAGGAACTTCTTACCAAATCCTTTTTCATTGGGGTGGATAAATCTTATATTCTTATCTTTTGTGTTTCTCTTTCCATGGCTGGCCATCTCTAGTCAGGTAGACTGACTTGGTACCTGCTCAGATGTTTGGACTTTTGGGTTCTTACTGCTTATAAAAGTGAAAGAAGCCTAAACTGATGTGGAGTGCTTTTGTTCTCTCCCTCTCCAGCTTTTGTAGTCCTGATCTCAGTTTTGTTCTCCAGATACTTTCTTTAGATGTCCTGCCAGACTGATGTGAAAGGTTTATGTGATGTGAAAGGTTCTCTCCTGGATCTGTCTTAGGATGTAACAGACTAGAAGCTGTACCTGTGTCTTCTGAGTACTAAGCTCTATTGTGATTTTGTTTGTTTGTTTGGGTTTTTGTTTGTTTGGGTTTTTGGGGTTCTTTTTTAGGGAATTGTGTTGCTTGACTTCATGGTTTAGTTATTTTTATGCAGTCAAGCAGATGTATGTTTTTAGATTTAAAGTTCTAAAATTAGGCTGCCTGTTTGTGTTTTTGTTTTTTGTGGGTTTTTTTTTTTAATTTTTAATTAATTGAAGAAGATTTTGAGATGGCTCTTTGTCTTTATCAGAATAGCACCTTTTTTTTATCTGTGATTTTCCTTGCCAAGTTTTTATTTTCCTGTGAAGTTTAAAAAACCCTACCTTAATGGAGAGACAACTGAAAGTGTGATTAACTTACTGATGCTGTTTTGCATATGATTTTTGGAACAATTTTTATGAGTACTCTTTGAAATGACAATATTGTAGCTTGTAAGTTATTTTCAGTATTTACGAAAGACTTAGTAAGAAAGCCTATGATTATCCTTTTTATGTTCAAAGGAGGTAATTTAATTCCAAAAAGGATTTTATTATACTGGATGATAATTCAAATAACCAATAATTCATTCCAGCCTTTTTCCTTGAGGACTGCATTACATTTAGTGGCACATTTGCCTAGTCACATTAATATAGGAGCTTTACCTTATATTTTATTATTTATCTGTTTTATTTTGTTAGCTGACACACATAATAAAGACATATGCTTCAGCATTTGTGATTTTAGTAATGTTTTATGTCATAGTGACTTCAGCAGTTTAGAGATTTATTAAAACTACTCCTTACATTATGAACTGCTGTAAACTTGTCAAGTGGCCAGTGAATGAATGATGATGCAACTCTGCTAAATATGTATGTTTTCTATACAAGAAGCAACATTGTCTCCAGAAATTTTTGAGAAAGCAAAAAAAAAAGAAAAAAAAGAAAAAAAAAGAGAATAAACTCCAAGTAATGCTTTCTTTCTCCTCTTCTGCTAACAACTGAAGAAAATGGAATGAAAATGTTGAGAATTGATGCTTTGATTTAAGAAAAATCAAAATGTGCAGGTTCAATATAACACTTTTATTTCTAGAAAGATGTCTTTTCTGTTTGCTTTTGGTTTATTTTGAAGGACTTCAATCTGTAATCTAAAATTGGTGAGATGGCCGAATCAAGAATCTTGGAATAATTTCTCTTATAATTGTAGCCTGCACCAATGTTTTTGTGTGTGCATGTTTAAGTCACTTTGTTAAAATTTTTATAGGGTGTGAGAAGACAGAAGAGAGTATTTTTGTGGATTTTGGCTCTTTTTCACTGGTGCCAGGACAAGCCTGAGGTGTTTTACAGTTTATGTTTAGTTTTTTGAGGGGGGAGGAGAATTGCTTCTTCATGATGTGATTTGGTTGGTTTGTTTTTGAGAAGCCTGCTTTTCAGCCTGACAGATTCATGTGGGAAATTGCAGTTAAATAAAAAAAAATTCTCAGAATAGCAATATAAAAATGAGGATATGATTCCATATTTTGCAGCATTCTGGATCATAATGGAAGTATACAAAGCTGCTCATAGGGAATACAAACCATGACCTGAAATAATGAGAGGATAATACATGGTCTCAGCTCCACTCATAATGTGTGTGCAGAAGGGGTATTTTACTGCTCTTGAAAGCATTTCCAAGCAGTTATGTCAGATCTATCACAATTTAGTATTTGACTGATGGAATAAAGAATTGATTCAAGTCATGTATGAGCCACTGCCTCTGATAAAATGAACCACCATCTGAGAAGGATCTCTAACTGCTGTAGACAAAAAATGCAAAAAATTAAATGTGAGAAAGATAATTTTGGATTCCAGTCCTACTGTGTCAAGCACAAATAGCTCTATTAAATCAGGGAAGACCATGCAGGTACATGAATTACTCATTTTCATGACTGTTTACATATAACCTATTTGAATCCACGTTATGGAAACTTTTGGTGCTGATAAAGTATAAGTGTTTAAATACTAAAGGGACATGCTTGAACAGGAATTGACTTCTGATAGTACCAAACTGTGTTTAAAGCTGGTTTTTATAATCAGGAATAAAATGGTTAGTTTTGTGACATACCTTGAGGAAATCAGTGAAGTAAAAAGGCTGCACATTTATTGAAGGCATGTTTAAAGACCTTTAAAATAATCAATGAGACTCTGTTTCCAATAATTATTCCATTGACTGGAAATGAAGCAAATAACAGTGCCAGTAGTAGAAATTGTAAGTAATTGCATTTAAAATCCTACCGAAATCCACACTGCTTAAAATCTAAACCTGTGAAAGTACATTGGAGCTAGAGATGTAAAATACTCCACGACTCCAAAGTCTCTCTGACCTGAATTAGGACCTGGTGTTGTAGAAGTTTCTACCAGGATTCCTTTAGTTCAGAGAGTACAGGAATTCCCTGTTATAGATTGATTATTGGCTACAAATTGAGAAATTACTTTTCATTAGTTTTAATTACCAACATTTTAAATTATAATAAAGTTAGTGAGTGGACTTGTCAGGTATCAGTTTTAGCTCTGGGAGTGTGGGGAGATAAGGCTCTGCAGAATAGATGGATGTCTTGCAAGATTTTGATAACTACAAGAAAAAAAATTATACAGAGAATAGAAAGAAAGTGATGAAGAATAAGAAGGAATATTTGTATGCAAGAGTCAAATGTTTAGAATTAATCTTCTTATGATCTGGCTCTTGATAGAGTTTCTTTTTGGATTTTGCTGAAATTTTTTAGACTTTAAGGGAAAGAGACTTGGGATATTGCAAGGTATCTATATTTTGTATCTATAGATAATCAAAACAAAAATATATGTATGTGTGGATTGATGAAAACTACTTAGTGATTAACAATCAAAAGGATCAAAAATGTCTACCTTTTGTTCTTCAGAATTTATTTCTGCATGTGTCCTTTCTGTTTATTTTTGGGGAGTAGGAGAGAAAAGACATAGTTTTTGAAACTTAGGTTGTTTAAGAAGAAAATTTAAAATCACTATTTGTAAAACTTTGATTGTACCCTATGCAGAGTGAAGGTTTTCATTAAGGTTTGTGCATGATTGATTTTTAATTGTTCAGATAAACTGTCGGCCTTTCTCATGTAAGTGCTTACATATTTGTTTAAAATACTTTTCCAGCATTATGCAGCCTGTAAGGTTTTGCTTATGTTGCCTATAGATTTTGCAGTTTCACTGTTTGTTCTTAATCTTGAATTTGTGATTACATTCCGCTGAATTTGGCAGTACTCATATGTTTGGAAAGCAAAATGCCCATTATTCTATGGCAGTAAATGCTACCAGGAGTACCAACAGTTGCACCAGCCATGTGAAACAAGCCAGGCATGTGTTACAAGTCCGAGCTGCCTTATTCCACTTGTGCTCTGTATTTGACTGAAACAGAGCAGGAGAGAACTGGAGAAGAAATCTGGAAATATTCCATGTCTAAGCAGATTTGTAGAGGCAGGATGCTTCATTACCTGAATGCCTGAATGATGGCACTGACTTTGACTTGCTCTAAATGAGGCTGTGACAAGCCTTGAGGCATCTATGACAGGAGCCTTGAGACAGCAGAGATTGCAATTGCACCGAAGAGCCTGCTCCAACAGGGCTAAACTTCAGACTGGGGGGCTGGAACTAGGTGACCTTCAAGGTCCTTTCCAAGCCAAAGAATTCTATGATCCTATGATTTTTCTTTGCTTGTGATGTTAGACCTTATCTCACAAAAGAAAAAAAAAAATTAAAATTGAAGGTTATGTATGGCAGTATCATCAAGTCCTTACCCACTCTAGAAAGGGGTGGGCTGTCTGTCTGTTTAACACTGCACTATGTAACAGGTTGTGCACCTTTATCATAGAAAAGACAAATTTTGTTTTGACTGTACAATGTGGCTGATAAGTCAAAATGTAGTATATGTGTTCAGGTAGAAATTATTAAATTTCATGGTGTTTTTTTTTTACTGGCATTAGGTTTTGGATCATATGAAAGTTGCTATTTAAAGGCATCTGCTTTTCTTGTTTTTTATTTTTGACTTGTTGCAAACCTCAGATAATGTTAACTGAATTTTTAATTCTTATCTTTGAAGAATTTTTTTTTCCCAGTGGGAGAGGCAGGTAGTTTGCTCCTGAAGTTGGCTATCTGCCTAGGTCTTTGCTTTGCATAATGTATGGTGCATTACTTGTCATGTTTACAAGGAGAGCCTCTGTCAGGGCACACAGTGAAGGGGGACAGAGAAAAACTGCATGTGGGAAATGATCTGGACTTGACTAATCTGCTTTGAAGGCAGGGTGAGTATGGGCTACAGCGTGTAATAGGGGAGGAATGGCAAAGGTAGGAAGAGAGAAATTGAAGAAAGGAGTTTAATGAATGTTGTATTGGCTGGGGGCTAATTTGCCTTGAGTGGATTGAAGTAATTGTTCAAGACTAGCTGATCTTTATGTGAAGGTGAGCTTGCATTGTTGCCTGGCTAGGAGTTTATTTGCTTCATAAGGCTGGTTGAATTAATTGGTGAGATGTGCTGTAATCTCTGTGACTGCTGTTTTAAAAAAGGGAAGAATTCACTTCAGCATTGGAACAGAAACAGCTTTTTTGTTTTTTAAGGTCTTGATTTTTTTCTTACAAGTCTTTATTTTTCTAAGGGGTTTCTGGTGGCTAAGCCTGAACTAACTTAACACATGAAACAACAAGGTGGTCCTTGACTCCCTGTGTATTTTCTGTCTCAGAGACCTTTTAAAAGATGATGCCTTCTCTCAGGGTGAAGCTCAACCCCGGCATTGGTCACTGGTGAGTCCTGTGACTTCCCCCTCTTTGAATGCAGATGGCTGCAAAATCTGTAGTTGTTGGGGAATGTGTTTATGTTTCATTTTGGCTTTTAAAAAGTCCAAAAATCCAGAAAGCATTTAGCTTTTTTTTTTTTTTTTCCTTTTTTTTTTTTTTTTTTAATTGGTATGGAGAAGAATTGGGACTAATCTCTGGTACTCTGAGGCACTTTGAGGAGGCATTTCTGTATTATGATCACCCTCATGTAACATCTGCTGACATTGCATGTAAGTAAGACCTACTGAGGCTATGGGTCTGTTTTCCACTTTTTTTTTGCTTTTCAGTTTCCTCATTTTGTCCCCTGCAGCCCTTTATGTCTCACACCATGGTGAGGTACTTCAGGAAACCACTAGAAAACTGGTTTTGGTTTATTTCATTTCTGCTGTTGTGGATATCTAAACTGGCTTGGCAGAAGTGGTTGAAGCATATTGTCTTGGGCAGGGAGGTGGAAGGGGAGAAGGGGAAGTGGAGCTTCTGGTGTATGCTGAGCTCTGTTGCACTGCACCCCATTTAGTGGTGGGTGCTGCTGTGGGAGAACATGGGGATGAAACCTTTCTTCAGGTGCCTCTGGGCACTGAGAAGTGGGGAGGCTACATGAGAACCCCACAATTAAGCAAATCTGGGAAGAGGGGAGTTTCTGCAAGAGATGGCTTGGAGGGAGAAGCTGTTTCAGCCCCTCTGAAATTCCTCAGATCTTTCCTAGTTCCTCTTGCTTCCCTGTCTTTTCCTGCTTTTGAAGCCTGTTTTGCTGCCTTCAATTGACTTGGCTTTTCTTAGGCACTTGAGAAACCAAGTGCAGGTTCTGTGCACTAAATGCAGCTTTGTGTGTCCTGCACGTCCTGGCATAGGAAGGTATTGCACCCTTGCTCCTGTGCTGTGCAGTCTAAAGAAATTGGCTTCCTGTTCTTTCTAAAAGCAGATTTCTAATCATATTTTTGCTTTATTAGGCAGCAGAGGAGTGTGGTTGTCCAAGGGATTAATTTTCCTAGATTGCTTGTAGAAGATGAACTGTCCAGGATAAATGAGTGGTTGTTTAATTTTTTTTGTTATCTTTTAAAGAATGAACCTGTGTTCATTCCTAGCAGCAAATTTGCAGTTATATCCTTTCCATGGATGTGTTTTCCAGGTTCTGGAGCTGTCTGAAGAGATAAAAGGTTTTGTTCAAATGCTCTATTCTGAACTTGGAAAGAACATCTTACAGAAGCATGTCTGTGCTACTTCTGAGACCACAGAAAAATAATTGGAGAGTATTAATGGCTTGCTTTTCAAATGCTCTTAATTTTTTAACTGGAGATGGGAGTTTTATAGTGCATAAGTAGCCTGAATTTTTAATTATGCTTTGAACCATGTGGCTTTCTCTGGTTTAACGACATCAGTAGTAAACTTTGAGGAGTTTCCGTACAGCAATTTTTCTATACCTTCTGTATGTTCTGTCATTCCTTATACATATATGACACTTCACCAGCCCCCTTCCTTGTTGATCACCTTCATACTTTGCAATGTTTATCCATCAACTCTATCACATCACTGAAAAAGGTGATCTGAAAAAGGTGGTGGTTATGGGGATCTTAAAGCATATGTCTAAAGGAGAATTCTAAAAAGCCTTATAACAAATGATTCCATTAAAAAAATTAATTTAGAACTATGGAAGCTCTTTTAGGTTGGGTGTTTTTATTGTTAAAAAAAAATAGATATATTATATCAAAAGAAGTACTCTCAGGATGCACAATTAAAAATGCTGTAGCTTTTACACTTTTTTTTCTAGGTGGCTATCATGTCATGATATATAAGCATGACTTATAGTTAGCATACCTTACAAAAGACCACTTTATAAGTAATAAGTATAATTCTTGGAATATGAACAGTGGAATATAAGTCTGTTTTTCTTCAGTTGACATGTTTGGATAAAAAAAACCTTCCAGTATCTTTATTTCTTGATGTTGAATATATTGCATACTTGTTTACTAATACAAAGGTGTGTTCTTTCAAAGCAAAACATTGATTATTATTCTTCTCTCTTGATGGCTTTAGTAATTATTGAGGTCCTGTGAAACTCTTGTTGAGACAGGGGTATTCTGAAACAGCAGTGTGGAAGGCTGGGAGATTCTTTGCCCCTGGCACTTTTTTCCGTAGTTGTCCTGTTGGATTCAAGTTGCCCATGGTATCTGTGTGTGCTACTTGGTGCCATGACTGCTTAAAAGATTTTAATAGTAGCCTGCTATGTAAAGATAAGGGATGAATTTCACTCTTCAGATGTCAGTGCAAGCCTCCTCCTTCACCTCAGCAAAAGAACTTTGTATTTCTTTATTGGCAGAATGTTGATTTGCTTTTTGTTGTGTCTTCTAAAGCTTGTCCAAACCTCATAGTGTTCTTTAGCCTTATAATGACTAGACAAATGTATGTTTTTGGAAGCGTTTCCCTTTTATCAGTGTTCTTTAGCCATTAATGCCAGAGTTCATCCCATTTTCTTGTGTTATGTGCTGATTCTAAAAAAGAGAAATTCTGTTTTTATGTTAAATGTTTAAAATGTTTCTTTCATAGGAGAAGGTAAAGTAGCATTAGTTTCAGTATTTTTTTTCCCAAAAAGTTTGTAGTTCAGTGCTGCAATGAACAGCTTTCCAATTAGAGGACGCAATACCTGTTCTACTGGGTGTTATTTCAAAATGGCTGAAATTTATTTTAACTGCATAAAATGTTACCGGTAATATTTGTATATATTTGTTTACCAGGCTGTAATTATAAGAACTGACATTTAATCTACTCAGTGTTCAAAATACTCCTTTTTTTCTTCTACAAACGTGATGGTAAGCAGAAAACAGTTTGTCTCAATTTCTGTTGTATGGTTTGCTGTTTTAGTTCTTTTCCCCCATCCCACTCGAATCAGTTTCCAACTCTAGCAGCTTTCTTTTGCTAGTTCCTCCCTTTCACAATGAGTACTCAGTGCTGACTCACCAGTTGTCGTGATTGGACTGCTTGGCACTGTTGGCAGGGGCACAGGCACGTGTGTGTGTGTGTGTGTGTGTGGGCACTCTGACCATGAAAGAGACACCTTCTCGATCCAGATCCCTTTTTTATTAATTAGTTCAGTATTCTGGCTTTTAAAGGTGTTGAGGTTTTAAAGGTGGTTTAGACTTCCATTTATATTTATATTCAGGGGAGAATAGTTCTGAGCATTAGACACCAAATTCGTGGCGATTCTGCTTTTAGTGACAGGAAGCCGTAAAGTTTGTTTAGTGTTACATGAAACCATACGGAAACTTTACTCTTGTTTTTGTGCAGTCTTTGCAAAAGTTGAGTAAGTAAGAACAGCATGGCTACTTTGTTTCTCACATACATGCAATCATTTTATTCTGTCTTTTCTTTGTAATTTTTTTCTTTCTGAGCTGAGTGGCACAGATGTTATAACTAAAATGTGGTGGAATTTTCTCCTTCCAGCCAGACTGTGCACACTGCAGAGGCCAAATAACCCTGTGTACAGCACCTCTTTGCTCAGTAAATAACAGTGCGACCTGAATTGCAGCCAAAACTTTCTTTGCAGGCTTTACAATAACTGTTGCTCTGATTTCATCTGGCAGTCCCAGGTGCCAGTTCCGAGTGTCTGACCAGCCGCCGCTGCCCCGTGTGCCTGGGCGGAGTAAATGGAGCGTCCTCAGCGCAGAGCTGCAGCCTCTGCTGCTGTCAGGTTGGGTGAGGGAAGGGAATCTGCCATACGTGTCCTGGGTCTGCTTCCCTGTGCTGGTGGAATGCTTCTGAATGTGGCCATTCCCAGCCTTGGCAGACTCTTCAGCGGGGATCTATAATTTGTATTACACTGAAAGATGACACAATCTCTTCTTCCAACTGGCAAATTTAGTCCAGCAACCATTTTGAATAATTTGCTGAAACCTCAGCGTTAATAATGACAAAGGAGTTGCATGTTTGGTGATTTAGGGGTCTGTAAATGCATCATTGTGTACACATGTCCACTCAGCTTACCATACAGCTCCTATAAAATATCTGTTGAGAGTCTTTGCTATATAAATGAACAGTCATTTTAGAGACAAAGATTATGGCTTTCCATTCTCTAGCTAAGACTTTCATAACTTAGGCCTGTTGTATTGAAAGTTGTGACTCTTTCACAGTACAAAGAAAAAGTACTACTTCACCTCTGAGAAAGGAATTTCTGAAGTTTAATGCCTGGTGACTTGTTTAGTGTTTTTTGACATTTATCAACACATATAAATATTTAGTGATAAGGATGGTGTTCAACTGGAAGGAAAACTTACCTGTGTAAAGCCCAGGCACTGGGCTCAATGTAAAGAGCAGATCACAGAATTAAACTGTCACCTGGTAAAAGATGGGAGAGAATTTTGTTCCAGAAAAAGCCATTCATTCTAATTATCTGGTTTGTTGTGCATTTCTTTTTATTTCATGATTGTGGGATAGGACAAACCCCCAACAATTAAAGACAATTTTTTACTATTTATTTTTCCTTTTAGAAAGAACTGGGAGTTTGGTATCTGGTAGTCTATGAGTTAATGAATACTGAACTTCCACATGAGGATGTAAAAAATTCAAGCTGGTTTTTGAAATTTAATGCCACCTTTGGCATTTAATTATGCCAAATATTGGACATTAAGAATTATCTAAAGGACATGCTATTTCCATGTGGAATTGTCCTAAAACATGCCTTTCTAGGGCATAATTAAATAAACCCAAGCTCAAATTAAAAATGCACTTTTTACATTTCGATTTTAAAACTGTCTGCTTTCCTCTGCCCCTTGTTCCTATAGTGATTCTGATTGATTGCAGTGGCACTTGGTGGTGACAGAAGAGTGCATCACCTGCAGTCAAGATCACTTTCTTCTGGATTTAGCCAGGAGTCTGCTCCCTTGGATGGGAACTCCAAAAGCATTACTGGTAGGCTTTTTCTTTTCCCTGCTTCCTTTCCTTTCCTTTTTTTTTTTTTGTAATTTTTCGTTTCTTTTTTTTTCTTTTTCTTTTTTTCTTTTNCTTTTTCTTTTTTTCTTTTTTCTTTTTTTTTTCTTTTTTTCTTCTCTTTTTTTTTTTAGTATGACATGTCTGTCAGTAATTTGGAAGTAGCTTTTCATTCATGTTACTGGGTTATAACTTCTTAACCATTTTTTAAATAAACCCTTATATTTTCCTGAGTTACTTGTAGAAAACCCATCAGCATTTAATGGCAGACTCTAAAACAAGAGTGTTCTGTTCATCCAAGGGATGGACATGGTAGTGTTTTTTAAAGAATTGCTTCATTTCCACTATAATGGGGGACAGATTTGAAGATCTGGTGAGACAATCCACGCTCACCTAGAGCATTGCATGTAGTTTCAGATACTGTTTTAAAAAAATGCTGGAGGATAGGAAGAACTTCCAAATGCTGGTGAATATTCGGGAAGTGATGAAAACAGGAGACTTTAATCTTAAAGATTCACAAAACTAGATTTTCAGGTGAGGTAAAGCATGAGTTTGCTATGTACCCTTATTTCATCAAAAACTGGACCTCCAGAGCAGTTAAAAAAAAAAAAAAAAAAAAAGACAAAAGAGACTTAAGAGGGAGAAGTTTAATGAAACAATGTGTGCATCCAAAATGAATGCCTGTTCAATAGTTGTGCTTTTTGCGAGCCTTAAATACCATCAAGAGCTGGATTTTTCTGGGATGTTGTAGTCCGATTTATCATAAAATATGTTAGAATCTGTATTTTTGTGGCATGTAATTTGACTTCTAGCTGATTAAATGAAGCAAAAAGGTTCAAAGGTCAGTTTGTTTGCTACAGATTTCAGCTGTATTTGGCTTTAGAATGGAGAAGGCATCATGAGGAATACCATTTTGGAAAATGTTCTATTGTATTTGTTGGCTTAATATATTGCTACCACAAAGAAAACACTCAAAGAAAGCCTTAAGCTTTCCTATGCTTCATTGGGAAAAGTGTCTTATCTTCCATGGGCTGCACAGCATAACACTTAGTATAAACTGTAATTTAGAAGGATATTCTGAATGTAGCAGACTATATATGTTGGTAAAAACAAAATTGAATTCTATCACCATTTTTCTTACTTGGAGAGGATAAACAGTAAATAAAGCAATGAGAATCTGCTGTTGGTCAGCTGATGACTGTTGGTAAATTAAATTATGATGATTTATGCTAAGATTTTTCTAATTTTTTGGGGTTTTTTTCAGTAGTTTAAATTTTCACTTGTCTATGGGAACTGTAGAATAAATAAAAGAATATGGAGGGCAAGAGGTAATCTACCTACTCTTGAGTGTCCCTACATTTTCTAGTTGGTATGCAAAAGTGAACTGCTGTTACCTGGTTTCACATACATTAACTTCTGTGAGAGTTTATAAGCACCATTTCTGAAGCTGTCTACAGACCATTCAGAATCATTGTAAAAATTATTCCAGAAACTGAAAAGGCTGGATGCCAAATGAGATTTGATAGCTGCTGAGGCAACCGTAGATAAACTGTAGAGCCCATGTGCAATGTTCTGATATAATCTAAAATTCTGGTGACCTCCAAAAGCTACAGAAGAGTCCAAGTGACTTCGTAATCACAAAAGAATCATCCTTAGGTATGAAAATTTACACCACGTTCCTGAGGCTATTGAGTGTTCCAAACCAGTTCATGTTGGCTAATACAGAATACCAGATGTCCCTGATGAGCAGATCTGGGAAACCATTTGGCAGTAGCTAGTAGAAAATATCATTAGGCACAATGGTGTTGCAGAATTTCTGCCCTTTTTCGGATGTTGTGCATTTCATATCCCCTCTGAAGGCTGGAGATTGAAGCCAACATCTGTTGCTCCTGACTACCAGGCATTAGGATATTCCAGGAAGAAAGAATTCTGCCACAAATACGAGAATGAAAATGGAGTAGTGAAGAATATGTCTGACTGTTAAGTAGATGTAATTAACTGCCTTGGAAAGGGACTCCTTTGATTCCAATCATTTTTCCTGGGCTTATCCAGAGCTTTTATTCTCTCATTCTAACACAGACATGCAGAGCAGGGAGGAGATTTAGGGCTCCCAAGAGCCAGCAGCTTCTGCAACTTCTCTCCATCTCATTCCATCAACCATTCCCAAATTGTTCTTACGTATAAAGGTACCTAGACTATGTTTCTCCCTTCCTTACTCAACTTTGCCTCTGTTTAGTCCCACTTTGTAGCATATATCCCATATATTCCTGAGAAAACTGTAGATTATTTTACTTATTCTATTTTCATCCGGACTTAACATGTCTTCAAATACTTTTATTTGCGTGTAGTCACAAATTTTCATTTTGTTGTAAAATAAGGCCAGATAAAGTATTCCAAATCCAGCAAGACTCCAAAGAACATGTATTTTGACAACTTCTACCAAAATTACTTAAGAGGGCTATGCTACTGGCAACTATAGTTATCTCAAAATAGACCTCCACTGCAGTGCAACGTTATGCTGGAACAGTCAGCTGTGGTGCAGTTGGCCTTTTCCCCTCCTTTCCTTTTCCTGGACTTCACTGATGCCAAAGACAGTACAGCTAAGTAACCTAATTTCTCATTTTTATTATGAAAATAAATATATAAATGATTAAAATGTGTTCTAAGCTTGAAAATGAAAGCCTCTTATGCCAGACATATCAAAATACAAGCCTTTAATGTCACTGCGTTTTTTTCTTGTGGAAGGTGCTGGACTCTGTGTTCTGTTACACGTGATGGTTTTCCAAAGCTAAAATTAACATTAGGATAGGCTTAAAAAATTAGCTGGAAGCTATTTTTGTGCTGTCCTTGGAAGTTGCGTACTTGCTGTTTTGTGTTGAGCAGTGAAATAATATAAATCACTTTCATGAGTACTGATCTGGGTTATTTCGGTAGCATGTTCCACCACAGCAGGTGGTGGTGTGCAGGTTGTGAATGCCATCTTTGTGGCTCTGCATCGTTTTTTGGGGGAGCAGGGACTGCAGTGGTGGCTGTGTTGGGGTGGTCTCCATGCCCCCCTCCTGCGGTTGTGCCGTATGCTCGCAAAGCCAGAAGAGGGAGCACAAATTAAGACCTTTTTTCTGAGATGTGACAGCTCCATGAGGCAGATCCCAGGCCATGGGAATGCTGGCGTCACATGAGTTAATTCAGAGTGTCTTGCTCTGTTAGAGTGCGTGTGAATAAAGAATGGGAAAAATGAGCCTGGTGTGGGCTCCGAAAGGGAGGAAAGAAATGGAAGAAGTGAAAAGACTAGGAAAAACTCGCACGAGGAATTTTAAAGCAAAAGGAAATTGTCGTTTGCTATTTAAAGTCAACCAGTGTATTTAGTTTGTAGGACCAGTGGTGCTTTTAATGAATCAAGAAGAATATTGTGTGTTGCTGTGCAGACCAGGTATGTTGGATAGTTCAGACTCATGCTTTCTACAGCTTTTTCAAATGTAGTTTATTAAATACAGCTGTCGAGTCATATTGTGGGTCATATAGCATGTTCCTGTGGTCTTTCTTTTTTTTTTATGGGCATGCTGATTTGTAGGATTGCTAGTTTGTAAATATATATAAAATTATATGTACTTTTACATATTATGTATTTTTAATGATAATTGCAAACATTGTGTGATGAGCAAAGGTAGTATTGAAACTAATCATTAATGTCAACTATGTAAGGAGACGGAGGTGTTGATTAGATTTTGCAAATTGGTCTCCTTGATGGCAATAGCTATTTTGGTTGCAAAGGCTTGTTGACAGATGTGCAACTGCTTCCTGCTCATATTAGGAGACTTTTCAAGAGTATAGTCTTCTCCTAAGTGTTTTCCGAGACTTAACTGCATTACCTTGAGGAGTGTGACACATGATGAAAAGAATAATTTTTTAAAAAGCACTGCAATTGTATTAGCCTCTTGCATTCTTTTTTTCTTTATTTTTTTCGTGGTTTGTTTTGTTTTTCAGTTTATTGTTGGGATAGGACTCCAAATTTCACGTCTGTATCTATTTGCTTTATTACTTTCGATGTGCTATTTCCAGTGTTATGCTCATAGACTTAACAAGCTAATCTGGGAGACTAAAGCAGAACTGTCATTTTGAAGCTACTTAGCTGAAGTCTCTTTGAAATCAGTGAAGAGGGCTCCAAGACTATTTTTGTTCTCTTTTTAATTTTTAGAGAAGATGTATTGAAGTGCTATGCTATGCTGTTAGTAGTCCCCAGAAGAGCTGTTACAGATGTGTTGCCTCTTTAAAGTCCTCTAGGGATTAGACCCCAAATGGACATGATTATATTTAGGGACTACACTGGTCTGCAGGGAGACTGGGGATGACTCCCTTTTCTTGAGGCAATTGTTTCTTAAACTGTATAATACTGAATTTGGAGAAAGTATTTTAGTGCTTAAGTGAGGAAAGATGGCTCATTAGAACTGCAGTCCATGCCAACATTGCATGATAAAATAGAAAGGCACCATGAAAGTAGGAGTGCTAGCATAAGTCCTCTCTCTTGAAACAGCTTGTTTACTGTCACTCACAGAAGCTTCCAGGACTGTGGAGTATTTATATGTCCTCTGCCCTATAAAAGCTGTGTTCCCACAGTGTGGTCATCTCCTCTCCCTGTCTACTTGGATTGTTCTATCAGAGATTAAGGAGGAGGTGATTGAAGCCATTTCTGTTTGCTTGTTTTCCCATTTCCCCTTGAAGAAGACTGAGGTTAGGAAAGATCTGTGGTGAGCTGCCACTCTTCCCTCAGGATTCCTTTACCCAAGGTCCTTATCGTGTAAGCTCTTTGAAGTTCACAAGTCAGGAAGCATTTGATCATCCCTGTAGCAAGAAAGCGCTGAACTAATGACAGCAAACACTGGTGACACAGGTTGATTTCACATTCTTTAGCAAGCAAATTAAATGCGTGATAAATCAGATCATTGTCACACTGTCTGTGCTTGTCCTATGCACCACTTTTTTTAGAATAACAGAATTATCATAGAATCATAGAATATGCTGAGTTAGAAGAGATTTATCAGGATCATCAAGTCCAACTTCCAGCCCTGCACAGTCGCATCATGTGCCTGAGAGCATTATTTGAACACTTCTTGAACTCTGTCAGGCTTTAAAAGCCTGTTTCGTTGTTCAACTATATATTGGGTGAAAACCCTTTTCCTGACATCCAACCTAAACCTCCCCCAACGCAGCTTCATGCTGTTCTCTGAAAGCCTGGTCACAAGAGTGAAGAGATTGGTACCTGCCCCTCTGCTTCCCCTCGTGAGGATGTTGATGGCCACAATGAGGCCTCTCCTCAGCCTCCTCTGCTCCAGGCTGAACAGACCAAGTGCCCTCGGCTGCTTCTCATATGGCTTCACCTCAAGGCTCTTCACCATCCTGGTGGTCTACCTTTGGACAGCTTCCAATAGCTTCGTGTCTTTTTGATATTGTGGCACTCAAAACCACCCCTGGCACTTGAGTTGAGGCTGAGCAGAGCAGGACAGAGCAGAGCAGGACAATTCCCTCCCTTGCCCAGCTGGCCATGCTGTGTCTGATGCCTCCAGGACAGGGTTGGCCCTCCTGGTTGCCTCATGTTCAGTGCTGCTCATGTTTAACCTGCCACTGACCAGGGCCCTCAGGTCCCTTTCCTGGCACTGTTCTCCTGCTTCTCATTTCCTAGTCTATACACACAACCAGGGCTTCCCCATCCCACACGTGGAATCCAGCACTTTTCCTGGTTGGTGATTGCCCATAATATGGTCATATGCCCATCACTGCCTTTCATATGGTTGGTGATGGCCAATTTGTTGAGGTCTGTCTGCAGGGCCTCTCTGCCCTAGTTTTGGTTGGAAGGGACTGTTAAAAGTCATCTAGGCCAACCTCCCCTGCAATGAGCAGGGTCATCTTTAGAACAGGTTTCTCAGAGCTATGTCCAACTTGACAATGGATGTGTCCTTGGATTTTTGTCTTAGGAGATCCAGAAGACAGCTTTCAAGTTTGTGCAGCATGATGATACCTTCAAAGTACTGTCTTACATGTGTCTTCAGCTATGTAATAACACGTTTTGTTTATGAGAATTTATGGCTGTCAATGTCTGCTGGATTAGAGGAGATAATCAATGAGCTGCCAGTTTTAGAGTGAGCTTTGGCTCCCATCACGTCACAAAGCACTTGCAGGTCCAAATGTTTCTTGAGGGATCTTAAAGAAAAATAGTGGTGTTTCTCAAGCCAAAAGATAAGAATGATGCATGACAAAGACAGCAGATTTTCTACACTCCTTCCCCCTTTTCTTTCCAGTGTTTTCTGAGAGAAGAGAGTTGCCCATTCATCTTGGTATTAAGGCATCCAAGCAAAGATTCTCTGAGGAGTAGTACATCATGTGGATGATGCAATTATTTGTTCAGATCTGGGTACAGGAGCAGATCTTGTGAACTTTTGTTGTCTCTGCTTGAATATATGCTGAATTGAAAGGGTTCTGAAAGCTAAAAAAACCTGCTGACTAAACTATAAACTAGGAATGTACTATCTGAACAGGGAAAAAGTGTGCAGCACTATATCTGGGCACTGTGTTCATGCTCTTTCCTGTCTTGATTTACTCCATTTTTCCACCAGCAACCTTGTACCTGTTTGTTTTGAGGGCCTCTCTTGATCACCTCATTTTTTAAAAAATGGCAGATTCTTGGATTCTAGAGACCAGCACATAGGTAAGTTCAGCTGTTCTAGAGTCATGGCTTTTATATGATGCTATATGTTGATATAACAGTTCTTTCAGGGTGATGTGTTCTTGGAGCATTTTAATAAAAAGTTTTTAAATAGTTGCTGGATGTTGTCTTTCAGCTGCAGCTGAAGAAGGCACTGGTGCCTGTATGGCCCCAAATTTTTTGAGATTGTTGGGCCTTTATAATCAGTGCCAGAATTAGCACTTGTGTGCCCTTTTGCTTTGACCTCCACCAGTCAAAATGATTTGGGTAATTCTATGCCATATGAAAAACAATTATTTTCTTGCTTAATTACTTCAGTGAAACCAGAAGACTTGGAGGGATTTTCTAGAGAATGAGGGTGCAGAAAGATGTGGTAAGATTCTGTAAATCTCATGTAGATCTCCTTTGCAGAGACAGATCTGGTAGGCTCTTGCAGGGAAAGAAGCAAGAGCCTTTGTTCTCCTCAGCTGAAGAAGAGCATTTATCTGTAGTCCTGCTTGTGGTATGTAAAGCTGCACTAGTATTTTATTTAAACTATTTTCCTTAGAATCTGCACCATTATTTTCATTCTCATATTCGCAGAAGAACAGCCAAGCTTATGTGCTCTAAATTTAAATTTTGTGTTTTCTCCAGCTCTGAGTTGAAACTTGAATATGTGTCTTAAGGATCTATTTGTTGCTTCTCAATCTTATTTTTTTCAGTTAATAGCATTTAGTTGAAAGTAACTCAGAACTTGCCTGGGAAAATAGCTTGATGTTTTGAAAAAGGCAAGCAGTCCACTAGACATCTTGGTGAAAGAGCAACCGGGAAAGAGTACTGAGGACAACAGAAAAGACATTAATTAAGTGCATGCAGAAAATCATGTGGTTTATATGGAGTTTATATGGATCAATATTCAAAGCACAACTTGCAGTGCTTGGGTTTTTGTTGGGTTTTCTTTTTCCTAAAATTATCTGGTAGCAACATCAACTATAAGCGGGTAGAAATTGGACTTAAGGACTGAATTAGGAGGACAGCTGAGGAGGAAATAGCAAAGCAAGTGTAAATGATGAAGAGATGGAGGAAAATGGGCAGTGGGAAGAAAAATGGAATTACTTATCCTTAGAAAGAGTACACCTGTTCTTATCCCACTGGTACTTAGTGGTAGCAACTTCTGAAACTAACTGCTATAAATCACCAGAACTGTGAAGGTTATGAGAAATTGTTCTGACTTTTACAAACCTTCCTTGTGAGATCTTGCCTTGGAAGCATTCCTAGGCAGAGTACTGGTGAGATGCGCTTGTTTGTACACATTTTTCCTACCACTTTAAGAAGAAATGTTGGCAAGGCCTGAAAGAAGACTAATTACAGCTTTGCAGTGAGGGTCTTAATATGGTTGTGGATGACATTGCCTTTTGTTTTTGGAACAAAAAATAGATGTTAGTGTGAAGCAAGAAGCAGGGGCTGCATTGTTAAAATGACTTCTAAATTATTACTTCAAGAATGTCACTTGCTGGTGATTCAGGATACAGTGATGACAGGGGAGGGTTATTCCTGATGGATGTTTAAAAGATTAAACAGCATGCAGAAGAAATGAGAGGAATAAATGTGTGTGTAGCAGGGACAGAATGAGTGTTTAAAGAGAATGAGAGAAAAATCAACCCGTTTGTCAGTTTTCAGGCCAAGTTGGCACCCCCTTGACTCATTAAATTGTTCTTTTGAATCTAGAAATTGCCTTTACGAAATGTCACCTCATCAAACAGCAGAGGGACTTCAAGAGAGAGGGAGGTCAGGGCCAACAAATTACAAGCAGATGCCCTAGCTATTTTAGTTCTGCTCATTCAGTGTTGCTTTAAGTGGGAGACTTAATTAATCATCTTTGTGTTTGCTGACGTTTGTATATATGTTGTATTTCCCTTCTTATTTGGCATCAAGCAGCAGGATGGTCATTTAATCTTAGTGTATACAAAATCACTGAAGCTTGAGGCTGGAAGATGGCTCTGGAGGCCATCAGGCTCCCTTCTCGGGTCATGTCTGGTTGGGTTTAGAATATCTCCAAGGGTAGACACTCCACAAACTGTGGGCAACCTGAGCCAGTGTTCAACTACAATGTAAGAAAATATTTTCTTTAGTCAAATGAAATGTCCTGTATTTAAATTTTTGCCCATTTCTCCTTGTCCTGTCATTGGGCAACACTGAGGAAAGCGTGGCTTTGTCTTCTTTACTCTCCCTGGCAGGCATTTATACATGCTGATAAGCTTTCTCCTTTCCAGACTGAGCTCTGTTTGTTTGTCAGATGCTCTTCATCATCCTTTGGACTTGCTGCAGCATGTCCATATCTCTTTTGCACTGGGGAGCCAAGAGCTGGATGCAGCACTCCACAGGTACCTCTCTGGGG
Organism: Polioptila caerulea; assembly: GCA_013397295.1. Taxonomy (NCBI): domain Eukaryota; kingdom Metazoa; phylum Chordata; class Aves; order Passeriformes; family Certhiidae; genus Polioptila; species Polioptila caerulea. The sequence continues at coordinate 222,973 of VYXF01011770.1, read as the reverse complement.
ACATGATGCCCTTCCTCAACCCGCCGGTGTCACTCTTCCCAGTTTAGCTTGAATGCAGACAGTTTTGTAAGCTGAGGTATTTTATGAAGCACTTGAGAGCTTTCAACTCAGGTTGGTTCTGCCATCAGCCATGGGTGCTGTGAGGTGCTGGTTCCCCTGAGTTTGCCTGCTGCTCTCATGCCATGTGTTGGCTCCTCAGGTAGAGGAGGGAGGGCAGCAACTCGTGGCTGCTGCTTTTGGTGTGCTCAGCTGCCTACAGGGAAATGACAGCACTTGGACCTTGTCTTTGGAAAAGGGTTCTGGAGGGTGGGAAGTGGAAGGAGGTCAGGGATCTGGGGGAGGTGAGGCACAGGTGACAGTGCTGTGGAGGGAAGGACTTGCCTGACTTTGCCATTTTAAAAATCTCATGGCTTGTGGACTTATTTTGAACAGTTTAGGCTGTTCTGTCTGTGAGAATATTTTTACTTGTTTCAGAGTGCTTGGAAAAGGCTTGAATACTGCTTATTCATTTGTGATTTATGCAGTATTGAGGCTTGCATCCAATGAGTGTCCCTCTGGGCCAGACTGGTCCATTAACTTGTAGTATATTTGCTGTAGGCTTCTACTCTCATTTTCTATTCATAGCTGGTATGCTTTCCCTCTTAACTCCCACCTTCACATATATTCATATATTTTAGTTACTATTTTGATTTTCATTTTTATTGTTCAGAGTTCCTTTGCTTTAAATCCATCCCAGGGAAAAAACTAAACTAAAAAAAAAAGCAAAAAAGCTCCCAGAAAATAGGTGATGGATTTAAAGAAGTTATCACTCAGATTTATTAATGTTTGGAAGTTGGGTAAGAAATTTGTCCAAAACATTTTGTTTTACATCTGGAAGAGAAAAATGCTTTTGCCTCTCCCTTCTTGGTTTCCTGAAAGATCTGTGTTTCGTAGTTGGCAAATGCTTACATTGTGATACTGGTAATTTAAATCAGGGAAAGAAATATGAGATTAATATTGAAAGCTAGAGGTGGAATTAAAAAAAAAAATCTATATAAATTCAATAGGAACTACTAAGCTTGTAAAATATCAGCTCATTAACTTCTGAATGATATCACCTTTCAAAGGACAATATTTAGGAAATCCAATATATTTCATTGGAAATTTAAGAAAATAGCTTATTGATGTATGTACCTTTTGATAAACATAGATTTACTTTTCCTTTCCAATCTGCCTTTGTGCTTTTCTTATGCTAATATTGGCAACTTAAGAAATAAATAGAATTGAAGAAGAAAGCAATTCTTTCTCTTCTGCAGAAGAAAGCCTGTGATATTTAAGCTTCATCCTACAAAACAAACAATTTTGTTAGTCCGAGTTAAGGAATTTTAAGATTTGTTCTCTGGCTCACAGTTGAAATGAGTTAATAAAATAGGAATATTTTGTTTTGCTGTAGTTGATATTCTTGTAAATTATATCAGACTCCTAATTGTAAAAAAAAATTCTAATACTTCTACATTAAGGTGTTACCTTAATGTAAAAAATCTTGACTGAAAACTTGTGTAGGTAATGTGAAATCTGATAGCCTTGTTGAGAATTGCAGAAGAGTGCAGTTGGTTGCATTAGCTGTGTTATGGTAGAAAAGAGCACAAATGCATTAGGAATGTGATACAATAACCCATTTCTGCAAAAGGATTGTCCAATATATTAGCAACATTTGTATCTAACACAAGGAACTCAAAGTGATACAAAACAGAACATCTCACACTGGTACATGATGAAGATCTCTGGTACATGATGAAGATCTCACACTGGTACATATTTTATCCATATACAGGAAACATTCGGCAAAGGTTTTAAAGTCCACAGTATGAAATATCTAAAACNGTGTTATGGTAGAAAAGAGCACAAATGCATTAGGAATGTGATACAATAACTCATTTCTGCAAAAGGATTGTCCAATATATTAGCAACATTTGTATCTCACAAGGAACTCAAAGTGATACAAAACAGAAGATCTCACACTGGTACATGATGAAGATTCTTCTTTTATCCATACACAGGAAACATTTGGCAAAGGTTTTAAAGTTCACAGTATGAAATATCTAAAACTTCTTTTCATGAGTTAATTTTCTTATGTCATGTTATTACATCTTTAAATTTTAGGCTCCTTATATTTAAAATATTAATTTTTAAAGACTTTAAGAACCCTTTTTTTCCAATAAGGAAAGAACAGAATTGGTAGGGGAACTTGTAAGTGCTGTATGATAAGGATGCCAATTTTTTTTCCTATTAAAACATTTTCTGCAGTGCTTCGTGAAAACTAGAACTAATCTAAATGAGGATTGAGCAATGTCTGCATATGTTATGTCAAAATTGGCAAATAGAAATGCAGGGCAAAATGCTGATGGAGCAACTTTGTCATACTTGAACAGTCTTTTTTTCTTTTTTTTCTTCATGTCATGCCTATATTTCTATGTGTGAGGTGGTATACTGCTCTAACAAAGATCAGCTGCTTAATATTTCTCTTTGGCCACGTCTCCTCTGTTTCAGAGGCCCTGTTCTGCAGAGTGCACAGAACTGCTTGTTTCCCAAAGCTGCTCTGTGGCTCACTTATCATTGTATCTGCGTACTTAAAACTATACTGAATTCATTTTGCACAGCTACTGGAAGATTCAGCAGCCTTTCAATATCTATTTACAAAAGAGGGATTGAGATATGAAATGATTAAGGCTTAACAAACATCTAGGTCTGCACTTGTGATATGGGACACATAGATCTGATTTTTCACGGGCTGTTCATTTTTATAGCCCTCTCTGAACAATGAGAACAGACTTGTGGGGGCAGGTTGGTTTGTGTGTGTGTTTGTTTGTTTGTTTTAAATTTTTCCTCAATTTTGGTTTGAAATTTATTTTAAAATATTTTAAAAACATAATAATTTAAATAAATACTTGTTTTCCATTTTTGCAAATGTCAGAATCCTTCTTTGTGCCATAAATGACTTTGTTAGTGTAGATATCTTTTCTCCTTAGCACTTTTGCAAGAAAAAGGCTCAATTCAGCCTCTGCTAAGGAGAAGCCCTACAGCTATAGCTTGTAGACACTGGCTTAAGTGATTTGGAAGACCTTGCTTATTCTATAGATCTAGATATTTTTTCTTTTTTCTTATTTTTTAAACCTGTCCAACTGGGAAAAGCCAGCATTTTGTACTCCCATGTTGGTACAGTTATTGTGTGTGTTTAGATAGAGATACATATATATAATTTATATATTTATTTCTTTTATCTAGATGGTTGATTAGTTTATGTTTTCAAAGACATCTTCCAGTATCTGGAATAACAGTAGTCTTTTCATATGTCATATATCTAATCTTAATATCCAGAATTTCAGCAGTTGGCTGGTACCTTCTATATGTATGATTGAAAAAGAAAATGTAGTAGTCTAGTGGACTTCATAGCTATTCCCAATTGCACCTTCTGACTCCAGGCTTCTCTCAGCTTTATTTTATTTCCAGCTTCTTTCACTACTAGAATTCTTCTGTCTCGTCCTTGTCCCTGAGCAGGTTTCTGTTTCCCTGGCACTTCCATGCTCCTTTTCCCTAACCCCTCTGGTGCTGGCTGCCATCTCAGCTCTGCTGTGTGCCAGCAAGCGGCCGCCACTGCGGGCTCAGTTCGTGTGCCACTCACTGGAACAGCTCCTGGTCAAGGGGATGAACAGCCATGAGTGAAATCAATCTCAGCTGCTCCAGCTTGCAGGGGGAGCCCCCCCCATGGCCCTCTGGGACCAGTGCAGGCTTCCTTCGACGGATGCATGGCCAGCACATAAAGGGTATGAGAGCTCCCTTCATTTGCAGTCAGGAGAAAAGAGAGTGCTGCAGGCCAAAAGGAAGCCTGTCAGTAAGATTCCTCCCTGCCAAATATTTTTTTGTTTTGAAAATGCTACTAACTTGACTACCTTTTCAGGAGAATAGCAGACACACCGGTTCAGACCAAGGAGAATGGTTAACGAAAGGCTAACTTAACAAAACTTTATCTAGCTTAGATAGACTTAAAACTCTGTATACTAAGCTGTGTGCAGTGAAAGGCTGTAGTACTTTCTGGGAAGGAGGAGGAGTTTGGAAAAGCATGAAAATATTCCTAGCTTTCAAAAATCAACCCTGGAAGCAGAGATAAAGAAAGGATGGTGTGGAGCCTGTTGTGTTTTGATGCATGTATGATGGAAATCTGCAGTTAAATACAGACTCTGGTAACCATTAAAAAAAAAAAAAAAAAAGCAG
>VYXF01011770.1:193071-218661 GCA_013397295.1 Polioptila caerulea | reverse complement strand
CCCCCCTGCTCCCCCCCCCCCCCACCTTTCTGAGAAGCAAATATTTGAATATTGATAGGATATGGCAGTAACTGACCCAACCATAGTGATATGACTGACAAAAGAAATAAAATTATTCTGTGGCACTTTCAGTCCATCTCTTGTTTTCTGTTTCCATGAATATCTCAGATTCAGTAAGAGGAGTCATGTAGAAGTAGCATTTCCCAATCAATGAAGAACTATAACAGAAATTTCTTGTTGATTTTAACAGCTGATTCCTTATTTTTAGGGAATCTGCATTTGTAGCTTTAAAATACTGAGTTATTAAGGTTGCAAAAGGCTCTTAAGATCACTAAGTCCAGCCTTTGACTGAATACCACCTTGCCAAATAGTCCATATACTACTAAGTCCCATGTCCAGTTGTTTCTTGAACACTTAGAGGGATGGTGGACTACCTTGGGCAGTCCATTTCAGTGCTTTCTTCATCCTTTCAGTGAAGAAATACTTACTGAGAATTTCTTTTAATATCACATTACTAGAAGTAGGAGTATGGTGATTTATTATCTCTGATGTTTTTGCAGTGTAAAGAAACATGATTTAAAAGCCCACTTCTGAATTACTTGGGAATATGAATTGAATACAAAAATCAGCAGTAGTATCCTTTCTAGAACAAAACTTACTGAATGCATTTGGTTTTGAGTCAGGTGACAATGGAACTTAATAGTAGCCATCACTGTATTTCCTCTCACTGGATTAGAAAACTATACCTGTTACTAGAAAAAATACTGCAGCACATACAGTGATTGCTGTGTTTTCATAGATGTTTAAAAGTATATTGAAACTGAATACTGCAATCACTCGGTTTTATTCTCAGAATCAGGTTTTATCTTTTATTGCATAAGTGCCCACAGATCGCAGAGTATGTGCTGTGACCTTTTGGGGGTTATTATCTTTTTCTTGTATGCACTAGAGCTTGTGTGCTTTAATCTGTGTTTGCTGAGAAGCAGCCAAATTGCCCCTTCTGTAGCAATCTATCTTTTATGTGTGCATCTGTTTGTGTAATCCATGTTCTGATTGATGTATTAGAGGTTTTGTAGAAAAAAATATGAGTCATCTGTATCAGTATTTGCTTATGAATCACATTTTATGATTTATTTATTAAGTGTATGTTAAGACCTTGCAGACACTCAGATGCTCTATATAAGAATATATACTTAATTGTTTAAATGTGTTTCAGCCTGTTAGGGCTGGGTGAGATGTGGTGCCTTCTTCATGTATATGTTCCCTCAGTTTGTTAATCTGAGGCTTTCAAATCCAACCATATAAAGCACTGACAAATTGATAGAGATTAAATAAATCTGATTTATTCAATTTTCTTATGTGTGTAAGTAAGTCTGAAGGACTGAAAAATGAAAAGCAAGTTGCTTGGGGTAGATGAAAAGTGTTTGCAAACACTGGAATAAATAACTGTTTCTCATAGGAGATCTGATTATGGACCAGAGAATTGAATGACAAAACCTCTGTTGACTTCAGTGTCACTTGGACTTGCATGAATGAAGTCAAGGCAAGAGACAAAAAAATGGGTCCAAATTGCACTTTCAGATCTTCAGTAGTGGTCTAAAATCTGAAGTTCACAGTTTAAAAATTCTCCGTGAGACAGACTTCTCTCCATGATTACATTATTAGCTGTTTCAAAACTGTGTTGTGCTTAAGGCTGCACATTCTGCTGTCTCTGCCTGTAACATGAGTGGAAAAAGGTTGATAATTTTGTCCTGATTTTGTGAAACATTTGCCTAGGCATTTTTGAAGCCTGTATTGCTGGTATATAGCTGTCTAGGTCAGGAAGGAAAGATAGCAAGACAGACCAGGTAGAAGACATCACACAGAATTCTGCTAAATTAGTTTATGCTGAATTATTTCAAAGTATATTCCAGTTTTTAGTTAAGATTTTGCATCATTCCAAAAGGCAAAATATTATATTATTTTTAAAAAATGTAATAAAAATGTGCAGTTTAAAAACTATTGAAATTTGGCAAATTATTTACTTACAGGTATGCATGTGTATATGATTTTCCTTCCTTCTCCTTATTTACAGTGGATTTATAGAATTTTCCTCATTGATATAGTTTGTTATGCTAGAAGCCTCAGGTAGAATCACAGCCCTTTTTCTCATGCTGCACAAATAAATTAATATTTATAATGAGGTCAAAGTAAGCTCAGTAGACTAAATTATCAATAAAAAAACTGAGTATAGTTGGGAACAACATTACTTTTTGCCTGGAATCTTTGTGTCTGTCGTCCCTCATATCATGTTCCTTTTTTTTGTTCCCCCCAGTTTTCTCAACCTCTATTTTGTGCAGATTGTGTAAGAATGTACTCGAGCTAAGTGCAGACTGTGAAAAGTGTAGAATTTTGGGCCCATGCATTGATGTGGGCAAGACACTGGGATTCTAGAAAGATGTTAGTTTAAGGGAAGGAAACAGGTAATAAGACGTCTAAGAAAAGAAGAAGAGACCTTTTAGAAGTCTGAATGTATCATGCTTTATTTACTGATGGGAGAAACAAATTTTCATGTATGTGAAAGACTGATGCCAGGCGAGAAGCAACAATACGCTTTCTATTCACAAGGGATAGGACAAGAATTTCAATGTACAGCTAAAAGGATGTGGGCTAGATACTAAAAAAAAAAGAAATACAAACAAAAGGCAGATAAAGAATGGGCAGAATACTTTTGAGCAGCAAGAATTGTGAGCTCTGGAATAGATTACTTGGAGACTCTGAGGAACAGACTGGAAAACTCTCTATCTGGATTACATTGGAGTGGGACTTGGGCTATCTGACCTCTCCACGTCCTCTTCTGTGCCCTCTTTTTCCCCATTGGTGGTTTTGTTGTTGTGTTGTTGTGTTGTTGTTTTTAGATAAGGACTAGCTTTTCTTAAAGATCCATACCCTATAGTATGAATATATGGTAGTCTGAAGCTCTCATTTTTATTTACAATAACATTTTGGAGGCCAGTAAGCTCTGCTGTCCAATGGATGTGTGTATTTTGGTATTTATGATCTGCAAATTAAGGTAATTTTTGTATAGTTCCTTCTTCTGTGTGCTGGAGGAGTAGCTGAATGCCTAATGAAATGGTTTCCTACAAAGCAATCAAGAAACAATTTCCTTTCAGAGGCCAGTTCTGCTTCTTTGCTTCATCTCTTTTCAGATGCACCCTCAGAGTACAGGTGGTGTTAAGAAGGAGATGAATATCTGGAAAATAGCAATTTAGGAGCATGAGATGCATTTACATTCAGTCTGGGAATATACTTGCCGCCTGTGAGTCAGCAGTGTCAAGCAACTATGCGGCAGAAAAGAAAATGATAAAAAGGACAGAAGTGACAAAATGGGTGCAAATTATGTAATCCATATTTGTCTTCTTATCAAAATAGTTATTTCAAACCTAAATGAGCTTTGCCAGCTTGTGGTAACGTTTTGAAGTATTAGAGTAATTAGCAGTCACTGCATTTTGTTAGTAATGACATAATTTTCAGTAGTGCTGTGTTAATATCTAGGTGACATTTATCCCAGCTGCTAAGTAGTAGAAAAAGGTTTGTTTGGTTTTGGTTTTTATTTTCTTTTTTAAGATATGCACGAAATGAAAAGCCTGTTTATTATATGAAATGAGATCATATGGGGGAAATGTGTTGTGTTGTTGTTAACAGATGGAGATACCTTCCTTCCATGTAGAACGGTTGGGTGACTTAAAAAAAAAGAAAATTCTAATGTTGCTGTGTGATCCTGTGTGGTTTATTACTACTAATTTACTTATCTTGACACTGATTCATATGCCTTAACAATTTTAAGGTCATGCAGGAGCACTATATCATATGGGTTAAACTGTGTATAATACAGACTTTTTCTGAATCTACCTTTCTATTAGCCTGGTACTTACCGTGGAGTGAAGCTTGTAGAGGTGTTTGGTCTTTATTTACAGATGTGGAAGATGCATTGCACTCTAACTTGATCAGTAGCTAATGGTCCTCATTGCTGAAAAATGCAATTAAGCTCTATTTCTAATATGAATTTGTCTGGCTTCAGTTTCCAGGCATTGCCTCTGGTTTCTTCTTCAGAATTCCAATGCTTTATTCTTAGTGAGATGTTTATACTCTCTAATGAAGTCACCTTTCAATACTCTTGTTCTAAACTAATCAGATATATCTTTAAGTCTTGCTGTAAGGCATTTTCCCTAGTCCTTTGTTTTTACTGTATTGATATGAATTGTTTTGGTTGTATTTTATTAAAAGATTTAAAAGAGAACTGCACATGCACTGTTAACATCTGCCTGGTCAGTGCAATACAACATACTAAAATCAATACCCTTTGTTGTTTTCCTGTTGATTTATCCAAAGATTGGTCTGTACTTCTTCATTTCTGTGTCATCATCCTAGGATATCAGATTCACCTACTAGCTCACTAGGAATTTTTTGCAGATGTTGCTCTCCAAAACATGTATAGAGTTCTACAGAATAGCTTAGAATATTTTATGCCCAGCTATGAACTTTAGATTATTTCCATGGTCCCTCTGCCAATGGTGGCTTGTATTAACACCCTTTGTCTTCTGGATCAGTAGTGAACTGTTAAATTCAAAGCAAAGGGCCAAAACCTGTTCTTGGTGGGTCCTACTTTGTTCCAAATTTGTTAAGTAATGTCTTTTTAAAATTTAATTTTATTATGTTTGCAAATTACTTGATTTTTAAATCAAAATAATGAATGGATAAATAATTTGTCTTTGAATACTCCAGATACATTCTGTTATCACTCCTTTACTGTTTAGTATTACAGTCACCATTTTTTAGCAGTCAGCTTTTTTAGCTGTGGACTGTAGCAGAGCCCCTAAGATAATCAGAAGACTGGAGCACCCCTCATATGAAGACACAATGAGAGAGTTGGGGCTGTTCAGCCTGGAGAAGGGTCCATCAAGACTTGATGGCACCTTCCAGTGTCTAAGGGGGGCTGGAGAAGGACTTTTCACGAGAGCTGAAGTGATAGGACATGGGGGAATGGCCTTAAGCTGAAGGAGAGCAGTTTTAGGTTAAATATTAGGAAGAAATTCTGTACTGTGAGGGTGGTAAGGTTGCTCAGAGAGACTGTGGACTCCTCAGCCCTGGAAGTGTTAAAGACCAGGCTGGATGGGGCTCTGAGTTACCTGCTCTAGTGAAAGGTGTCCCTGACCAAAGGTGATCTTTAAGGTCCCTCCTTCCAACCCAAATCATTCCATGATTCTATGAGTTTCTGTGTACATACATTAATTTTAATGTTGGCAGACATATATTTGGATATATTAATGTAAATATTGAAGAATGTAGTAACTTAATATCAGAAAGTAGTGTCTCAAAACTACACTTAATAAAGAAATCTTCGGTTTCAGTGATGCTCAGAGCAAAACTTCCTTTGATTTTTGGGAGGCCTATACTGTACATACCTTGGCTTATGTATGTGAAGCCTGTATATCTGGAGACTCTAAATAGCATATATATCTAGTTTTGTTTCAACATAATAATTTAATTTATTGAATAGCTTATTCAATTGTGTAGAAAAATAACAGACCTCTGCCTGTCATGCTGGCCAACTAATTGTGTTTTAAGAAATATTTTTTCTTGTTAAGTATTATCTGAAATGGGGAAACTTTGGAAAAATGTTTGGCTTTCCTTTCTGTGCTGGAACACAACCTTGTCAGCTTGTGGTAAGAAAACAAATGCATGTAGGTGTGAGGAAGAGCAAACCAGGTTGTGTTAGCAGTGGCCAATGGAAGGGCATTCTCAGTGGGGTCTGGAACTTACTGTCAGTGTAATTGAGTGCTACAGTCCCTAAAAAGTGGGACTTGGCAGGTTGATTCCAGGCAAAATCATGCCTGTACTGCCACTGGGGTTCAGTTCTTGCAAAGGGCAGTTTGGTGCTCCCAGTGGAGCTGTTGGAAGGATGGATGACACCAGGAATGCTGCCCACCCTTCACAGGAGGTGAAGGAAGTGTAGTGGGAGTCACTTCTGTGCTTCTCTTTTTGGACTGATGCTGACTACTGCTGTGAGTTCCTTGTACAGAAGAAGATCTTTAAGTCACTCTCCCTTAAATGCCTTTGCCTGCAGAAAACAGGTGGAATAAGAGAAAAACACTCCAAACCTCATTTCTTCCCTTGGTGTTGCAATTTTGGCCCTTCTTGTCCTTGGGATGACACGAGTTCCATTTGCACCCACAGCTTAGCTTGCACACTCTGTGTTTTGTGCTGCTCCTAACATTTGGACATTAGTAGTGGGCTAGTAATAAAGAGCAGCACATGAATTTTAAGAATTTGGAAGCACATAAAATGAATAAAATCAGTGTAAAATGAAAGCCACCAGAAATGTTTGGCTTGCAATTTTTTGTGTTATTTATCACTTTCCATTGGCCCCACTAATAAGTGCATTGAAATGTGTTACCCAGTTTAAGATTTGATTTATGTGAAAGATTGTTAGCCTCAGGATTCAGCTGCAGCTCACTAAAGGCCTGGGTCATTCTTAATGTATACTGGAAAAGCCCAGGGAACAAGAAGTCTTCCCTATTGTCTCAGTGTAACTTTCATTCTGTGTTTCTCCTCCCAACATATGATAAATTGCCCTGGATTGTTTTGGTGTGGTATGGGTTTCTTTTTGGGCTTTTTGGTTGTGGGGTTTTTTATTTTAATATGATTTTTTACTTCTTTAAAAACTTTTGTGACATCATTATCTGTCATATCCGGAGGATAAAAAAAAAAAAACAAACCAACCCTTTTCCAGTTCAGAGTAAAAAGTCTGATGATTCATGTAATGAGATGCCATTCATAAACTTCCACAGAAATTTCTGTCAGCCAGCTGTTTGTAAACTCTGACATTAGAATTGTGCTTAAATCTTATTTCTCAGGTAATTATGATGCCAAACATACTTCCAAAGCTCAAGCTTTCTGCATAGTATGCACAAAATACCAGAGCATAATATTTATTATGTTTGTAGGCCCAGAGGGGGAAGAAAGGTGCCAAGTAAATGTAGTGAAGGCTGTCTAAATTATTTCACCGGTTGAAAGATGAGGGAACATTTTAATCTTAGAGCCTGTGGGAGTTTGGGAGGAGTGTTTCTGGGAGGAGAGTAAGTATAGACTGAGATTTGTAGTGATTCAGAGTTTGTTAGTAAAAGCCATGTGGAGAAATTGCTAATTTTGGGCTGATAGGTCATCTCTGGCAGTTCTTTACAATCTGACAAACTTGTTTCTTTCTAATTGTACATGTTCCAATTATTTTTGAAGGACATTTAATTGCAGTAATTTCAGAAATCGCATCCGGTAAGGAAGAATTTGGGAGTACAGACGTTTAAAATTGATATGTAGCAGCAAAAGAAAAATCTTTTCTTAGAGGGAATGTGACTCTAGGGCAGTTTTAAGCGGTATGCCAAGGTGGGCAGTCTGGTCACAGATGTGGTGACCTCTCTCCAGGCTCTGGTGGACTCTGTATATCTGGAATCCTATGTGTCTTTTCTGGGCATCAGGAGGCATGTGTGTATTTTTAACTTTTTTTTCCAGTATGCAAATTCCTGTGGTGTTCAGCTGACTAAATTGGTTACACTGCCATGGTGCCAGGAAGCCTTGCAGGGTTCTACAGGTGCTGGCTGTGCTTGAGACGTGATAAAGAAGGAGACCCAAGTTGACTTTTGGATGACTTAGGTGTTTGTGGGAGGAGATTTTTAGAGGAAACAAAACATTATTTGCAGCAGATGTCTTTGTAAATCTTCTAAAAATGGTTTTCCAGAAGAGTTGTATCTCATATGGTTTCAGCAGTCTGAATGCTAAGGTGTTCTGTCCTTTTAGAAAAGAAAGCACAAGCCAGCTTTGTAGAGGTCTGGCAGGTGCAGGATACTAATTCTATGTTGAATAGGAGTTGATTTACTTTTATTAATGTAAAGGAAAGCATCTTAAAATGCACCGCTTGATTTCTTCATCTTGGTCTTTGATTTTCATAAGATTGGTTAAAAATTGATGACAGTAGATTATTTAAATTCCCTTGGCTAAATGTTTTTTTCAGCAGTTACCACCCATTACCCAGAAGGCATAGGAGTGTGTCTTTGCTTACCTAACCTGCTACAGTGCTGTGCTGGTTTTGGTGGGGTGGAGTTAATTTTCTTTATGTTGCTGGTAGGGGGCTGTGTTTTGGACTTGTGCTGAACATAGGGTTGATAATATGGAGGTGTTTTTGGTGTTGCTGTGCGGTGCTCATACAGAGCCAAGGCCTATTCTGACCTTTTGCCAATTACAACGGGAACTTCCATGCTGTGGGGTTTTCTGCTTTTGCAGAAATGTCCCCAAGGTGTTAAAAGTCCTTTTCCTTGCCCGAGATGAAAAAAAGACGTAGAATCTTCAGTCTTCAGGTTTTTAAATTATTGTTTATTTTACCTTATCTAGAACACAGTTCTCTCTGTCCTGCCGAGGTCTTCACAGCACGACAGTCTGAGGCGATCCCCGCCCGAGAGGTGGTGATTTATCTTTTATACNTTTCTTTCAAAGCTGGTAAACATTCCCAAGGACTAAAATCCAAACTGCAGGTGTCTTGGGCTTGGTGCCAGGGCTTCTGAGCGCTCTGGGCCCCCTGCACAGGTCTCTGAGCTCCCAGGGCAGTCAAGGACAAGCCCTGAGTTCTCACGCCATACCATTTGACCTCATGTTCAGTATATAAAGTGGGGGAAAGGAGGAGGCAGAATGTTGTTTGGAGCAATGGTGTTTGTTTTCCCCAGTCACCGTTACATGTGATGGGACCCTGCTCTCCTGGCTATGCCTGATCATGTGAAGCCGTGAATTACTTCTTGATTTTGCTATCTTGTGTGGATGGCTTTTGCTTTCCCTATTAAACTTTCTTCATCTCAACCCCCGAGTTCTCTTTTACCTTTCCAACTCTCTCCCTGATCCTGCTGGTGGGGCAGTGAGCAAGTGCCTGCCTTGGGGCTTGGCTGCTTGCTGGGGCTGAAGAAGAGTTCACTTAAATCAGAGGCAAACAACCCAAGTGCTATGATAAATTGGCTCCTGGTATAGCAGGAGTTTGTGTGCCCCTAGAGGATGGTGACTTCAGTCTGGGCAGAATTGCCTCTTGGAGAAGGTAAATGTCACCAGCTGGCCCATCTGTAGTCCTCCCAAACTATAGGAAGTTGGTAGCAGGTTCATCTCAAGCTGTGGTTCACAGTTCCTTCCTCTGAATGGCACATGGTGAGGATGAGGAACAGTCTATCACAATATGCTCTTTGGAATACGGTTTGAAATTACTGAGCCATCATTTAAATCTCCCTGAAGCCAAGTGTAGAGCTTCACAGTTACGCATTTTTCTCTTTATATAAGTTCTTTGCTATCTCATTTCCCCTTCCTCCTTGTAAACAAAATAGAGAATGATGAACACAATTGAAAGAAATGTGCTTTGGGAAGCGGAAGGCGGGAGAAATAGACAGAAATCTATTTTAAACCCATCAGTATTATAACTAAAACAATGGAGTAAAATGTTAACTTGCTTTTGTAAAGCACTGTCTTAAGTTGGCTGCTTACCCAAGAGCTGAGTAAGGAACTACCCTTTCTGGACACCAAGTCATCTGATAAGACAGACTTATATGACATACTGATTTTAGCTGATAAGTTGGATAAGCAGTTGTACTTTATTTCAGGATTTAAATAGGATTTATATCACATAATAAAAGACATTATTTTGACGATATGTAATACAATGATTTGCATGGTATGTTTCCTTCATTGCTACTTCTTTTACCCGTTCTTTGATGAGATACAAACCATCAAGTTTTACTTCTACTAATTTTAAAACATTATACTTACTAAAAAAAGTGCATGTGCATACATCACAGGTAAGAGTGAATGCTCATAGTCTTAGATTCCTTGTACTCTTTTAGTCATATGTTTTAAAGGAGCAAGCAGGAGAAAAAGAGATCAAAATGTAAATCAAGAAGCAATCAGCTAAAATTCTTTTAATGAGAAAATTAAAATTTATAAACATACTGTGTAACTGCATTTTTATTTAATACAAATCTCTTAAGAGTAGTTTAAATATTGAGGCTAGGTAAATAAATGTGAGACTAAAAGGTAATATATTTTGTAAATGTGGATGAGAATATAGTGAATGTATTAAGTGTGAAGAAAGATAAACCTGGCCACAGGACCAGGCTGAATGGGGCTTTCAGCAACCTGATCTAATTAAATGGCATCCCTGCCCATGGCAGAGGGATTGGACCTAGATGATCTTTAAGGTTCTACCCAACCCAAAGCAATCTGTGGTTCTAGGATAAGTGAAAAAACCCCCCCGAATATAATTTTTGCTGTACATTGGAACTCCTAAGGAAATGTTTGAAGCAAAGAATAAAAGTGCTGGGAATTAAGAGCACTAGTGTACCTGAGGGAAGTCAAGACAGCAGGGGCTAAAGAAATGAGGAGTAACTACACTAATTAATTCAGTTTTATCTAATGCTGGGAGTGTTCCAGAGGAAAGGTAGCCCTGGAGAGCTTGTATGCTAGAGGAAGTCTTTACTACCTAAGGCACTAGTGGAGGAGAACTTGAACAAGGACATTAAAGATGAGCAAGAGACTGTCCAGATTTAACCAGGTACATCTCATCTGAACATAAGGATTGTATAAAAGAGAGGAAGATACCTCTGCCTCTTTGCTGATGGGATTGAATCTTCAGCTCAAACTGCTCTAGCAAAGCTGGCAGGATTTTTTAATTATTATAATTTTTCTTGTATTTTTAGTCAGATCAAAAACTTCCCACCTCTCTCGCCTCTTTTATTAATTTGAACATTTTACTGCAAGTAGGATGTTTTAACTGTTTACTATTTTCCATTCTAATAAACGAAATTTTGCGCACATTTTACCTCTACCTGCTGCAATTGAATTATATGTAAGTATAATTATTATATATAAGTAATATATTTGAGATCTTTCAAAACTTGACTTTAGCAAATTAGGTTTCTTCTTTGTCAAGTCTAGGAATGCCCTACCTCTATGTGGTCAAGGTGTGTTATATGTTTCTTGCATATGCATCTGTGTAAAGTTGTGAATTCTTTGACCTCAGCAAAGTTTCCCTGCCAAGTGGATGCCTGTTAAATTATGAAATGCTATGTGGCAAATTTCTCTGAAGAGTTGCATGGCCTCCCTTTCCACCATATTAATTTTTTTTATGTGAGGAACATCAGAAACTTTGATAATAAATAACCAGTTTAATTTGCTCATTGCTGCAGCTCTAGCATTGCTCTTCTTTTCACCAGTACGTTATAGAACTGTAAGATCTAGTGATTAATTATCGGAAGGAATTTAGTCTGGCTATTTGTAGATGAATCCTGAAATGTTTGGTTTCTGAATGTGGACTTTTTTCCCTGGTATTTATACTGTGGTGTGGCAGTGAAAGATCCTTATTCTTGTGCCTAAGCAGCTTTCTGTCTTGACTCCCATTTCATAATGGATATTTGTATTTATTTTATTTACATTTAGCTATTCAAACTGATGCCAAGGTACTGAATATATATATTTGATACTTCTGAGTGGTATTTTTTCATTAGTGAGGAGGACATAATTCAAAACATTCTCATATACTGTCCTTGTGTGTATGCTTGTTTTGCTGCCATATTCCTAAATGAAGAGTGAACTTATAGAATTTATAAAAAAAATGCTTCTATAATTCTGGGGAAAAGGAAAGCTAGTACAAAGTTAGTCAACACTGATTATTGCAAGATGACAGTTCACCTTTGGTTTTGTTTTTTCTGAGTGCAAATTAAAAGTTACATATTTTAATTGTGTAAGGGTATAATAGAAATATAATTATTCTTTATGTTAGCCAAACTCCAAACTAGCACCAGTGCATATTAGGAAAAGGAAATGCTAATCAATGCGGGGCTAACTCCATTCCCAGAGCTAAATTTCTAAGGCATGGTTTGTTTTGTTTTTTTATTTTAAGTTAAAAGAAATGAGTATGAATTACTCTCTTCTATGACATGTGTGCATGAAATACATAAAACTCCAGACTTTTTCGTGTTAAGTATTTTGTGCTGTGTTCCAAGATGGAAGAATAAGAGGTGAGATCTCCCCTACAAAGAGGATGAGTACATGCACAGCAAGCTGTGAGCTATACAAATGGCAGATGTTTTTAAGAAAAGTAACAAAGGGCTCTCATGTGACAGTTTTTGCATTGCTTACATCGTACATCTTCCTAAACACAGAAGTGAAGTATGATTTTGTTTTCCTCCTATAAACTTGAGTAAGATACAGCAGAAGAAAACATTTTCAGATAAGTTATTGCATTTACTTTTATCAAGTCAGTATTTATAGGTGTTGTCTTCAGTAATTGTGGAATTTGTAATTTATAGCAGGAATAGGGAAGTAAACATTATTTTATAAATAAATATATGCACATTTTCATAGAAATCAAAGTACAAAATATTTGAGCTGAAATGATTTTTCAATTGTTTTTAATAATACAACTCTTAAGTGTTTTACAAAACTGGATATAATTTAAGTATTAATTGCCAGAAGATGACCAAAACATACCATTTCTAGGTGACATACAGAATTAGAATAAAATTAAACTTCTGTACCTGGAGAGTACTCCAACTATCTTGACATACAGATGCAATTATCTTTAGGAGATATTTGAATTAACTTGTGCTACATTACTGGACTTGAAGGGGGGTTATGTTGGGTAAAATTCAGCTCCTTTTTTTGTTTCAGTAGAAGAAAATTCTGCTTCTATTTGGCTTTTCTTTTTTTCCTACCAATTCACATCTAATGAAATCTTCCTCCTTGTTTTCTGAAAATTGAACTTGTTTAAAGCGCTATGAGTACTTGAAATTACTTTTTAAAAAGTTTTTTTCCCTTGAACATTGGTGTACAAAAAACTCAAAGCACCTACATACCGAGATTTAGTATTTCCAAATTAATCAATTCCCTAAAAGGATAAAGGAGGTATTTTTACTGTCTGTTCAGGAGTTGATTAATTATGAAGATAAATGTGAACATCATACTGTAAGTAGTGGGGGGTGTTTGGTGTGTGAACATTTACTTGCTTTTTGCTCTGGGTGTGAATGTGGAGGGACAGTGCCCTCTGCTCTCTGGTCTGAATGCCTGGGAAGAGCAGAGCCACCTTGTTGTGTTTCCCTGGTGCTCAGCATAGTACCTGCTGTGTGAGAACAAACCACACATCATTTGGTTTGTCTAAACCTGTGTGTGCTTCCAGATTCCAGAAGATGGTACTTGGGTGAGCCTCTTGCTAGAACCATTAGCAGAGAACCATAGAGTTCCAGCCTCTTGCTAGAACCTTCCATCCTCTTGCTAGAACCATAAGAAACAGACTGAGACAGTATTTAGGGACTCCTACACCATTTCAGAAGTTCCTTGAAAACATTGTGTTCTTATAGAAATTTTCCTGATTCATTCTTTTCCCACTTAAGGGCTCTTAGAAGCCCTGGAGAGTAAGAGGTCATTGATGGTCCTTCAGTGGAGGAGCAGCACAGACCTTTGGTCAGGATAATGATGGCTGCTTAGTCAAACATTGAATTGTGGGTGGAGGCCAGCTGTACAGGCTGGTCTCCCTCCATCCATGCCTTTGATGGCAGATTCAAACAGATGCTGGGGTCACTAGGACAACCTGGCTTGGAGAGAATGCCATGTTGCCAGATCATACCCTGCTTGGCAGCAGGAGGGGCTCAGCTGTTTGCCCAGTGCTTTGTGTGAAGTTGGTCCTGTTTTCCCTGCCCCAGATTGCCTGCCCTCACATCACCATCCTATGGCAGGAGGTCTGACACATGCAGCCAGCTCCAGCACAGGGTCCAGGGACTGGGGGAAGAAAGCAGGGACAGGCATGGAAAAAAGCCCTAGCTTCTGCTTTGGGACCTGACATCAGCAGTGCCTTGTCCGGGAAGGTGCCTGCCTCTGCCTGCTCTGCAGCTCTGCATACCTATGTCATGCCTTATCACCACACAGACCAAATGAGCTCCATTATAACTTAAAAAACCGTGCATGGGTTGCCCTGGATTGACTTTACTTGGTATGAAGCGAAACCTTATGGAAATGCTTATTCCCTTTCACCATTAGATGGAGCAAAGAGCTGTTCTCCCCCTCTATGCCTCAGAGCTGAGAAGTCTTTGCTTAAGCTCTTCCAGGGAGCAAAAGAAGCCTCCTGACTTCCAAGGGTGGAAGTGTTTGCTTCAGTTTAGAAAATTAAAGTGCCCAGTGCAGAATCCCAGTGTGTTTTCCCATCTATTTCAAGTTCAAAAACTAAATATGTGGTAAATTAATACCATCTGCAGTGAAGCAGCTTTTATGCACAAGCTCAATCTTTCATGCATGATTTCTACTTGAACCCTCTTAACTTGCCTGGAAAGTTAAGCCAAAACAGTCAAAGGGATATATAATCAAAAACTTCCTTTTAAGAAGATTTTTTGCCAGCAAGAGGTGAGTATAACTTCTGCTGAAAAATTGAGTTATTAACCTGCTACATTGGGAAACGTAGTTCTTGGATTTGCAAATAATTTTCTATGGGTGCATCTTTACATGCTGTGAAGCTATACTTGATACCTTGTTTTCTGTGATAGATTCTTTAAAAATTGTACTTCTTTCCCCATTAACTCTTTCTAGTCTTTGTTTAGGTGTTAGGAGGGAGAGAATGAACATGGAAAGGAGCAGGATGAAAGCCTGCTTGTGCCCAGCTGTGGTTGAAGTTGTTTGTGTTTTTCGGTATATCCATGCATGTCCCATTGTGCTGTGTTTATTTTGAAAGAACAGTTACTTGGTCAAAATGGTATTTCTTTCTGGCTGTTCCTCTCTGAAGGTGAGTTGCATCTGGTAAACATGGAGTTATTTATGCTTTCAGTTTGGGACTGAGAGTACGTTTGATACCTGGCTAAGCTTTTCCACTCTTGGTACCTTACAATGTGTGGTTAGTTCCTTCCACTGTTCTTTCCTGTTTGTGTGTTTATTAGGTTTTCCTATGCTCAGCAAGTATTTAATAATTTGATTCTGCAAATAGTTATTCTTTTGCTAAGCCACTGGAGTCTCATACCAATAGCACATCCTGGAAAAGGACTGCTGTAAAACTGACTCGGGGAATTCAGAAATAACTAATGGTCAAAAAAATCTTGCTGCATGCAGCTTGTCATATTGTGTTTACAAGTGCATAGTCACACTGTATTATAATAATTTGCTAGCATATTTTTCTATTCATGAGATGAAACATTTACCGAGATGATGTTACATCAGATGTTCTACTGTTTTTTATGATGTAAAAGAGTTATGCCTACTAGCAACTCCTTGGACACAATTTTAAGATGACTTGTCTTAATTTATAAGTCACTATTTCTGGCTATCTAGGTAATTCAGTAAGAAAGGGTGTAATTACTTACATGGATTTTTTTGAATATAGAGATGAGTTGTCTGCTTTTTTTGCAGTCTTAATGGTGGTTGAACATCTTTACGATTTTCAGACATCTGTCACAAGGTGGGATCTTGTTCTTTGGAGGGGACAAAGCTGTTTGGCAAGATTGCTGCTAATGTTCTGTAAATTTGTACAAAGCTATGTCAGGAGAGAGGATTTTTGGAGAACGAGACAAAGATATTGTAATGGGATTTTGTACATAGTTCAGTGCTTGGACATAATCTAGTTCATTATAGCATTGGTTATAAGGACTGTAGAGGGATCACTGCAGGCTTACCAAAAGTAATGGGATCTATTGACAGCTCTTTTAAATAGAAGCTTCCATTCCAAACTTGTGTTTTAAGTGACTTATCATTCTGCAAAGATTATTAGAGCCTTAACTCCAGTTTTTTACAAAACCAAACATTTAAAGAACTTTCAGGTTATTTGCTTATTCATAAGGAAGTCAGTTGCTTGTGATTCACTGCAGTGAATATTCAATTTAGTCTTTCTCTGCCTCCCTTTGTTTTCTCTTGTAGTCTGATATGTGTTTGATTTCATTTCAAAATCTTCATGGATCACCTCTACATCTGTAGATGGCCTCTCATAAGTAGCAGTAATACCTCTGTGGTGATACAAACAGAATATTGTAATACTGTTATGTAAAGCAGTTCATTAAAAGTTACTGAATGTATTTTTGATCTGGTATTTTTATAAATAAAATGTATTATTCACTACTGAAAACTGAAAGAAATAAACCATCGAAACTAGATTAGCATGCACCACTATTTTAGTTAGCTTTCTTTTTTCTGTAGTAAGAACTGTGCAAGAATTCTTTTAGTAGGTGAACTGAAAAATCTGATTTTCTATGGTTTAAAGCTAGAATTTTTTTTCTTTTCTCCTGTCTGTGAATATTGCATACATTTCATGCTGTGGAAACAACAGTCTTGCTCCGTGCACAGTATGGTGCAGTGGCCAAGACACTCATTAGGAAATTGCAAATTCACATTTGTTCTCTAACATAAAGCATAAGTATGATAAACAGTTTTCAAGTGGGTTTTTAGGGGTGAGTGGGATGGATTTTTTTTCTTTGTTTGCTTTGATTTTGAATCATGTTTTGGGAGAAGGGGTGAATGTTACGATGAAAATATTTGGATGACTTGATCTGGATTGTCATTAAAGTTTTTAGAGTTGCTGAAAGTACATATTTCTTTCAAAATATTTGTCAAATACTTAAATGACCTTTCTGTCATTAAAAACAACTGTGTTCCAAAGATAGCTCATGACTCCTTACCCTGTGGGAATATGCTGGATAATACCAAAATTACTTGGCATGTTATCTCTGCTTGATACGCAAGCAATCATTTTAACACCTGTGTATTTTACTTATACAGACATTCCATTCATGTTTTTGTTTATACATAATTATTTATGGAATGAATGCACTACTACATCAGAAGCTGCCTATGCTATGTGTGCATGCTGTGCGCCTACTGAACTGAAAGAAGGGGGAATTTAAAGACTTACATGTTTACAGTAATGCAGAGGTTCTTGTGCAAGGGATAACCTGTTAGGAAACATTATCAGAGGGTTGGTTATGTGTAGCAGAGAGCTGGGGAGCTGTGTTGCTGTTGAAGTAAGGGCTTCTGAGGTGATGTTTGCTTGCTGAAGGCTCCCAGCAGCCACGGGCCTTGCACGGTCTGTGGTGTGAGGCTTTCCACTGGGGATGGGCATGGGAGGGAAGCACTGTTCACAGTGAAGCCAAATGAGCTTCGTTTTATCCATGGGAGGAGCTGTCATTCATTTATTGAACAGTCAGAGGACAGACAGTGGACATAGTGTTTATTTTGGTTTAGAGTTTAGGTAAAAGCTAATCACGTTACTGCTTGTAACAGTAAAACATGATTGTGAGGTGTTCAGGTGTTCAGGTGTGATGCATTTTCTAGCTGCATCCAAAACCTCAATTTATTTTTAGATTGTGCATTTCTCTGTACACTTCCTGTATTAAAAATTGGGGGGAAAAATTATTAACTCCTTCATTTCCTCATTAGTACAGTAGAAACATTCCCCCTGCACTCACAGTAAGGAGTAAGGATCTCCACAGGGCCAGAGGCCTTTATCCACAAGTTGTAGAACTTTCAGGCACTTGTGTTTTGGGTGCTGGTGGTCCTCTGAGCCATTGCTAATGATTTGAACTCAGGGTGGATCTCAGCATGAAGAAGCTGAACATGTCCTTTCTGCTTTCAAAATTTGGTTTTAGTGAGAGGAAACAGGAGCTATTCTTTTGTGCTACTATTGGAATGAATTAAAAAAAAAACAAAACCAACCTGCAAAACCAGAAATTTTTTTGCCTGCTTTCCAAGAAGCAAAAGGGAGGGATTTTATTGTTTCTTTAGTTTGTGTTGTTTTGGGTTTTTTTAAGTTATAGTGAAGGGAGGAAAAGAAACCTTCCAAGCATCTGAAATTGCTAGCCTATGCCACTTTTCAGCTTGATCATTTATGTGCTAGAGAAGGACTGAGCATTTGGGGGGCCAGGGAGAGGGAAAATCTTGGCATTGGAGTCGGAAAAGTTGTTCATGTACTGAAAGAAGTGACCTGCAATGTACTCCTTTCACACTAGCTTCTGCACCTAAGGCGTGAGGTCAGCAGAAGAAGCAATATATTTTTAACGTGAATGGATGTAGCCATCCACTACAGATCTAAAAACTTGTAGGAGATTTTTATTGCTGGCCCCATGAGTAAGTCCTGGAGTACTCATGCAAATTGTTTTAGAGGTACCTAATTAAAGAAACCCTTTTGAATCACAAAGTGTTTGTAGACATTGGGAGGTTTTTTGATTGTTGTTGTTGTTTTCTTTCCAAGCACTTTAAATGTGGTTTTAATTTTGCAAAGCCACCATGAGCACCTTTCAGACCTGAAACAGTTGTGCTCTTCAGGGCTAGATAATCTCAGACACTGACAAAGTGAGAGGGCCTCTCATGAGAGGAAGGATTGGAATGGCTGAGCCAGAGCTGGCTTGTGGCCCTGGAGCTGGCAGGGCCGGCTCAGCCCTGTGCCCTGCGCTGGGGCGTTCGTCACACGGCGAGGGAGCAGGAGCTGGAGTGCTGCCAGCCAAGGTTCTTTGGAGAGAACAACAGCCTTGTGAACAAGCAGGAGCACCACAGAGGAGGTTTTTTATTTTTCCTTTACCTTGTTGAACCTTTACCTCCGTTGAACTTGCTCTGTGTCTGGCCCAGCTGCTGAGATGCAGACTGTTGGCAATGTGCTGATCTTAAAAGAAAAGCACAAGGCAGGCAATGGGGCTGGTTATATTCTGCATGTTACATTAATTTATTTAGAATATTCCCTTCTAAAGGTCTGGGCAGATGTACAAGGCTACATCAACAAAGTGTGAACAAAATGTACATGGATTATGTAGCATTCCTTCGTCTGCTGGTAGCAAAAGCAGTCTGAAGAGAATGAGAACTCAGAGAACTCAGGAAATTATGAGGGAGCTCAGGGTGAGAGCAGAGAAGCTGTTGGTGAGGTCAGCTGGTGCCCATGCTTTGTGTTCAAAATGGTTGTGTACTTTGGGATGGTTTTGCTTTGCTCTGCTGGGCACATAAGTTGTGTTTTGCACACAGAAGGACATGCTGTAGCTTTTTCATAATGGTACATAAGATGGGGTGAACTTTGGGGGTTCCCCTGAGGTTTCTAAACGTTCCCTTAGGAATTTGTATTGAAGGTTTCTTTTCAAGCTGTCTTACTTTTTCATGATGTGAGGTTCACTGTCTTTAAGTTTGTTTCTAGTAAATGTAGTGCTTTATTTTCTACCTGAAACTTGGTGTGGTGGTTCCTTTTTAGACAGACTGTGTGTGGGTGTTCCTTTTAAGAACATTTGCTGGTTTGTAACTCTGAAAGTGCAAGTTAGCTTGGGAATATTATAATTTCTTAAGAAAGAAATTGAGGAAGCCTCGGCTTACAAAGTTGTTCCTATTGTCAAAGCCCTCCTATTGTCTTCCTTATCCCACCTTCAGTTGTATAGCCAGCCTTATTATTTCTCATTTCTCAGCTTGGCAAGGTCTAGTTAAATTTTTTGTGCAGCTCAGGACTGGCAGTCTTCCACTGCCATTAAGAGGGTGATTTGCAGATCTGCAAGAACAAAACCTTTTGCTTTGAGTACAGCCTTGCATTTGGTTTACAGCTGATTACTGGTAAGGCAAGGAAGATCTTGATCCTATGACATTGGAAGGTGAAAATCAGTGATGTGGGTGTTTGTGCCAGAACTGTAGTTCATGAGCCTGGCACAGCTACAGTAGAGGAGCTGTACTGAGACCAGCCCTATGTGATGAGCTGTCAGGGTAGCTCTGACAAGAGTAATTCTTTTTTCTTTAATTGTTTGGTTTTGTCTTGGTTTTTGTTTGTTGCACTCTTTTTGTTTGGCTGTTTGTTTGTTTTTTTCCGGAGCTTTTTTGTCCAAGAAACATCAGGGATCTCCACTCCTTTCTATTTCTCCTAGTCTTTGTGTGATGAATCACAAGAAATGTACATCACTGAAAATGCAGAAACTGAATTTTTAGCTGTGAAACCTGGAAGTCAAGTTGTCAGTCGAGATTTGTCTGCAAATCACAGTATCGTGACTAAAATTATGTTTCATTAATGTAACGAAACTGGATGAAATCTATCTTAAACTATAAGCTGAATGGCAGAGCTCTTATGTACAAACATGGATTTTTGTAAGGTCTCTATAGGCTAGGGGGAGAAATGTTGCAGTATTTCCTACAATTTCCCAATCTCCAATTGTGACATCCTCTCAAGAAATTGAAGACATCATTTTGTTCAATAGCAGAGTTATTTTTGGATAGGAAAACAAAAGTTCTAGAACAAAAGTTTAAGAAATGGGAAATAATTGTCTTTTCATTAATTTGTTCCCATTGCAGACATGAAATAAATGTAGTAATTTTTTCTAGTTAAAAGACTTGGCAAATAAAAAAGGAAAAAATACAAGTGGCCATGATAGCCTTTTTTGTAATCCAGGATTTTAATCTTGAAAGAGAAATGCCAGATTATCACTAGATCTATAATAATGCTGCAATAACTCTGAACTGAAAATACTTTTTATTATTAATTTCTACTGTTCTTTCCACCAAGGTTTTATTGCACTACAAAATTAATGGCTCCTATTTTCTTCTTTTCATTTGGTGCATCCCTATAGTATTAATTTGGTTCATTAGTAAATCAGCTCAACTGCTGAATCATTTCCTAGAATCATAGGAAAAATACCTAAGCTGAGATCTAAAAACGTGCACTGTCTCTCAAGTAAAAAAAAAAACCTTAACCCCCCCCAAAACAACCTAAAATCCACATTTTACTTTTATTCCTTTGTGTAAAGCTTGCCAAATGTCCTGCAGACTTAGTTAAACATGCTAAGAATAAAATACATTCGGATATATCTGGGGTACTAAATAATTGCTTCATGTTGTTGCAGCTGTTCATTTAATCAATATTTTTGTCTCTCAGATTTTCTTGGTATTATTTTGATGGATGCTTGCTAGATTCCAATGTCAGCCAGCAGGTATTTTCCCCAGAAGAATGCACCAGCTGGAAACCTTTTTGATAAGCGGGAAAAAAAAAATCAAATAATTTACTCTAGCCAATGCCAAGTGGCTTCATCAAAGACTGTTACTTAAAACAGCAAATCTAGTTTTCTGCCACCATTGTGAGTTATTCCCTCTGTATAGCAGATTTCACCCTAACTGTTTGAATTTAAAGTCACTGGTTGTCACTACTAAAATACAAATGACTGCTGTAATCCTGAGTAGTTATTTTCTCCAGTTTGTAGTTTGTGGGGCAGTTTGGTAGGTGAAATGGATTTACAGAAGCATCAAACAATTGTTTTTTCCTGTATCCTTCTTCTGAGGCATCTTTTACAGACCTAACCCTATGCCTCAGACCCCCCGCCCCCTCCGCCCTATCCAAAAGAAAAGGTTAAAAATTTTTAAGCAGGTATGTTAGAAAAATTTCTCTGAGTTACTCCTTGCAATCAACAGTCTTCCCTTATAGCAGGTTGTATAGCAAATAATCCTCTACAGGAATGCATTTTAATCTACTGTTAATGAGTACTCTTATATAGAAGCCTAGGAACAGAAATTTGTTAGTTCCTTCCTTTGGTAATTATGGAGATTGAGCCTTCTAGTCTAGTTTCCTGTTACATTAATATAATAGCTGTTTCCTCTGGAAATTTACCCTTTAGATGACTGTTTTAAAATCAGTTGGTGCAGCCTTTTTTTCACATTATTGTACTTATCCTCTTGAGAATGTCAGTCATTCCTTGTTTGTATCGAGACCATCACTGTAGGTTATACAGTAAAGAAGTTCTTCCTCATATTCGTGTGGAATTCCCTGTGTTCCAGTTTCTCCCCACTGCCTCTTGTCCTATTGCTTGGCACCATGGAGGAGAGCCTGGCTCCGTCCTCTTGGCATGCCCCCTTCAAATACTTACCTACAATGATAAAGTCTTGCTCCTTTGTCATATTTAGCGCGCCGGATTGCATGTTTTTCTGTATTTTGAATTTGCATGAAGGATTGTTAGAAAACACAAAAAAAGAAAATTATTTTCACCGGGCAATGATTTTAAACCTGTAAGTTTATTTTATAAAGCCTGAGAAGTATGCGAAATTTTCAAGAGAAGTACATGAGATGTAAGGCATCTAATCAAAAGTTGAGAGATTTCAAAGAAAACTTCTTAAATAGTGTGAGACTGTACAAAATAACAGAATAAAAGCATTTCAAAAAATAAGTAAATTTCAGAGGCATTCAGAGAAGAACATTGATTAGAAGTTCCTGATATGAAATGGAGGACCTCAAGTAACACAAGAATTTATTAAAACTTTAAATATACATACCAAATCAGTTGCTATTAGAACATTTATCTGAGCTGGGATCTTGTTGGATATGAAATCTTAGGTTTGAGTTCTGCTGTCTTCTGAAACATAGCAAATTCCAAATGATGGGACACCAGTCAGTTGTGGTAAAAGGGCAGAGCAGAAGGCTGCTGGCATTTTTGAATGCAAACATATTAGCCAAATAATGTTCCCGTGAGATGAGCATGCTTGCTTTCTTTTGGATGTCCCAAAAATTTTGCTTAACAAAGAATGTCAAGCAAAGAAAAAGTGTTCAGTTTTTACTGTTCAAAGTATTTGGAAACCTTATTTTCCAGTCTTCCTTTCTAGTTGCTTGCCTAGATTAATCATCTTGATTACCTATCTGTTCCTGTCACAGTCTGAAAGTAAATACAAATAATGTAGTTAACTGCAGTGCTTCCCAGGTAGCGAGTTCATTTTCTGTTGTTGGTCCTTGGCTTTTTTTTTCTTATTTCCAATGTTACCATCTAGCCCGTGTTTATAAATCTGCTCCTATTGCCCATCCTCCTATGCTGTAGATTGGGCTCTTTTCTTCTTCTTCTGGCTGCCACTCATGCCATTAAAATCTAATTCATTTGCACCTTGTTCATTATCAGTTTACATCGGCAGAGGAAGGACAAGGGCATTCCATAACACGGTGATAAATTGGAGTATTATTTATGCTTAGTAAAAGCAAACATCCTGGGGACAGGGAAGTGTAGCAAAATGATTGTTTTATAGATTTTTGTAGCAACACTTTGATTTATGCCTTCATCCTCAGCAGTATTCCAGCAGAGTCATGGAAAAGCTGGCAGCCCACAGCTTGGACAGGTGCACTTTTTGTTGGGTTAAGAACTGGCTGGATGACTGTCCCAGAGAGTCATGGTGAATGGTGCTGCATCCAGCTGGCATCCGCTCACTTGTGGTGTCCCCCAGGGATCTGTGTTGGGCCCATTCCTGCTTAATGTCTCTCCTGATAATCTGGATGAGAAGATCGAGTCTACTATTAGCAAATTCATGCATGACACCAAATTGGGTCGGAGTGTCAATCTGCTGCAGGGTAGGAAGACTCTGCAGAGGAACCTGGGCAAGCTGGATAGATAGGCCAAGACCAGCAGCGTGAGGTTCAACAAGATCAAGAGCTGGGTCCTACCCTTTGAGCAAAGGAACCCCCTGGAGTGCTGTGGGTTGGATCAGAGTGGCTGGAAAGCGGACCAGCAGAGAGGGACATGGGGATGCTGATCAACAGCTGCTGAACAGGAGCCAGCACTGTGCCCAGATGGCCAAGGTGGCCAGTGGTATCCTGGCCTGGATCAGCAATAGTGTGGCCAGCATGACTAAGAAATTGATTCTTCCCCTGTACCTCACCCCAGGTCTGTGCCCAGTTCTGGGCCCCTCAGTTCAGGTGGGACACTGAGGTGCTGGAGAGATTCCAAAGAAAGGCAGTGGGGCTTGTAAAGGGTCTGGAGCATAAGTCCTATGAGGACCAGCTGAGGGAGCTGGGGGTGTTCAGCCTGGAGAAGGGGAGGCTCGGAGGAGACCTTATCCCTCTTTACAGGTACCTGAAAGGAGGCTGTAGCCAGGTGGGCATTGGCCTCTTCTCCCAGGCACCAGTGATAGGACAAGAGGACATAGTCTCAAGCTAAACCAGGGGAGGTTTAGGTTAAAGGATGACTATGAAGAATTTCTTCACAAAAAGGGTGATTAGATGCTGGAATGGACTGCCTAGTGTTGGAGTCACTGTCCATGAAGATGCTTAAAGAAAGACTGGGCTCAGCACTCAGTGCCATGGTCTGGTTGACAGGGTGATGTTGGGTCAGACTTGATGGTCTCAGAGGTCTTTTCCAACCTCATCAATGCTATAATTCTGTGAAAAAAATAAATTTATGTAACTGCAAAAGAAAGCTTAAGAGATTTGGAGCTCTCCCTCTTGCATAGTATGTTCTTCCTCAGTATTTGTGAGAAATCAAACTGTTAAATATTTTCAGTGATTTGTGTATAAATACTTGATCATATGTAGTAACAGGCTTTGGTCTAAAACATTCTGATGGTTTGGGAACTGCCAAGCTTCAAGTGAGCAGTCAGGGCTCTGCAAAAGATTGGAGGGATGGTAATTAGAAAATAAAACTAAGATTATATTTTAAGAATAGCAGGCTAAGCTTATTTTAAGTTTTGTTTGGTAAACTACTTGCAGCACAGTCAGCAGTGCTTAATGAAAGACAAGAATTGGAATGAAAAAGACCTGTTGAGGTGAGAATGCCTTTTTTACATTATGTTACTGCAGGGGTTTATATGAGGAGACTGAAACTGGGGTGAGTTATAATAGGAGTATATTTGCACTGTGTTTAAAACTGTAGCATAACTTCCTCAGGTTATTGGAATGATTTACGTGTACTATGAAATATTTTAATTCTAGCTGTTTTCTACAAAGTGCGTGTACACTTCATAAAGTATAGGGTGAGGCATCAAAAGAACTGAATTCATGTTAAGTACCAATTTCCTTTGTGATTGCTGAGATGCTCAACCATTTGAGTGCACTCTCCCTTTCTATAAAAGAGGAAATAACTGGGGATAGTTGATTGTTTCATAGTAAAATGAAAAAATGTTGGAGAGAAAAAAATGCGTGTCTTAATGGGAACATTTTGAACATATTGGTAACATACTGCAGAAAACCTTGGCAGTTTTCTTAGTGTCAGCTAGTTATTATCTTTCATGTGTGCACTTTCAGCAAAAAAAAACCACTTTTTAAAGTGAAGAATCATCCTTTTTCTTTCCTTGACTTGCTTTGTTAAGCAAAACTCTTGGGATATCCAAAAGAAAGCAAGTATGTTCATGCAATGAGAACAGCATTTGCATAATAGAATTACATGATCCTCCTGCAAATACCCAATGCTAGTTTTATGGTCTTAGAAAAATCCATTAGTTTTTCATATATTTGAAAATAACAAAAATGTTTAGTTTATATTATATACTTACACACCTATATTGAAGTTATCCATGAAGACACCAGTGAGGAGTTAAAGCAGTGTTTAATACCTAGTCAGTGGTGCTTCTTTTTCTGCCAGAGATCAGGCCCTCTGCTGAGACTTTGAATCCACATGGAAGTAAATCTGGAGTTCCCTGGAGGTTTTATATGCCAGTTCAGGGTGAAAAGAGTTTGAGATCCTTTCTTTTGAATTCTTCTTTTTTTTGTGCAGCATTGGAGTCTTACTGATTGCTTGGCGGTTTCCTTTTTTTTTTTTGGGTTTTTTTTTTTTTGTTGTTGACTTGGTTGTTAGTTTTTTGGGTTTTTTTTGGTGT
>VYXF01011770.1:148287-190558 GCA_013397295.1 Polioptila caerulea | reverse complement strand
TCTAAAAGCATCATTCAGACAGTGGGAGTAAGAGGTATATAAAGCTTTTGTACCAGGCAGCCATTTGATGGACAGGCTATCATTATTTCTGTTAAACTCTTGCAAGTCTTCTGCTGGAATCTGAATGTGTAATTTTGAGCCTTTGGCAGGAGAGGATGGCAGTACCCCTTTTGCTTCCGAATTCAAACAATGAATATGGACATTCAGGAAGTTTCTCTGTATTACATAAGCTATTTTGTTAGGCCTTCCTTACAGACTCCCCATCATTTCAAATTAGTTGAAAATACACTGGAATTGCCTATTCCAAATGAAGTCAAACCAGGGGAAAAATCCAACAAGAACAACAAAGCAAAACAAAAAATCCCCCTAAACCCACCCAAAATCCTCAAACATAAAACCACTCAGAAATCAGAACAAACATGCATAACTTTAAGTGGTGAGACATGGACTGCATGTTTTTTTCTTCTTGTGTTGGTGTTTTTTTTATTCCTGTGTAGAGACAAACTCTAAAAATGCCATCAACCTGTGTGCACCAATCAAGTTTAAGTGTTTACCTCCTTGCATAGCAGAAACTCTTAGTGTAGACAAGAGTGAAGACACCTGTGGTTTCAGGATGACTTTTTTATAGTTTTGGTGTGCAGACTTTTTGGTTTTTATTTTCTCTTTGAGGCAGTATGTCTGTGCAACTCTGATATTTTTTTCTATACTTCATATTCTGAACCCAGGAAGTTGAGCATCATCAGTAGAAAACTCTGACACGCACAAGACTTAAACTTCCATTGGAGGTTGAGCAGACAGACTGTTTCCATGTGGGGCATGTACAGTGATTTCTCAATTGTAATTCAAGTAATTTCTTGATTGTAACTCAAGTAATTATGAGTAAGATACAAATTTGGAGGCCACTTTATCTTTCAGTGTGGTGTACCTCCCCACCCCCTACCATCAGGTCATTGATAGTATAGTGACTCCTCACTGCTTAAGGGCACAAAAAGAGATTCTCTAACATAGAAATTTAGGGTTATAAACAAACAGTGGTTTAAATACCTGTACCCTTAGGCTGTATCTCTTTGATCATATTTTTCTAAAATGCACTCTTGTGTGACTGAAAGTGTCCTCATTTCTTGAGTTTGTGGTTCTGTAGGTTTTCCCAACTGTTTTCAGTAGCTGCTGTCTGCATACAGCCTGGCCTTGTGGACTGAGACAGAAAATATATGATATTTGATGGTAGGATTGTTTGCTAAAGGTTTGCCTCTTTCTTCTCAGTGGGAATGTGCCCAACTGGCTCAATTCCTCCCTCAAGCCCTAACAATGCACACTTGAAATTTGGTTTAACAGTGACAGTTGCCTTGATGTTGACATTTTTCTCCATGTCGGCACTGAGATCTCTGTTATATTCTAATGTTGTAAGAGAGAGACATTTTTTAATATTTTCTTTAGACATCCTATATGATTGTTCATTTGTAGCTGAGTGCTTCTCATTATTTGATTGCAGTAATTTAAAAAAGCTTTAAGAACCCTTCCTTTTTTCCCCATCTACTATGAATATTGCTGTAGGATATTGAATTCTGTTCCTGTTACCTTAGTAAAATGTTTTGGAGAGGTTTTGATCAATCATAGCTTTGTGCTTGTCTTTCAGCTGCTCTCTGTTTTGCAGATCTCTCTCTCCTGCACTTGTTTATTTTGAAAACTAAAGACCGCTGAAATTCCATTAGCAGTGTCCTATTTTGCTCTCCATTTTCCTCTTGATGTGTTTCCTTCGTCTGAGGATGACTGGAAAAAGTAGTTTTGTAAAATTCAACTCCTGCATTGCTCTTGCCCCTCATCCACCTCTGTTCTAACGCACGCGTTCTCTTCCTGCTGTGCTGCCAGGCGGCGCTGGGCTCCAGCCTTACGGGAGCCACATCCTCTCTGTGCCTCCAGCCTGGGTCGTTCTCTTCCTTCCATTTTCTACATTTTTTTTCCTTCTGGGTAATACTTAGACCTCTGTTTTATTTCCAGGCTGATATTGAGAAAAGCATGCATAATTGAATGGTGTAGTCTAAAAGGTTAGAAGTGCAAAAGTTATTTTTAAACATCTGTTTTCTGGTTCAGGCTTAATGATATCTGAAGCATGTTTTTTGGGACAACTCTGTTAAGATGGTTTGTTGTGTGGAAAGGCTGATCAAAATCTATTAAAAGTGATGATTCCTTTCACGTAATGTTTTCTGTTCAGTAGTGTTGTGAATTATGTAAAAGTTTATATAACACTGTATTAAAAAAATTGTTAGTTTGTTATTTTTGCAGTTTTCTTCCCCTCTTAGGATTTAAAGAAAATTTCTCCCTTGAATGGATTAGAGACACTCAGGCAACCATTGTTGAGTGTCCCTTGGAGACCATTGGAGACCACTGTTTAATGGGTACTGTAGAAATTGAAAAGAGAAATGCTCCCTTGTTTTAAAACAGAACCAAACCAAACTCCCCACAAACTGGTAAGAGATTTGTTGTCAAACATAAGAAATGTGTCTGACTTGCTTGATTTATTTATTACAAGAAAATACAAATAAAAAGTGAATTTCAGTTTTGCAAATTTGCGTTTTCATAATTACTTTCTAGACTTTTGTTAAAGCTCCCCTAGATTTTTTTTCCACAGGTAAAAGCTCCCTTAGATTTTTTTCCACTGGTAAGCAGCTAGGAAAAAAAGTAGTTATTGAAGGCTGCAAATCTTTGTATTTCAGGATGAAAGACAAGCTGTACATTTAAAAAATAAAAATCAGCTGTACATAGATGAAAACCAGACAAGTTTTGCTAATGCATTTAATTTCATTTATTCTGTCCCTTATTTGTCATATTTTGTTTTTATTATAGAATACCCGAGACTTTTTATGCTTTGTCCAGGGAGATTGCAGGATGTCTATAACAAAATGTACATTTTAAGAAGAATGTGTTTTTAATAATGGTTACAGATCTGTGATTTAATGAATATCATGGTATACTTCCATAGTAGGGTTTACATGAAAGCTGTATGCTGGTGATTTTCTCCAATTTTAAACCTCATTTACTGAGTGGTACAAGAATGTTGTGACTGTGACAAAATTTCTACCAAAAAAAAAAGGAAAAAAGAATATATCTGTTTATAAGGAGTACATATTGAGAAATTATGATTTATATTTTTGGACATGCCTTTTGAATCCAAGATTCAGGGAGGACCTTGCCTTCACTGAATAGGATAAGTATGTAAAATATTTGTAAATAACTGCAGAGTTTAGGACTACATTTTCCCTATGAGTAGAATTTTTTGGGATTTTGCAGTTAAAAGTTCAGAAGAACTAACATATGAATGGTATGAATAGTATATAAGGGCAATATATAATGGAATCATGGAATCATGAAGGTTGGGAAGAGTCTCTAAGATCATTGAGTCCAAACATATCCCTGATATGTTTGTGTGCCACATCCACACATCTTTTCAACACTTCCAGGGATACTCTGGTTTCTTATCAAATTGTATAAATCTTTTGCCCATTAGTAAAGATTTTCATGGTGAGGAACAGGCATGAGTGTAGAGGGATGGATGTTATAAAAGAGCAATTCAGTAGTAATATCATCATATGAAATAAGAATTGAATGTGCCTAGACTTTTCTACAGATAAGCAGAATGCCCAATAATTTTTTCCTCAAAATGTAAGTTTTATGCAAATTGTAAATGCAGGTGCCTTTTGCTTTTTATAGTTTGAGCTTTGCCTTAGGTTGGCAGGAGACAGCCCTAGGTTTTTCCTGACCTCAGAGCTTTGCTCACATGAACGCTTGGAGAAAGCTGATCTGGTAGAGGTTGAGTGGTTTGTTGCTGTTGCTCTGTTTGGCCCCGGCAGGGTGCAGGTAAGGTGATGTTTTCTCGTGCTTTGCACAAACTGTCTTGGCAATGTGTGTCCCTCTGCCGCCCTGGGGCTCACACAGCCATCATGCCATCAGTGTGGCAGAGCAGGAGGAGCATACAAGTGCTGGATGTAGTGAGCCATGAGCCGGTCCATGTGGTCCCTTTTTTTGGGGACTGTTGATAAGCAGTGTGGAAAGAGTCCAGGCTGGAGTTCTGGTTCCAGGCAACACCTACACTGGTAGGAAAACCCCCTTTTTATTTATTTATTTATTTTTTTAATGGCTAAGCTTCTTGGTGAAGTTTGGCAAGAGAGACTCAAAAGACCATGCTGGTTACCTGGTGAAGCATGCTGGCTGTTCTCAGTTTTCTTCTGCTTCAGGGATGAAAGATAATGCACATCTCACTTGGCCAGCCTTCTTTTGTTAATGCCTTTTTATTAAGACTATATTGTTTGCCATGCTAGGTGTACGTCTAATTCTGTAAATGAAGCACTTATATAAGCTTCCTGTGCATGAAAATGCTTGTGAGGAATAACATGTTATTTATTTAATTCACTTGGATGTAAATTGCTGTGGAAGAAGGAAGATAACAACAAGCTGCAATTGCTAAAAAAAAGAGAAAAAATGTGAAAGAAAAATATGTTTAACAAGAACTGAGGGTTTTAATACATTTCTCTAAAAATAGCCTAGATAAAGTATGTCATTCTGCTCTATTTCAGTCACATTGGTTTGTTTCATAGATTTGTTTTTAGTCTCAGTTCCTTCAGGCAAAGAAATTTAAGAAACATGAGATCATTGCATCTCTGAAGGTAGACTACCACGAGGCTTGCAGAGCCTTGGAAACTTGGTTACCATAATGCCTGTATCCCCCATGGGAAAACTTTTGAGCGGTTGAACTAAAGTGATTTGTGATGTGGAATATTGTTTTTGACTCTTTTAAGAAGTAAAATGAAGGTAGTCAGAAGTAGTGGCATGTAACAATAGTCTAAACCTTAAGCCAAAGCCAAACAAAGAACAGCCTCACTGATTTCAGCTTCCTTTTTGGGGGGCGAAAAATGTTTAATAAAGCTAGAGTAGCTACACAAACTTTTGTATTTGCAGCTACAAAAACTTTTGTATTTGCTTTCATAAATTACAGTCATAAAATTGTAAAGCAGCCCAGGTTTGAAGTGACCTTGAAAGATGATCTGGTCCAAACTTCCTTGGGAATGGGAACCTAGATGAAATTATCTACCATGCTCTCTAAACTTATCTTGAAAACCTCCAGTGATTAGATCTCTACCACATCCCTGGAGAGAGGCTATTGCAGGGAATGATCATTCTCACTATAAACAAAGGGTGTCTTATGCGAAACCACTCTCAATGTAACTTGTACCTTTCTCCCTTCTCCATGCGGCTTCTTGGAAGACAAAGCCTCCATCCTCTTTGTAGCTTCCCATTACATACTGGAATTCTGTTGTGAGGTCCTTCCTGAGCCTTATTTTCTCCAGGGAGAAAAGTTTTCATTCCTTCTGTCTTTTGTCAAAAGGCATGTTCTAGAACACTTTGGTCGTTTTTATGGCCTTTCTTTGGACCCTCTCTGGTCTGTCTGCATCTTTCTTGAATTGTGGGAATAAGAACTTGGAATGGTATTGCAGGTGTGACCTGAGAAATGCTGAGCAGAGTGGGATTATTACATCCCTGCCTCTGCTAGTAATGCCTCTGAGGATTCAGCTCAGGATTCAATCCCTTACTGCAGTGACACACTGCTGAATCATGGTCAGCTTGTTGTCCACCAAGACCCTCAGGTCCCTTTGAGCACAGCTGCTCCCCAACCATATAAATCCTGTCCTGTGGTGGGCTCTTTGGTTATGTTGTCCCAAGTACAGGACCTTGCACTTGTCTCTTCAATGTCATACTATTCTTGCTATTCCACTCTTTCAGTCTGTCCTGCTCTCTGTAGGATCAGTCTCCCTTCTGATGTGTCATGAGCAAATTTGGTGAGGGCATTCTCAATCCCATCATCCCAATGATTTATGAAGGTATTGAACAGTATTTATCCCTAAGGGATGGCTTCCAGCCCTGAGTAAAAACCCATGGTCACCACCCTCTGAGTCTGACCTGTGAGGCTGTTTCCAACCCATCTTGCAGACAGCTCACCCCATCTCTAGCTTACCAGTTTGTCCTGGAGAAGGCTGTGGGAAACAGCCCCTTAATGCTTTGTTGAAGTCCAGATGAACAATATCCTGTTCTTCTCCCTGTGTGGACAGAAGAGATTATTTTCTTGCAGAAGTTGATCAGGTTAGTTGGCATGGTTTGCCCTCAGTAAATCATGGTAGCTATTCCCAATCATTTACTTCATTAGGTTCACTTCATCTACTTGTTTTGTGACCAAGCTGAAAGTCCTCAGGTTCCATGATGTTTACAGAAAAGGGCATTGGGAAAAGTAACCTTGGAAATTAAGCTGTGAAAGTTAAAATAACTCAGGGTTGGGAAGTCTCTTTAACTCTCCCTACAGTTCTTTTTTAAAGCTCCTTTATAAAAATAAAAGAAGCTTTCCAGGGTGTGCTTGATACATAAAATTGACTGGCTAACCATGGAGTTATGCTGTGTGGTACCTACTGAGCAGAAAATAATAATGTTTCAATATATCATAGTAAAATATACCTAGATGTTGAAAGCAAAATATATTACATGTGTTCAGTAAAAAAGGACTCAGTGATAACATTTAAAGAAAAAATCAATGTAATGGCAAAAAAAATTAGGTTTATTTTAAAAAGCAATTGTCTGGCACGCAAGGTAATTAAGCATTCAAATTACTGTACTTTTAGAAGCACCTGCATAAGAAATATGAGATTTAAAAAAAAATCTTTTAAGGCAAAGAGAAGCTACTTAAAAGATGACAGAATGAACCAAAGTAACTGTCCAGAGTGGATAGAAGATCTTCTTATGTGTTTTCATCTTGCACAAATGAAATCCTTTTAACAGTTACTGTGCTTTAGTATGAATACAGGGACATATGTTACTTCACTAGTTGTTGTAGCTCTTGTTTTTGTTCTTCATTCTGTCCCAGGGTGGTAGCAAGAATACCTTTTTTTTTACTAAATGAGGGACTAAATGAACACAAATTAATGTTCTCTTTTTTTTTTGAGCAAGCTTGTTTTCTTGGCAGACTTCACTAGATTCCATATGGGAGTGAAACAACCCTGATTGTTTTCCATTCAATTGAAATCTAATTCTTGTAGGATAATCAGTAACTTTTGAATAAAAATCTTGTGCAGAGAAGTTTGCTTTTCAGGCAAAGGAAAGATGCAAAGCCCTTTTCCAAACATCAGATGTGCTCAAGAAGTTGAATAATTTTCTTCAACTTCCAAAATGAACCACCTGTATGTGTCTGAGGTACATGATTATGAATTTCATGCAACTGGGTTTTTTGAAAATCGGTCTGGTGTCATAGGACCCTGTTGTGTTTTTTTGAGGAAGGAGTAAATTCTGTCTGCAGCCATTTTACACTAGGTTTTATCTTCCACTGGAAATTTTTATTTATTTTCATTGGGGTGTTGATAGAGGTACCACTAATAATAAATATGAATACATAGTTGAAAATATGACACTAATAACCTTTTGGATTTTGTTGCCCCCATTCAGAATGTCTTTTACAAATTTTTCTCAGCCTTGTCCTTATTTCATTTAGGTGAGCTAGAGAAATTCTTTGTTTTTTATAAACCTTTGTAAATTGAATGGACAAAATATTTAGTATTCTGCTCCTCCTCTTCCAAGAGACTTTCTGTAGTGAGAACCTATACTAGTAAGTGAAGCAACTGGGACTTGAAAAGAAGTCCCAGAATGGGTTAATTTAAATCCTGTGCTCTACTTCCCAATATCTAATGGTTTTAGAAATCTGCTGAAGAATTGTTGCTGAAAAAATCAAAATAACAGTATATTCTCAGTCTTTGAGCTGTGAAAGGCATCCAGGAGAGAATATAGTGGTGCTGCTTCACTGTAAACCTCCAACAGAAAGAATAACTAATCTCATTATTTTCAAGTAGTTTTTGTAGCTACCTCTTTTCCTTGGAGTGATGGGTAGGATCTCCAAGGTATAGCAAGTGTCTTGAATGATTACATTGAAAATCTTTTTGGAAACATTAAGAAAAATCCTTTTACTTAATGTGCTTCATTTTCAGTTGTAATGTTTTATGTTGTATGACTAATACTGTAGTTATAAAAACAGGGAGAAAATAAGCTTGTTAGAAATTGTGTATTTTCTAGAGTTTAAAATGAGTGATACTTGTTTTCCCTCAAATTCTGAAAAGGTGTGCAGTGACTCTTTCTGGGACAGAATTAATAATAGTTGCAACTTATAATTAATAAGGTCCTGCAACTTCAACAAAAATGCAAAATAATGTGAAGTAAGATGATACATGGGATCACAGTTTATTTCTCCTCCTTGTTTTGTTCCAAAAAGCAGATGTTTAGTTTGTATATTCCTTTGGAGTGGTTAGTGATACCAAGTTTGCAAAACTTGATGTTCTGTTGATTATATTGGTGATAACTGGCTGGTTCCTTGAAAAGGTGAGGTGTGTGAAACCAAAACCTTTTTTTTTCTACCGAGATTAAGTAGTGATTCTGTTCTTTACAACAAGAAACTCTGTTAGTTCAGTCCTACTGTGATTTTTATTGAGCTTTGTTTGATGGATTTACCCCTGTTTGAACATGAAAAGTCATTTTGCATTTACATTGAATTTTGTTTTACATAGTCCCTGTTGTGGTAGGTTCTCTTTTGATGCTATAAATCACATGGATTGTGATGGATTATTACTTATTGCACAGTATTTTGCTGTATGCCAAAGTCCTGAAGCACTGAGTTTATATTTTGAGAAAACACCTGTTATTACTGTGATATTACTACTTGTGATTGTGAAGTGCTTTGGCTTTTAATGGTACTCCTGTATTTACTTTCCTAAATAATTCCCTTTCTCTCATCATGTGCATGTGCTCTTCCAAATTAACTCAAGGGTGCTTATGAGAACTTAATTATGAGGTGAACAAACTCTGAAGCTAGCTGTTACTCTTGTTTGGTGGCTGATGGCACTGCAGCACACGTGCCCAGGAGCGGCAGAGCGGCGCTGCCCTGCGAGCGCTGCACACGCAGCAGTGCCTTGAGGCTGGACCAAGGTTCTGGATTTCCTTGGCTTTGGGTGAGCTCCAGCTCTCCTGTTTCCTACACCTCTTGGTCTCTGTTGCCCATCTGCAGGCACAAGGACCTTACAGGATAGGCAGTCAAGAAAGTTTTTCTCATCCACGCCCAGCTCTTCGGACTGTTCTCATGCCAAAGCACATCCTAACCTGGAGCTCAGGTGTTTTAGCAACTAGTCTGAGGTAGTTTGTCTAGTTTTGCATAGTAATGGGTTGAATGAGCTGTTAGCAAAGGAGGATTTGTTTCACTTTCTATGTTTAGTGCCCATGCATGTCTCTCCCTTTAATGTAAAATGGAGTGCAGGAAGTTAGGATCAGCAAAGCGAATCCTAGCCCCTACGTTTGTGTTTCTGTACTCCTTTAGGCATAGATGTTACCTTTCAAGGCAGTCAATCCTTACCTTCAGTGGTGTCAGAGAAATACAGATGCAGACAGAGCCATAAAATAGAAATGGTTGTAGGACAAGGGATGTTCAAGGTCCTTGCAGTGATTTGCAAAAAAATGTTTTTTTTTGTCTCAGAGAAGCATGACACAACTCTTACTTAAATAAATTGGGTTCACCAGTTCTGTGTGGGTTCATTCTTTACTGTCTTTGTACTAACAAAATGGTTCCTGGATCCAATTTTTTAAGTGGATGTTTTTAAGACTGAAATCATATAATGTAGCTGGGGCTGTAGTTTTTGTTATTGCTTGTTTTTACATCTTTTGTTTATAATAAGCTCTTTAATAATCTGAAAGATGGCAACTATCTATGTGTTGGATCTGAGTTTTGGAGCAATATTATTCTTAGCTTGGGATTCTCTGGTGACCCAGTGACATAGAGTATGGAAAGAACCAGATTTATATAAAAAAGGGGAGCAATGTGGGGAATATGCAAGGGAAGGAGAGCTGAGAGGATATCTGGTGAGGCAGCATGGACCTCAAGAAAACAGTTCCAGTGTCTGCAGTTCAGGTGTTTGCTGCCTGTAGCCATGGGAGCTGGCAGAGCAGCTGTTTGGTAGTCTGGGGGCATGGGGCTGGGCGGCAGCTCTGTACAGAAATAGAAAGGTGTAGTTGATGCTTTTCACTTTGGCGACATGCTCTGTGAAACTGCTCTCCAGCAGAAGTTCTAAAAGAGGATAAATATGTCATGTGTCACTGGAAGTGGCAGTATGCTTTCAGCATGAGCTGTAGAAGTTGTTTTCTGAGGAAGAGAAACTTGCCAAGCTACCTGGGCCTTGAGCAGTCAGTTTATATATCAAATAGTATGTGCTGTTACCATGCCAGCCCAGGCTGGGGTTGGCTGAAATGAGCTGTCATAGCACCATTGAGGGTGGTTAGGGAGCTCAGAAGGACTTCAGTTCAAACTCTTTCTGAAAGCAGGACTGGTACTGAATTTGGGATGCTCTAGACTCTGCTCCAATTTAGGTCTTTGAGAAACTTGTTCTAGTGCTTCATCACTCTTATAATGATTTTTTTTTCTTTTTTTTTTTGGTAAACTTGTTCTAGTGCTTCATCACTCTTATAATGATTTTTTTTTCTTTTTTTTTTTTTGGTGTATGGCTATAATGAATAATGCTATGGCACACCCATGGTGTTGGCAACAGCAGGCAGTCCACAGTGATAGCAGAGGAGCATGTGCAACTCCTGTAACTCTGACTGTAGAACTAGGGGGAAGTTGACACGAAATTGCAGGATCATTGCTGACACCATGTTATGGAGAAGACTCACAAAATAAATGTCAATGTCTGTGCAACTCTGAAGTAAAAAGTTTGTCTTTGTAAACTCAAGACTTCATGTGCATAAAGATTTTGAGGTATCAGTGTCCTAGAAAAATCTCCCAGAATCCGTACGACTGATGTAGGTGCCAGTGCCTGGCTCAGCTCGTGGGCTGTGGTTTGCTGCTGCCTGGCAAGGAGCAGAGAGAGCCAGGGCACCTTCAGTGTTGAGAGTTGATTTGGGACAGAAATCTACGTCTGGAAAAGTAATAGCATCTGCCATGTTTCGTTTCTCTAAATATAATTTCCAGAGGGGAAAAAAGCGCCTTCAAATATGCATCTCAAAGGCTTGTGTAGAGAATCACAGCTGGCCTAGTGCCTTCAGGAAAAAAGTGTATTGCCATTGGTTTCTATACATTCATCTTTTAGCTGATTTCTGTTTTTAAAAAAAGGCCTTAGTATGCAA
The DNA here is from genome assembly GCA_013397295.1 of Polioptila caerulea. Lineage (NCBI taxonomy): Eukaryota > Metazoa > Chordata > Aves > Passeriformes > Certhiidae > Polioptila > Polioptila caerulea. The sequence goes on along the minus strand of VYXF01011770.1, from coordinate 179,368 downwards.
TCAGTTGTGTAAGTACTGTTCAAATGTTGCTGTCATCAGTATATTTGCATATCATCTTTATTTATGCTGTGTGATTGCTGACAGCTTCAGTTTTTCTTTTGATAACTCCTTTGGGTTAACTAAGGCATCTTCTAACAAAGCTTTTCTTCCGTTTGATTGAGCTCTCACCCTCATTCTTTTGGTCAGCTAAAGATAGCACAGGGTATGCAGGGCAGGCAGAGAGAGAAATCCCTGTTAGTTCTCTTTCCATTCCTTTTGCTGTTTTATTTTCCCTTGCAAAACGATGCTGCCTTTTAACTTCTTTGATTTTCCTCTTAGTACTTCCAAAGTGTAGCAAGTTTCACAGGTTTTTTTTGTTTTGGTTTGGTTTTTTTTTTCCTTAATGATACATTTACTTTTTCTAGTCTGAGACAGCATGACTACAACTCTTGATTTAGAGAACTCTTTATTCTCAATTTGTATTTACTTTCCTCAGCTTTTTTTTTCTGACAAACTAATGAGTTTAAATGTTGTGGTGTGTTTTACATTGTAAAACATACTTTTCAGTTGCTTCAGTCATTCTTGTCATGTTCTTCTGAACCCTTTTCAATATATGGGCACCCAAATTGGATATTATTCTCTGATACTGTCTTGAGGAAGCTGCCACAACAACAGATGTCTTACAGGTTCTTTATTATTTCAGTTCATATGAGATTCTTAGTTTAAATATTCAAATTTAATTTTATTAGTTTCCCTGAATGTTTTCCTAGGAAATTTATTTCATTTGTTAGCTCTTAATGATCCCTAAGTCTTGTTCATAGTTCTTTTAGACTGAAATTTATAATTAAATGCAGCCTTTCTAATTTTTAGTTTTTAAATTTCTAGTAGATCTCTGGTTCTTTACTTGAGCCTTGTTGTTTATGGAAGTCAAATTACTGTCTTCAGTGAACTGTACCACTAATTTTCCTGGCTTAATTATTTATTATCTGATTTTTCATCATTAAATAATCCAATTTTTCAAGTAATTCAATGTATATACTGTAGATCATAGCATATTGTCAGTATAGTCAGTCAAAGGTGTTGTGTTGGTAATCACTGCTGGAGACCTATTATGAACCAAATTTCTAATCTTGCAAAAAATTATTTGAAATTGGCTTGACATAAAGTTTTATAGTTGCTTTATCTACTAATTTTATTACATTAATACTGTGTTTTCCAAGTTAAAAAAGAGACACATAAATGCAGAAGAATACTACTTTTTGATTTGTATTCTCTGTGTTGATGCTGCTTGCATTTTGCCTTTTTTTTCTTTTATATGTTCTCTATACTCTGCACATATATTTGTAGCTCTGTAGCCTGTTGTATTAATGGCTAGTTTTCCAGTACTTTTCCATGGCTTTTCCTTAAGCAGAAATACAAAACAAATTCCAGAGCTCCAAGCCTCAGGAGGTACAAGGTTCCAGTGCTGCCCTGGTTCTTCCTGGGAACCAAGGCCAAGAGCAACTCTTGGAGATCCATTCTCATGGGCAAAGTACAGCCCGTGCTGAAGGGGGGCTCCAGAGAGGGGGCTTGACCTGGGGGGAATTGCATCACCCCTTGTCCTCCTAATTAGTGCCTTTTATCAATTATGCTAATTTCCTAAAACCTATAAAATGTACTCACTTCTGGGGAAAATAAGCTTTTGTAGACATCTTTCCAAAACTGCTCCTGAAAACCTTCAAATAAAGATCCACTCTTATATTACACCCTCACTAAAATTATCTCAAGTTTCAATTCAGGTTGAGTAAAAGGCAACAGTGTTGCTATTATAGCTCCATCTCTTATTAGTGAATCTGCATACTAGTGTTGTTTTTTGTAAAAGCCACTTGCCCCAGGATGTTTGTAGCCTCCCTAGCAGTAGGGTGTTTTTTGGTTTTTTTTTTTTTTTGGCCTTGTGAATACATTGTAATTTGAAATTTTGTGCATAAAAGAAGGGCATGTTGATGAATCTGTTTATGGATGTGATGCTTGACTGAACACGTAATTTTTAAGTTTAGTAAAATTAGTGGTTTTTAAAGGATGAAGAAAAGCTTTTGTTTTCCATGTTCAACACTAGTATAAGTCTTTATTAACACCTTTTGCATTTCCTTTTTTTTTAATGCTATAGTTGATAAATCAACTTTTTTTTTTTTAATTTTGCTCTTTAAAAGTAGCCTTTACAGGTTTTAGAATATAAGTAAATTTCCTTAAGTCTCCTACTTTCAGCATCCAGAGGTGCTATAACATTTAAGAGTAATAATTAAACTGCCTTGTTGTTTTGTGTAGTTTTTGTTGTTTGCAATAACCATGAGATACATTGAATTTCTACTTTGTAAGCAGTGAGGGTAATTTATTTCAGACATGTTAATTACTGGGGAAAAAACAGGGATAATTTGACAGTTTCCTATGTCTTGTACACAGCTGATCCTTTGTAAGTAGGCTTTCCCCATTGAATTCAAATGAACCTTCTTTTAAAAATTTGTACTAAGAAGTATGCATTTCCAGTCCTACTTTTGCATTTTGCAGCCTCTTAGTACAGGCTTTTAAATTAAAAAAAAAACCAAAAAAAATCTCCTGCCCAAGTCCTGTGTATGCCTTTAATGTTATTATCCCTTTTTGGTAAGCATAACTGTGTTCCATGTTGAGAAAATGCAGTTGGGTAGGGTTTTCCTTGCAGTAGCCTTTACTTTTTGCCTTACTCCTTTGGCTTACTCTATCAAATGCATCACAAAGAGCACAAAAGGTATTTCATAGTAACGCAGTCCACTCAGGAGTGTTTTAAATTTGCTGTGTAGTGGGTGCTGGAGCTGCACAGTTAGAATCCAGAATGATGGACTAACCTTGCTCATTCTTGGGTTTTAGCTGGGTTAAAAAATATGGTCCCAGGGAGGAATCAAATTTCAGAAATGGAAGACTTTGAGGTGATGCTTTGGTTAGCACATTGTCAGCCCTACAGCTGGAGTTGGGGTCTAGCTTACTTGGTGAGACATTACTTGCCTTTGTGTCTTCAGGGCATTTGCTGCCTCTTTCTCCCTATGGGTCAGTCAGCTGAAGAACATGGATGTCTTCTTAAGAAAGCCTAAAGGATTCTGGTTGTGTTTTGTGGGGACAACAGATTTCATCCACCAGCATGTAGAAAATTTATCTTTTCTTAATGTAAATAGTATCACTTGTTATCTAGTTTACAGGAAAGAGAGAAAAAAGTGTCTATTGAATGTTCTTTAGGTTAATGTTTTCCTTTTGATGTCCTGACCTTTTGCCTTTAATTTAATTTGGCATAAATGATATTCAGGGAGAATATACTGAATGTACAGAATGACTGAATTTGGTTGCCATTTCTATGACATTTTACTGCATTAAATATCCATTTTCATTCTCTTAATCATCAGGTATTGAATGTGCCTTTTGGGAATTTCAGGAAAAAATAAATACTTTCTGAATCCTCAGAGAGTAAATTTCTGTCTCTCTGAGGTAGGTGTGAGTTTTATATTGAGTGTGTCACCTCTGAGCAGTGTGCATCACCGTGGTAGCTTAGCCATATATAGCACACAAAGTCAGCACGTATGTTACCTCTGTTCCATGGCGACTCAAACAGGAGGTGATTTGCTGAAAGTCACTCTGCAAGCTGTTGGGCAAGAGAGAAAACAGCCCACAGGTTTTCTGTTCAGCCACATTGTCTAATTTGGTGGAGAGCCATTTCATAGCAAGTGGCACATAGGCTATTTGACAAGAGGTAAATAAATCTTCTCCTATATTGTTAGATTTTGAGTACTAAGGTGTCAGTTGTTAGTCATGATGAGTTCAGATAACCTGAATTTTTAACCAAGCAGTGTGAATCCAGCAAGAGCAAAAAGCAGTATAAAGTGTCCTTTGAACATGAAGTCCTAAAAATACCACTAAATCACTGAGTATGCTGAATTAAAAGGGACCCGTAAGGATCATCAAGTACAACTCCTGGCCCTGCACAGGCCCATATCCAAGTGTCACACCATGTGCTTGAGAGCATTGTCCATATGCTTCTTGAACTGTGTCAGATTTGGGGCTGTGACCACTTCCCTGGGGTGCCTGTTCCAGTGCCCAGCCATCTTCTGGGTGATGAACCTGTTCCTGATATCCACCTTAACCTCCCCTGACACAACTTCAGGCCATTCCCTTGGGACAACAGTCACTGTCACCAGAGAGATTACATCAGTGCCTGCCTTTCCTCTTCCTCTCACAAGGAGGTTGTAACTGCAGTGAGGTCTTCCCTCAGTCTCCTCCTCTCCAGGCTGAACAGACTGAGTGACCTCAGCCACTCCTTATAAGGCTTCTCCTCAAGGCCTTTCATCTTCTTTGCCTACCTTTGGACTCTCAAATAGTTTAATGTCTTTCTTTTATTGTGGTGACCCAGGACTAAAGGTTAGGCTGCCCCAGCTCAGAGCAGAGAGGGACAATCCCCTCCCTTGCCCAGCTGGTGGTGCCTGATGCCCCCAGGACAAGGTTGGCCCTCCTGGCTGCCAAGGCACTGCTGGCTCATGTTCAACTTGCTGGCTCATGTTTAACATTGATCATGACCCCCAGTCCCTTTCCATGGCACTGCTTTGAAGCCTCTCATTCTCCAGTCTGTCTGCAGGGTGTCATCCATATGCAGAATCCAGCACTTATCTTTGTTAAACTTCTAACAGTTGGAGATTGCTCCAATTTGTCCAAGTGTCTCTGCAGGGCCTCCCTGCCCTTGAGAAAGTCAGCAGCCCCTCCCAGTTCTGTATAATATGAGAACTTGCTTAGTGTCCCTTCCAGTCCTACATCCACGTTATTTATGAAGACGTTGAAGAGCACAGGGCCAAGGATGGAGCCCTGCACTAGTGACAGGTAACCAGTCTGATGTTGCTCCATTCACTGTAACATTTTATGCTTCATGCCAGCTGCTCACCTGTCATATGAGGTGTTTATCCAGCTGTGAACTAGACGTTTTGTCCAGGAGGATCCTGCGATAAGACAGTTTTGAAAGATTTNCTGTCATATGAGGTATTTATCCAGCTGTGAACTAGACATTTTGTCCAGGAGGATCCTGAGATAAGACAGTTTTGAAAGATATACTGAAATTCAAAAAGATTATATTAACTGATTTGTCTTGATCACCTAGGTCAGTTACCTTGTCTTAAAAGGAAAATGAGTTTGATAAGCAGGACTTTCGTCTTAGGAAGCCATAGTGGCTGTGACCAATGACTGAATTGTCTTTCAGGTACTTTTGAGTACCTCCCAGAATAATCTTTTCCATGGTTTTATCAGACACTGAAGTGAGACTGAGAGGCCTGTTGTTTCCAGGGTCCTTCTTTTGCCCTTCTTGAGAATCGGGACAATGTTCGCCAGATTCCAATCAGCTGGGACGTCCCTAGATTCCCAAGATGGCTCAAAAATCATCAAGAGAGGTTTTTGTGATGACATCAGCCATCTCTTTGAGGGTTCTGGGATGAATCCCATCAGGCTCCATAGATTTGTAGGGATCCAGCTGGAGCAGCAGACAGTGCACAATTGCAGGGTTGACTGGGATTTGATAATTCTTGCAGTCATGGTCCTCCAGCTCAGGGTACTGAGATGCCCTTGATCCATCATCCATGTTGAAGACAGAGGCAAAGAATGTCATCAACACCTCTGCCTTGTCTCTGTCCCTGTTTGTGAGGTGACCATCCTCATAATTTAATGAGTTGATGTTATATAAATGCTTTGATACTGACATAAACTCAATAACTACTGCCAATATGATATTATTTAGAAATCCTCCTCATTCAGATTGTCTGTAACCATCTTGGCATTAACTTGGCATTAACGGTATATCTGGATAGATTTAGTCATGAACCTTTTGTACTCAATAATAGATCTGCAACTTGATCCAGAAAAACTTTTAATTAAAATTAAAAAATACAAATGTGTTCTTCCAGATTTGATTTTTGGAGACTATTTTAGTAGGGGCAAGCACAATAATGAGAGGATGATGCTGGTGACTGTTACAGCTTAATTTAATGTCTGTTTTGAAGAATTGAATGGTGTGATTGGCACTGCAGGTAATATACTGAGCAATAATTCACTTTGTTGTATTTAAATAATGATTTCTGCTGTTTAAAAGGAGATGCTCACTTCATTAATCTACATGGATTGACAGTGATGTCATGGATGTGAATGTAAGTTATGTATCACATTTATTACCAGGAGCTTTGTCACTTTTGTTGTGACAATGAAAATGAGGAAGAAGACTGAAGAGGCCAGGATAAAAAACATAATGAAGTCCTCAGAGACTGCTTGTGCATAGTTTGGGAATGCTCTTCAACCAAACACCCCCTTAGCCATATAATATTTATTATGATTTTTTTTTCTCCTATCAAATTTCATTCTCTCTGAACTGTTGGGAAAATTTGCCTGCTGTGATGATAATAAGGTCTTCAAATATTAACTGTCATAAATGATTTATGAAGTTTTGGAATAAATTAAAGGCTTTTTTAAAAATATAGGTGGGAATGAGTCTTTGTGATTTCAATAAAAAGTATGAAGTCAGCATCAAAGACCTCAAACTAAGTGGGATGTCTTATTAGTACTCTGTATTTACTATATCTGGGACCAGATAACATCAAGCTGATGTCACAGAGAAGTCACACTGTGTGACTGCCATGTAACCTCTTCCTGTCACTCTTTTGGAGCTGATTAGGAGGAGACAGTGGGAAAGGACTTGGGGTTCTGAGTGTCTGTATTCAATGTAGTTGGACAGGAAAAAAGTAAGTATGGAAATCAGGCACTTCGTAAGGATGCCATATAATTACAAAGTGTAAACACAAAAAGTGTAAGCAGAGCTTTATGTGTGGCATGACAACTATTTGTTTTGTTCTGTTCAGCTTTGGTAAGATATTGTAGAAAAGATGTGGACCAATTCCAATCTAGAAGGAAACAAGGAAATCAAGCTGGAATCTGAGAAACGTTGCCTTATATTGGAGGTCATATTTAGAGATTAGTGTTATTAACCCTTGAGAGGGGAAGACCAAGGAGGACCAAGGTTAAATTCTCAACCATATGAAAATGCATTGCATGCTGAGTGTGTATTTAGTGTTTCTTGTGAGCATCCAATTCAATGTGGCTAGCATAAAAAAAAGTCTTCAGAACCTCTATATTTCAAAGATACTTGTTACTGAGAACTTCTCCTGCTTGAATGTGGACAGGAAAGGGATTATTTTCAGGGAGATGGGACCTATTGCATGGTAATGGCAGAGACTTTGGGCATCTGCCCTCTTTGAGGGTATGGCTCTACAGGCAAGGTTCCTCCCCGTGGTGCACATGGTCTGGACTTTCAATCTCACCTGTCCATGCAGCTCTCCCTGACCAGTTGTTTGCTATGGGGATTATGGAGCTGGAGGGAAAATGGGATCTTTGGTTATTAGAAATGGACAGCTGTACCTGCCCTGACAGGTCCTGGTTTTGACCCTCAGCTCAGTGACTTGCTGTGGTGGAGTGGTGGAGCAGGCAGCTGTATGGCTGGACAGAGATTGTGGAGGTTAACCTGCATGCAGGAGTAGAGCACATGTGAGAAAGAGGGTGGCACAAGACACAGGATAACAGGATGGAGGACTAAGGAAAGATCCTGATGTTAAAAAATGGAGAAAATTGGAGTATGGTAGAAGTAACAAAAATAAAATCTTGATGTACTGGTTGGAAGTTATGTAAAAGGGAAGGTCAGAGAGGAAGTGCCAAATGCAACTCTTCTGATAGAGGAGCAAAGAGGAAGCAACAGGGATACCTTGACAAGGAGACTGGAATGTTATGAGGGACCTAACAACTCGAAATTAATGTCTGCTGGCTGGTGAGAGTATGAGTGATTATGGAGTTTGTTCCTACTGAAGTCAAATCAGGGCAGTTCAGGAGCTTGTTCTCTCACAGAATTGTTTATTTCATATTTTCTCAGATTGGAGCAGGTAATTAGTCCTCTTCTTGGCAAGACTATTAAAATATATGTCCTCTGCTTTGCTTTCTGCTTTAATATTGTTCAGTCAGATTACCTGAACACACCTTTAATACCCATTTAAAGAATAAGCTTACTCTTACCTGTTTAGGTTTAGGCTTTGGGGGTTTTTATTTGGTTGGGTTTTTTTGTTTGATTTGAGAGGAAAAAATATCAACACAAAATACTGTCAACACAACAATACTGTCCAAGTCATATTGGATTGTCTCTTTATGCCCACTGCATTGACTAATTGCACTGTGCAGGCTGCTATACCACAGAAAAAGAAACACCTGAAGGGTGCAGTTTGTGGGAGTTCAATAAGCAGCTGCTCAGTTCAGAGAGGAGGCAAAGTGGAGGCAGTGTCCGAGGTCTTTCATATGCTTTCCTTTCTGGTGACGTGTGAAAAGTTTCCAATCCAGTTCAGAAGCTACTTGCAGTGAAACAGTCTCATCCTCCTGTGGTGATAAGTCTGTTGTCCTTTCTCCTGCTTAGTCTTTCAGCAGTTGTTCTGCAGTTCCACAGGCTTTTCTTGTGGCTGAGTGAAAGATTAATGAAAAAGGACAGGCAGTGTAAATGAACTACTTTATCTTAGTTATCTACTACTTTATCTAGTTATCTACTTACTTCGTTATTTACTATGAATAATAGTAGATAACTTACCTTGAATAAAAATTTATCTGATCTTTTGGAAATGGGTGTAAAAAGAAATGTATAATTTTTTTCCCCATTTCCCCCCATCATAGCTGGAGAAAAAACCTCCATCTATTTCCAGAGTAAATTTTATTGTAATATCTGGAGAACGTCTTCCTGGCNTTACTATGAATAATAGTAGAATGGGTGTAAAAAGAAATGTATAATTTTTTCCCCATTTCCCCCCATCAAAGCTGGAAAAAAAATCTCCATCTATTTCCAGTGTAAATTTTATTGTAATATCTGGAGAACGTCTTCCTGGCCAGATATGATTCCTTGCAGATTTAATATGATCCTTTTTATCTCTAACTTAAATCTGTACAGGAGCTCAGTATTTGTGTATGAATGTTTTAAATGTCTGACATTGTTGTTTTCCTGGGGTTTGCTGCTATTTGGGGTTGAAAGCATTCCATTCCATTTTCTTTTGAGTCTGTAAGATGTTTTGACTAATGTTCTTATCCTGTGTCTTATTTTTCTGTAACTACATTGTGTGCTGAAGTATACAGACAAGGTGTATAAAACTGAAAGAACCATCCTCAAAATAATTGAGAATTAATTGAGATATTCACATTCATAGAATCACAGGATCATTTAGGTTGGAAAAGACCTTTAAAATCATCGAGTAGCATTAATCTGGCTTTGCCAAACCCACCACTAAACCATGTACCCAAGTGGCCTATCTACATAAGTTTTAAATACCCGTAGGGGTGGTTACTGAACCTTGCTGGGCAATCTGTTATAGTGCTTGACAAACCTTTTGGGGGGAAAAAAAAATCCTAATATCCAATCTAAACCCCGCCTGATACAACTTGAGGCTGTTTTTCCTTGTGGAATCCCGCAGGTTTAGCAGAACCGACACTGCTGTTAACTTGTTTTGAAAGTTTACTCCATCACCTGGGAAATTCTGCAGGTGCATGAGACCGAGTGTCCTGTGTGTGTTCTTTGATTCTCTCTCTGTGCTCTCAGTCTCCAGTGTGCTGATTGCTGTCAGCTATTAACGATGATTTTTTTTCGCATTACAAATGCAGGACACTACTGTCTACTACAAGTAACTTGTGTGTTGTAGTTTGCTTTTAAGGAAAAGTGAAAAGTAACTTTATCTGAAATGCAGTCTCATTTTGCATTTCACTGTTTTTTTCCTGGGTGCACATAGAGCTGTGTCTAAACACTGGAGAAGTAGTAGCACTTTAGGAAATACAAATAACTCACTAATAAAGTGTGTAATTGGAAAAGTTCAAACTCATTTAAGAAAAATGATGGACCCAATAATAAAGAATTAAGTGGAGAGTGTTGACTGACAACTAGCATGCATCTGCTTCCAAGCAAGCAAGAATTCAAGCTTACTCTTGTAATAGAGAATGCTTAAAATTACTATAATAGCACAAAATTGGATGAAGATGAGGCTTCTGTCTTTGTTCATTTATATTCTGCTTTTGCAGCGCTTTGCACATAGCCATCCTGTCCTTTTATACTCAGCCAATTTGTCTGTTATTGTTTGTGTGAGTTCGTTTTTTTCTTCTTGTTGAAAAGCAGGATGTAATGTTTTCAGAGGAGAGAGGGAATATATATTTTTTTGAAACTGCTATTGGTCATCAGGGGACTGAAGATGTTTGGTACATTGATTTTTTTTTTTAATTGCTACCTTTCAAAGTTGAAAGGTTTAGCAGGCAGACCACTATGGTCCATAGCATCTGTTTACTGGAATTCAGAACAAGTGATAAGAAAAATGTGGCAATTTAGAGGTCAGTTCTTTAGAGTGACTAAATATTGCACAGCTGAAATCCCTTTTGACTTTCTCATGCAGACAAGTTCATGTATGTGGAAAAGCTGCAGGACAGAAGTCTGCTGGTGGCATGAACTGAATTGCTCTCATCAGCTGAAGCAGTTCAGATAAACTGATTTTGGTTTTATCTTTAGAAACAGACATTTTCATGAGCAGAGGGGGTTAAAACCTGCATAAGTATTGAATGGACTTTGATAAAATATGTACTTTCAGTAATAAAAGTTGCTATTTTTCATATATTAGGGAAGAAAGGTACCTTCTAAGTGATGAAACTGTAAGTTAGTGTTAGAAATAATAAATAAATTAGTCAGCCTCTTTTTGGATGTTCTGATCATCTACAATATATGAGGGGTGTGTGCTGATTTAATCATTTTTCATATTTAGCCTCTGTGTTCTGTGTCTAATTTTGTGTATGTTTACACTCTTGTAATCTGCACTCACATGTTTGTGTGAGAAGAACAATTGCAGAATCACAGAATGGTGGGGTTTGGAAGGGACCTCGGGAGATTCGTATTCCAATCTCCCTGCTACAGCAGGTTCACTTCGAGCAGGTTGTGCAGGACAGTGTCCAGGCAGGTTTGGATAATCTCGAGAGACTCCAGAGCCTCTTTGGGCAGCCTAATTGCTTAAAACTCCTTCTGCTAAAAGACTTTCCTAGGCTGTCAGCAGTGCATACACATCAGGGAATGTTGAAATATTAAACTGCTGGAATAGATTTGGCAGAAATCAAAGCCTTTTTTCTGGTAAGAATTCTTTTTAACTTCAGATTAAATAAAATAGGCCAGACTATAACTAGAAAAGTTTGAGAACTGTCTCTTAAATATGAATAAATCTTTAATGTAATAGATATATGGTTTTCTCGCAACATTAGTTGTTATTATGGTACACATTTTTCCTGAAATTTTAATTACATATCCATCATGGAACTGATTTGGTAAAGCATTTAAGAATAAGCTTAATTATAATCTTGTGAATAGTAACACTATCAGTTTTATTTTAAGATTGTGAATTTGTTGTGCTCAGTAGCTTTGTTGTTTTTTGAGGCATGGAACACATTTTGCTATTGAACTTAATTGTTTTTTCTTATATGGAGAAAAGTTTGTGGAAATTAATCTTTTTTATGGACAAAATTTTGTGTGGATTCTACTAATTTCCCAATTTTCTTGTAACAGTGGTGTCACTGCGCTAGTAAGGAGTGCAGAGGAGACAGGTGCCATGCTCCTGAGTATGACATTTTTAAAAGGTGAATGTGCTGATTTGATACCTCACTTTTAGCATTAGAGGCAATTTAGGAAGATCTTGTAAACAATTCTGTTGTGGGGTAGATTTTCAATTGCAAACACTTTGCCTCTAAAAATCTCAACGTGTTTTTTGATGTGGTTTTGTGCTTTTTTTTTTTTTAATGAGTTCATGTCAGTCCCTTTAAATGAATCTTGTCAGGACATGGGGCAATATTTCCAGTGTTTCACAGGAACAGCAGTAGAACCAGACAGTCTGAAGCCAGTTCATATCTCTGTTATTTTTAGCAAAAAATATTTGGCAAAGTGACTATGTCTTCAGGTTGAAATAAGATTTTAGTTCTGAATTAATCTTTGCTACAGAGAGACTTGGCTTTTTGATCTTCCTAAGAAACCTCTTTAGAAGTAAGAGAGCTTTGAATTCTGACTGGTGACTGACAGACAGTGAAGAAGAGGCACAATGAAGCTTATGTTCCAGAGGAATCTAGTAATCTGAAAGGTCAGTTGAATTCAGGATGGGAATAAACATTTTCCTGCTAATGCATTTTTAAAACATAAGCGATGTCAGCAAATAGTTCTGGAGAAATGCATTATAGATGTCTTGAGGTGACTCATGAGTCATTATCCGATGGCTCTTTCGAAGATAAAAAGGCAAGAAAAAGAAAGGATGCTACTTGCCATGTTTTGAAATTCAGAAGATTTGATGATGCCAGGGAAACAGCATAAATGCTGATTGAAAAAAAAGAATTTTTTTGCATCTTTTTTCATTTAGATAACTGGAAATGCTGCTTCAGAAGTTTGGGCCCATTTGTTGTCAGGAAAGTAATTGAGATGATGAGTTTACAGTTGCTGCATGACATGGTATTAGGGGGTGAACCCCAGCACCTAGACTGAACAGTTTGAGATGGAAAATTTTGGCATCTAGGATAGTGATTCTTATCTCCCTGCTTACCATCTGTGATTTTAGGAATTCAGGTAATCCAGCACCTCATATGCTGGCCTGAAGCTTTTATGTCACTTCTGTATCTAAATTGGTTACAGCATACACTTATAATAAAATAAATGCCCTATTATCAAGAGTTTTAATTGTAAAACTTTGACAGGAAATATTTTGAGAGTACTATAAACCTAGCCCAGTGTAAAATCTTCCTGGGTATGAGAGCAAATACTGGCTGGTTTTCCACTCAGAGCACTGATTCAAGAGATTGAGGAAGTTGGCCAGTGTAATGGTCTTGTAAGAGAGGAAACTAAAATAAGGTAAGAAATGAATGGATCTCAAAATCCTTGTTGATATCTAAATCAGAACAGGATTTCTTCTGCAGATAATAGTTTATAGCCTGTATCCCTTCTGTATTGCCCCCATTGATTGACATAACTTTTGGTTATGTTATTCAAGCTATCTTTTCTAGTGTCAGCTGAAGAAATATGCTTTCCTTCCTGTATCTGGGCTCTCAAATTTGGCACCAGTCTGTTGGGGCATTTATGCTCAAGTAACTTTGATTGTTTTGCACCTTCTTGTTTTGGCTATTTTTAAAGCCCAATACCTTATTCTTTTTGCAGGCTTCACGACTACCCAGCTTCACACAAAAGAGACTGTTTCCTTGTGATGCTGCCGCTGATCCCTGACAGATTGTCTGTGTGTTTGTGTCCAAGTTTAGCTGAATAAAAACCTGGCCTACTTTCTAAAGATTTTTTTCAGGTGGTAATAAATGTGCCAGATTTGGAAGCAGAGAAGATTGTTCAGGGTGTCTAATTTGCATGCCAGTACTTTGAGTGCATTTGCAGATCATTAGGGCTTCTTAGCAGTGCTGGATTGTCTGGGTGGCTTTGATGCTGCACCTTCTGCAATGTCACCTGCTGCTTTGGGAGGTTCCGTTTCATAAGGGAACTGTGAAGACTTTCCACATAACTCTGAACTTTTGAAACTGAGAAAAATTGTTTTTTTACCATTATGATTGGGGAAGACCTCCAAGATTATCAATTGACCAAATACCACCATGCCCACTAACACATAGCACAAAATACTACACCTGTTTTTTTTCAAACACTTCAAGAGAGTGACTCTAACACTTCCTTAGGGGCCTTTTCCAATGCTTATCCACTCTTTCCAGTGGTTAAGCTCAAGCACGCTCACTTGCAGGGGAAAAAAGTAGACTCTATATGCCTTTGTTTTTTTTTTTTTTCCAATTTAATTTTAAAAAATATTTGTTCTGCTCCGGAAAAAAACAAAATGAAGATTTATTTGTCTTAAAGCAGTCAGGAAGCACTTCTGCTTCAGATCAGATGCCTAAAAGTCTAGAAATGAGTCATAGGCCAGGTCCCTAGTTCATGTAAATTATCACAGTTTGAATGAAGTAAATTGAGTTTTAATGGATTAGACTGATTCTTTACTCGTGCAGATTTTTTTTAACTATATGAAGTCCAAAAAGTCTGTTTATTCCTGGTGATTTCCAGCATGGGGGGATGAATGAAATCTTTTGAACTCCTCAAGGATTCATCTGTTGTTGAAATCTCTTTAGTTTCATCTGTGATGGATAGTGTTATCTGAAATACCTTTTCCTGTGATGACTTCTTGTGCATTAAAATACTAACTCTTCAGTCTCCCTCTTTTAAGGAAATAGGGCAGTCCTGCTTTTTGTTCTTAAATGGTGCTGAAAGGCTTCTAAAAGTTCTTCACAAGTTTCTAGGAGAAATTCAGAATTTTCAGGTACAGCCCATTCTAACTTTTTACTAAAAAAAAGGTGGTTTTGTCTTTATATAAGTGTGTATCTAATGCACCTTGAAAGGAAGATGTGATCTACCCAGAAACAGTATACAGCTTTTATAAACTTGGATTGCCTTATGGATTTGATGTTGATTGTTAATATGATTCTCAACTGTATTGTAGCTTCTTTTTTTTTCAGTGTTGAATATTATACTATATTAATCATTAATTTAGGAATTTTCCTCTGTAATTTTTTATTTTTCTGCTTGATTTCAAGATTTTTGTCAGGTACATAAAATGAATTGTGTCAAATCAGCCATTAAAATAAAACAATGCCACATCACAAAAAGTAACCTACTTGAAATTTGATAGAAATACGAATGAGGATAAAAAGTTGACCTAAGCTCATTTTAGAGGTAAGTGTAGATGGGCAGATTGTATTGGCAATGTTATAAGTGTCTGTACTTGTCAGCATGTAAAGTATGCTAGAGGGGATAGATGGCTGTGTCCTTAGTTTATAGTTGCCATCTGGTACCTATTCTCCTTTGTTGTTTCTCCCTACAGCTTCATCCTGTGCCCTTCAGCATCATAACAGCACATCCAGCTCTTCGGGACATGCTTTCCTGCTACAATACAAATTCTCAAAAGCATGTAATTGGGCCTCAAAATTATTGTGTATTTAATTAAAGAAATAAGTGCTCTAACATTCACACTTGACAATGATATTGACTATTTCAGTGGGCAAGGGAAAGATTACAGATGTCATTTACCTGGACTTCTGTAAAGCCTTTGACACAGCCCCCCACAACATTCTTCTCTCAAAGTTGGAGAGAGATGGATTTGATGAGTGGGCTGTTAGGTGGGTGAGTTGTTGGACGCTTGTGTGAAGAGGACTGTGGTCAGTGGCTCAGAATTTTGTTGGGTATCAGTGACAAGTGGTGCCCCCAGTGGTCCTTAATGGGACCAGTGTCATTTAATACCTTCATTAATGACAACAACAGGAGAATTGAGTGTACCTTTGGCAAGTTTGCAGATGATACCAAGCTGAGTGGTGTGGTTGGTGCTCCTGAAGGATGGGATCCATCCAGAGGGACCTGAGTAGGCTTAAGAAATGGGCCCATAGGGATCTTATAGACCTTCATAAGACCACGTGCAAGGTGCTGCACCTGGGTCAGAGCAGGCTCCTATATCAATGCAGGCTGGGAGATGAACAGAGGGAGAGCAGCACTGCTGAGAAGGACTTGGGGTGCTGGTGGGTGGGAGCCTGGACATGACCCAGCCATGTCCACTTGCATCCAAGAAGGCCAAACATGTTCTGTGCTACATCAAAAGCAGTGTGACTAGGGTTTCTTCAGCCTGAAAAGAGAAGACTTTGGGGTGGCCCAGTTTTGGCCTTCTAGGACCTGGGGGGAGCCTGCAAGAAAGTTGGAGAGGGACTGTTTTCAATAGCATGCAGTGACAAGACAAGGGGGAATGGCTTCATAGTAAAAGAGAATAGGTTTAGATACTAGGAGGAAGTTCTTTGCTGTGATGGCGGTGACGCCATGGAACAGGTTGTTCAGAGAAGTTGTGGATGCCCTGTCCCTGGTAGCGTTGAAAGCCAGGTTGGATGAAGCTCTGAGGAACCTGGTCTTGTGGAAGGTTTCCCTGCCCAAAGCAGGGTGATTGGAACTAGATGATCTTCAAGTTCCCTTCCAACCCAACCCATTCTGTGATTCTTTCATAGAATTCATTTGCTCAGGTATAGGAATTAGTGTGTGTTAGAAATTGTTTTTTCTTGTGCTTTTTAGATCTTGTATGGAACACTATTTTATCAATGTCCTAGATTATCTTCTAGTTCTATTCCAGAAATACATCTACATCCCAAAGAGATTAAATGTGCCAATGAGATCCAGCTTTTTGGCTCAAGATTTACCTTAAGGTTGGAGTAGGAGATGGGAAAGTTTTCATGTTTGGCCTTGCTGTGCTGAACAAGTGTACTGAGTGTGGTAGGAAGGGGATTGACCATCAAAGAGTCTGAGCTCTTGGAACAGTGTCTGACAGATGTGCAGAAGATGCTGATTGATATGGAGCACAATGCACCAGGCTGGTGCTTGACTGGGAGCTGTCTGAACAAGTGCTACTTCAACAGAAAGTGTGTCATACAACACATAATGTCAGTTTACTTTAACAAAGAAAACGTGTTTCTGTAGTCTGACTGTATGAATAATAAGATAACATATACATATGTTTATAAAGTTTCCTAAAAAATATGCCTCATTTACTACTATTTTCAAATGAAAAATCCAAATTATTGTGTAGCAGTTGTCAGACCATCAGACCACTGCAACTGGTTCTTGGTTTGCTTTACCTTGAAGCTTGAGCAATTGCTTTTTAAGAGGGGTTTTGATAGTAGGGTTTTTGTTTGTTTGTTTGTTTTGTTTTGGGCTGGTTTTTGTTATTGTTGTTTGGGTTTTGTTTTTTTTAAAAAAAGATTGGAGAACCTTGGTATCTAAATGATGACTTTTCACTACTTAGCCATGTTTCTCATAGTTCTGATTTTACTGTTATATTCCTAATTTGTAGAAGTGTTCGTACATCTGGTATTGATTGGCAGGTCAGCTGATAAAAACAAGTTGTGAAATATCTGCGTTACCAAATCTTCTTTTTTCTCCTTATTTTTACCATTTACTAATGACTTTCTGCTATTCTTGGCATACCTAGTGTTCAGTTTTGTGTAATGACTGATATTTGGTGCCTTTGTTAATATCAGGACTCTTTGTGTGTTTTTCTTACTGTGATTCATATGAGTTTTAATATTTGGAATTCCTTTATTAGGCTGCTATTTCAGAGCAGCCCAGAACCCTGGCTTTTTTGCAGCTTGTTATTTCTTTCAGGAGGGAGAAATGAGAAAGCTCTAGTTTACTGTTGACTTGAACTCTTTACAAAAATTCAGCTTTGAAGCAATAACTGGCTTGAATAGAATGCCTACTTAGCAGTATGGGATAGACCTATCCTTTAATGCTATTAAATTTCTTGAAGCATTGCTTAGTTTAGAAAGTAGAACACAAACATTCTCAAAACTCAAAGTGATGATTACTCTTATTTTTGTTGTGAGCCCAGCAGTGTGCCGCTACTTCAGTTGTAAATGTTAAAAAACCACCTGCTGAAATCTGTCCTGGAAACCATAGAGCCTTCTGAAAGCACTGTCCTCGCAGGCTGTGTGCAGATTTGTGCAAGATTTTGCAAGCAATCACAGGCTATGCAGAAATCAACTTGGGCTAGGAAACTGTTGGTCCTACACAGGAAGTCCTTTATATGACAGAACTCAGTGTCTTCAACTGCAGTTCCAGAAAGAAGGTATTGTGCTCGTTATTAAATACAAATTCTCAGTCTAAACCTTTTTTTTTTACTTGAATATTCTTAGACTGAGATACATCTCAGTTGTAATTTGAGGTGGATACAATGGCTCATCACTAAAACCTATATTTGCACAGTTTTGAAGCATTGTATTAAACTGTGTCTGGAAGTGCCACTGAATGAGTAGGTACTGAATGAAAAATTCATAATAAAATATAACCTCTCATTTTGCCTGAACTAATGGTGACACTGACTTTACATAGCTTGAAAGTATTGGAAATATATGATGGTATCACTTCATTCCCTCTTTAAATTTTTTTTTAATTTCTTTTTTCCTCCATCTGATAGATTCAACATTACAGTAATCATTCTGCAGCATCTCTGAGAGTGATAGGGAAAAGTCAAATGCTGCATACATTGATCCTGAGAAGTCTTTAGTCTCAGGTCCAGGTAATTACAGTTTCTGTCTTGTCATAGGATTCATTATCTTTTATATGACCATTGCCAGTCTTCTTAATTAGTACTGATCTGTTCTAGAGTGCAGTGACTTTTTAACTTAGAGAGAAGACTGTAAGTCTTCTGAGAAGGCAAATGATAAACTGTGTTTGGAGAAAAAAAGGCATTGCCAGTGTCATTGTAAAAACTGAAAAAAACCAACCCAACCCCATTTTTATAGAATTCCATTCTATTTTTCTTATATGTGCCTGTTACTGAAATAAGGATTTCCATTGCTTATACATTTGCCTAGATATGGTGCTTTTATTTTTTTTTTCTGAAGACACTGGATTAAAATTTAACATTTAAGAAAACAGTTTTTGTGTTTTAGGATTGTTTTGGGGTTTTTTTTGGTTTTTTTTTTTTTTTTTTCATTGCAGTCAGTTCTGGTGGCCAACATTGNTTGCCAGTGTCATTGTAAAAACTGAAAAAAACCAACCCAACCCCATTTTTATAGAATTCCATTCTATTTTTCTTATATGTGCCTGTTACTGAAATAAGGATTTCCATTGCTTATACATTTGCCTAGATATGGTGCTTTTATTTTTTTTTTCTGAAGACACTGGATTAAAATTTAACATTTAAGAAAACAGTTTTTGTGTTTTAGGATTGTTTTGGGTTTTTTTGTTTTTTGTTTTTTTTTCATTGCAGTCAGTTCTGGTGGCCAACATTGGCTTGAGGAGAATGCCCTTATGGTATTTAAAGTGTTTCTCTGTATAGTAATATTCTTCTTACAGCTGTAAGTCTCAGGAGTCAGAGAGTTATAGTGGTGCACTTCAGTGTGAGATCCAGGCAGAGCTACAGAAAGAAAATTTACTTTGTGTCTGGAAATGCACAGGGAGGTTTTTGATCCCAGAATCTGTGAAGAAGAAACATCTGTAATGATGACAATGGAATATAACCTCTTGGGGAAAAAATCTGCAGGCATTACAGTGTGTGTCTGTCTACTGACTTCTGTGAAAAACATTTCAGAGTAGTTGGATCTTTTGTAATTTAAGGTAATTCTAAAATATTTATTGTGGATGCTTCCTGAATACATATGAATTCTAAACATCAGTTTATTTCCTACTGAAGCTTTTTCTGTAGTCCTCAACAGTGGAAATGAAATTCTACTTTCTGCTGTATTTCAGAAATACAAGGTTTTCTTCTCTCGAGCAATTTTTCCTTAAATTGCACTTATCGATACTCACTAATGTGTTGGATATCTCTGAATTACTTTTTAGCTATTATAAACAAAAAAAAGTAGTGTGGGCTCTTGCTCAGAAACACACTGCTATTTTGAATGACCCAAAGCTGGAGCAGAGATTACTGAAAATTAAAGAAGAAAAGAGTGGGAAATATGAGTCTTAAGTTTTTGCTGCAGTAAGCCTGGAGAAATCCCCCAAAGCAAGAATTTAAAGCTCAAAGTTTAATACTTTTTCCAGCATGCAAATAAAAATGCTACACTTGGTGTATTTTCATTTGAAAAAGAAGGAAAGGTGCTGGTTCTGGGTCTTTTCAGGAATCTTCTGAACAGCAATTCCTTTTTCCTATCCAAACATTAAGCTGTAAAAGCCCTGCAAATGGTACAATCTTTCAGTGGACTTTGGAACACAAAGATGAGCAGTTGTATATGCTGACTAAAACCTCTTTTTTCATGTGTCTGTAGGAGATGGGGATATTGGTTTTTCTTAGTCATCTTGGAGCAGACAATAGAATATTACAGCTATTGGGAAATGCTGTGTAACAAAGCTTATGATTACGTACTGTCTGCGGTATTTTTTGGTAATGTGGAAAGAATTGCTGACCTTCACAAAGACAAATGCATTACATTAGTACCATGATGCATGGGTCCTCTTCTCCCAAAACCTTCAAATACTCCAGTGGGTGTTAAGTAAAATAGAGTACTCTGTGGAAGTGAAGAAGTCATTACTTCTCCTGGCAATATTGTGGCTTCCTTTTAAAGCTTCTTAAAATGCATAAAATTAAAAACCAATCAAAAAGTGGTACCAGCACAGCTTTTGTATGCAGAAAAAGAGGAAGTAGAATGGATGTTAAAAAGGTGCACTGCATATGAAATGCCTCAGTAATGGATCATTTTGGGATGTATGACAAAGGAAGGTATAGAAATATATAATGGCATAGATCATAAAAGGAATCAAAGGAGGTAGTTCACAGAAGGTGACACAAAGTCAGTCAGGTCATCTGTGGAGAATATCAACTCAAGAAATATTTTCCAGATCACTGCTAGCTATACTTGCCTTAAAAGCTGTAGGTAACTTTAAATACCAAATTTTATGCCGTGACTGACAGCTCGTGACTGACAGAGGTTCTCGTGATGGCTGCCTTTATAGAAGAGGGATTAACTTTGGGGGATAATACAGCTTTTTGGAATTTCTCATTTTACTAAATCCCAGAAGATTGGTAAAGGCCAAGAAAAGTGTGTAAAGGAATGAATATTATTCTACTTCTCCTTTCTACTTCTCCGCTTCCTCTTCTTTTTTGGTTTGGTTTGGTTTGGTTTTTGTTTTCACCCTTTCAGGGAGAATGCAAGCTGAAGACTTGACTTTCTTTGATAAAAACATTGGTGGAAAATAGTTACGCTATTTGAAGATTTGTAGAAGAAAACAGTTTGATCAAGAACAAATCACACTAAACCAAGTCACACTATCACTGTGTTTCAGAAAAAAAAATTGATGCAGTAGATGTTTTCCTCTCTCAAATCCCAGTATGACTCTTGTTATCATGTAATGAGCATGGCAGGGAAACCTGGGTTAGGTGACACAAAACAGAGTGCAGCTAGAAAACTTCCCTCCAGTTGTCACCTATTTACTAATGAACTTTTCAGATTTGCAGAGTCCTGATAGGTCTGACATTGCCCTGCATTTCTGTGAGCAAGCTGAGTGATGGGGTAGATCTACTCCGTTAACATTTCCAGGTGACATTTCCTCCTTAAGAGCAATTAGACAATTGTCAAAATGATATAGGCAGAGTATTCCTGTCTTGAGGAAATAGATGCATGCAGAAACTTTTTGCAGTTCTGTCTCATTTCACCATTGCTGCCTGGCACCTGCCAGCTCTCTATCTGCCAGTTTAGGAGAGGGAGAAGGACTTTATTTGTTTTATTTATTTTTTCTTTTTTTAATATGCCAACATTTTCAGGGGATAGGAAACATCTGTTTCCTATATTTTTGCATTGAAGCAGAAGGCAGCATTGTCACACTAGTCTGGGTCTCATGTAACTTCACTAGCACTGACTTAGTTTAGTCTTTCTCTTCCATGCAAAGATTTGCTTTTGAAAAGCCTCCTCTCTAGCCTGTGCATTCTAATGCTGAAGACAGTTGAAATAGTTTTATATAACTTGATGTAGTATTGGTTTGCTCTGCTAGAACACTGTGTTTTATACACAGTGTTTTTATACATGCTCCATAAAAATTACATGGTTGTGGTCTGGGCTAGAGAGTAATAGAGAAATATAATTTAAACAATGTTGTTTTCATTGTCATTTGAGCATGTTAAGACTTGCATATGCCTATTTTCTAGCACCACTTGAAGAAACACAGTATTTCAACTGTGTGTCTGTCCCCTCCAGGAGAATCAATTCAGGCTTCTCAAAAGGTCATTAAAATCCCTACTAAGCTCATGGACATGGTCTTTTGAAATGCCTGAAAAGTGATCTGTATATCTTTCTTCAGTTCTACAGATATTTTGATCATCATTGCCTGAGAAGAACAATGGCAGTTCTCTAAAATGGGTTTGGTCTACAAGGTGCCTTTCCTTAAGTAACCATTTATCCCAAAATACACACAAGCATACAACTGTTACTCTTCATAAGGTGCATGGTTGAGTTTTATTGATTCCATTGGCTCATTTTAGCCTGGATTTCAAAGAAGAAGATGACCTTTCTCCAGCTTTAAATAGATTAGATTAGTGGTTTCTCACCAGCTTGGAACCCTTCTTCCATATGTACTGTCCTGATCCAAGCTGGATGTGGGCTTATGTCTTTATTTACTGTTATATTGAAAGTGCAGAAACAATTCAAGTTATTTTCAATTTTTTCCTGAGTGATGGTAAAGTATTGCCATCAAATAAAAAACCAAAAGAAAGTATACCTTGAAATACTAGTGAAAGCTTGTTTATTCCTAAGTGCAAGCCTGTGCACTTTTCCCATCTGAGACTTCACTGAAAGGCCCCAAGGTATAAATAGGCATAAATTTTATGCTCAGGCTAACAACAATCTTCTTAGCATCCCAGTATATCTCATCTTCTCCTCTAAACCATGTCATCTTATGGAAAAAGCATAGTATGAGGAGTCTTGAATTTTTAGAAGGAAAATTTCTTCTGAAAAAATTGGTACAAATTATTTTTTTCCACTACACCATTGCTATATATATATATATTCCAGAACATCTCTCTTAATTTTCTTACTTAGAAGTGAGAAAATGAAGACAAACAATGGAAAAACAGGTTTCAGCATTACTCAGCAGAAGTTTGATGATTGATGCTATGATGTAAGTTTTTTTTTTAAAGGTTGCAATTTACTGAGTGTAATAAATAAGTATAGTGTTTCAGCTGTCAACATCAATGAGCAAAATACACTTGACAGTTAAGAATCCATTTATGCTGTTTGTTCTGGAATTTGTTCACTGTAATTTAACAATTCAATGTTGGTCTTACTAGTATGATCTGAATTAATGAAGGTCTGTTGTACTGTATTTCTTAATCAAAAGCTGGCAGGATGTGTGCCTATTTTTCTGTCCTCCTGCACTCTGACATCCACAATAATACTTTTGAAGTATGGTGAAATATAGCTGAACCTGGAGGACACAGTGAAAATCCCCATTTTAACTACAATGAAAAATTACTCATTTATGTGCTTAACTAAAAGTAGCTGCTACTGTAATTAGTCATCCTCTAAGATACAGAATGGCTCTTCTAGCTGGGTCTATGAGGCCTCACCTTACACAGCCAGGAGAGTCATCAGTTGTGGGAATCATTGAAAGTAAAAGAGTTTTTGGAATAGCTGTAGAAGCAAGCCTCAGAAGCAGAAAAAACCAGAAAATTTAGAGCTATGCTGCAGATGCTGGTTCTGAAAGAAGAAGAGTTACATGAGATAGTAAAGAAGGACATTAAACAATGTCCTTCTTTAAGGACAATCAAGGCAGTGTCTTGATCTAGCTCATGCAAACCTTAAGACAGCAGAAGAATATATCTAGCAAAATATATGATGGTATAGGAAAGTCTAACCTTAATAATAGAGCTCTGTGCATTGTATTTTAAGGCTCACAAGCAACCACTGTTTTAAGCAGGTGTACATGGTAATGTACATGGTAGTGATTAGTTAAAGCTGCTGTCAGTATGTTTTTGCTTTCTGCTATTGGATGAAAAAGTTTTGAAGTGCTTTGTAACACAGAACTCAGCATCTGCTGTTGTGGATGCAAGCTGTGGTCATCTTCCTGTTGTCTCAATCAGGTAGTGAAACACCTGAAAAATAAATAGCTCGAGACATGTCCCTCAGGAATCCCGTCCCTGTTCATATTTGTAAATGGAAAAATCTTAGCTGACACAATCAGAGACCTGACTGTGAGCAGGAGTTGGGACCTGCTGTCTTCCAGGAGCCCCTTCAGCCCCCAAGGGGCCATGTGGCTCCACGGAGCCCCCCTACCTCCTGTCCCCAGCTCCTGGTGCTCAGAGACAGCTTCTGAGGGCTGCACTGCTGCTACCTACACATCTGGGGGGGATGTGGCTGCCCCTGCTGTGAGTCCTGTGTTCCTTCTTGGCTCTGGTGAGCAGAGGCTAAAAGAGGCAGAGGATGAGAGAAAGAGGAGTGGAAAATAGTGAAAGGAACTTCAGGGGTGCAGAGCTCCCAAAAGAAAGGAGATGGCTCTAGATGAGAAGAAACTGAAGGATAATTTGGTAACAAAAGAAGGTAGGAAATGAATATGGGGGCGTAGGAATTTCTTGAAGGGCAACCATGAAACTTCTTCCAGGTTATCTGAAAGATGGACTATGACTTTTTAATCCAACCATTAAATAATAATATAGAGCTTTGAAAGCTGCTTTAGCCTTTCCCCTTCTCCTTTAAGTGACAGTTTCACAAACCATCTTAGCTCTGGTTCTTGCTGAAATTTAATTGGTTTGGTCTGTCAGATAATGCTGCAGAAGTGAGAAAAACCAGTACAAATACCATGTAACATAAAAATGTTCTACTACCTTTGTTCCTTTTTCTTTGTACTTTGGAGAGCAGTGGAACATGCTGAGGTGGAAGAATCATCTTCTGGAGGAAAACATCTGAAAAATGACTTTGTCATTTGACATTTTGCCTCATTTTTGTATTTTTTTATTTCCAAAAGCCATGTTAACATATATCATGTGTGTTTGTAGAAGAAAAGCTAAGTAATAATTATTTACAGAAAAATCTAGTGCAAGTGTCAAAGGTCTTCTCTAAAACAGGCAATCCATAGTGGTGTACTTCTGAGAGCCTTGGGATTTCCATTTGAGCCTGATGGAGACAGCAACTTTTTACAAGGGATTGAGGCATTTGTTTCTCTGAACAAAGAAAGAATAAGAGATAGCTCTTCCCATTTGCTAGAGCCTCTCTAAAACCCAACCTATTTTAAAAAAAGCAACCAAAAATTAATTGTAGGAGATTATCCATGGCAACGATAAAGGTGGTCAATGCAAGGACAGTTCCTATTAAAATGGTATTTTGTGTGCTTAGATTTAGGTTGAAGTTTAGGTTGCTTCTGATTTTCATACCAGAGCAAAAGTATGTATAAATATTGGTGAAATATTGAATATTGTAAGCATAGTCTGAGAGGACATGGTCTCCACTGTCATGCAGGATAGTGCCCGTCAGCTGTGCCCAGAAGCATTAGGATTTGACAGATGAATCCAACCAGAGAACAAAATGTTAAAACTGAAGCCCAGATTAGGAAAGGACATTTAAACCTGGTTACTGGTAAAGAAATTATTGAGGCATATATTGGTTCTTGGTTTGGTCTGTTGTTTTTTTTTTCTTTTTTTTCGTTGGTTTTGGATTTTTTGTTTGATTGTTTTGTTTTGCTGTGTTGTATTTTTTGTTTGGTTTTTTGGTGCTTATGGGTTTTTTGTTTGGTTGGTTGTTTTTTTGGTTTTTTTTTTGAGGGGCTTGAGTGTGTATCCATGCTTTCAGAAGCTGAAGTACTATGAGGTGTTTTTGTGGTGTGAGACATGAAGATGTAGAAGACAAGTAGATGAGGTTCTGCAAAGATACTTAAGGATAATATACACACACAGAGTGGACATAGATATACATACACCTGTATTGTTTTGCAAATCGATTATTTTCTTATCTTTTACAACATCATGATAAAATAAAATAGGTGTCTAAAAAGCATTGCTGTTTTTGGTTATGATCGATTATATCATGCATAACTAGCTTTCTGGGACATAGATGAAGGTGTCTGCCATCTCTATTTTACTACTGCTGTGGGAAGCATAATACAGTATGAACTTCTTTTATTCAGAATTTTGATTAACTTTTCTGCTTTCAAAATTTATTACATGACTGTGTAACTTGGATGAGCTGCTGCATTTCCAAGTAACATACATTCTGAAATAATAGCATCCTCTCTCACTTTACAGTCTTATATCCGAGGGTGACAATTACTTAATAATTTTATAATTACTTTTGATTGCTGCATGATACTAACTTCTCATTTGTGCAGTGACAGAGCAAGGGCCTTCATTTTAGTAGCCTCTGTACAATGCACAAAAAGACAAGGTGCTTGGTCAGCTAAACCTTTAAGGAGCTGGTTTGTGTTTAATAGATCACGTTTACATTATTAGTTAATATAACACATACACTTAAAGCTACAGAAAGTGCTGTTATGTGTAATGTGCTGCTTCACTTGAGAGCTAAATGCATTACTAAGAGACTGTTTCAAACTTTTACTTAATAAAACTGAGATTCCCTGCAAAAAAATCTGAAGCTCAGTTCTAAAAGCCACCTGTCCTCAGTAAACCTGGAACAGAAATACCTACTGATTACATAAGTACTGTTATTTTTGTAGATTCCTTCCAGAGACCTGAATACAGATGGCAAGGATAAAATATTGTGCTTTTCTCCTAATCCACATGGAAATTTTGCTATTAGCATGTTTCATAATGGGTTTATTGTCATCATTGTTGAATTGAATAGGGTTAACTGAATCATAAGTCACTGGAGTGGTTGTAGTCCTTGAATTTCTAGCTCAAACTATGCTTTTATTTCTATGAGCAAAATACTAACACGTTTCCTTAAAAATGAAGTCATAGTGTCACTAAAGGGTTTGGTTTCTGAAGTTATCCCTCACTGTTTCCTTCAGGCAGAGACCTTGTTTCACTCCTAACCCTTTTTAACTCTCCTAAACAAGTATTTATTTGCATCCTTTCATTTCCCCTTAATTAGTCTTTAAAAGAATTTTGGCTTTGTTTTATGGAAATACTACAAGGTCAAAGTTTCAGATGCATTATTTTCTTACCATTCAGATCCTCTTTTCATATACCAAACCAGTTGCTTTGCAATTCTGAAATAGAAATGGCTTTTAGCCATATAGCTGAACTAAGAGGAAGACGTGATGGGCAGACTTTTTCTGACTTGAATCACAGACTGGTTTGGGGTAGAAAGAACCTTAAAGATCATCCAGTTCCAACCACCCCCTGCCAGGGACCGGGACACCTCCCACTAGACCAGGTTGCTCGAAAGTTGAGTCTCTATCTGTTCACACTTTTGTGCATATTTTTATCTGGAAGGCAGTTTGCCATCCCTAAAGCAAAGGCAGAACACGGCAGGATGGGACAGGTGTCTCCAAAGGGCTGGCCTGGGCAGGGAGGGTTGTAGCCCTGCAGAAGAGGATTCATCATCCTTTGTGGTGCTGGGGCTGGGCCAGGGCAGGGAATTAAGCAGAGCTCATTCCCTTTTTTCAGAGATTTGGGTATGGTTGTTTATTTAATGTGTTGATGTTTGAGGAAAGTTCCAAAGGAATCTACCCTCAGGGATTAGTACTCAGTTCCTGCCTGTATTCCTGTGTAATTTTGATTCTTTCAAATGAGTGGAAGGGTATCAGTATCTAGACAACTGATTTCTACAATTCTTTCAAAATCCTGAGCCTTGCTCATGAATCTGTCACCTTCTGGGGCAGTGATTATTCTCTGATGTGTGAGATTCTATTTAATGTGTTCAGTCCTCATTTTCCAACAGCAGCAATTGCAATACGTAGCTTTTACATTTTCTTCAGTGCTCTAATCCTAGATGCATAAGGCATAGGTTACAAAAAGTGATTAGAACACAAACACTGGTGTTCTAATTGTGTTCCCATTGGTTATTGAGAGAAAGTAGCAATATGAAACTGTCAAAATGTTTTCAATGTAGAGGCATGTATCCAGCACAATTTTATGTGTTGTTCTTGTTCCACAGAAAGGTAAACTAAGGATGTTAAATTCAGAACTCAAAGAAAATGACTTAATGAATGATATTTTGCTATAAAACAACAGTAACATTTTTATTAGAAATACTGTCATAAATATCAATGCTTCATAATATATTTTCATGGATTGTTTCTAGAGATGGTATTTTTATGAAATATCTTTGTCATTTTACAATGACTAAGTCACTTAATCTGTAACACTGAGATTTTTTAGAGATGTATTTCCATAGATTTGTTTAGTGATTTGTTCTGTGTTAAAGACTGTATCACAATGGGAGTTCAAAAATCAGCTTCCTATAAATAATTGTTAAAAATAGCTTTTTTTGTTGAGTATTTTCTGAGGTCACAATTATGCCAGTGAAGGATGAGTGGTGATCTGTCTTTGTGCAAGCTGCATTAAAACTGTAGCAGTTTTTGGAGCTCTTCCTTCTTATATTTGAAAATTGGTTTGAGACATGGCTTACCACTAAAGCAGAGACAGTTTCACTGGTGCTAGGTGAAAGTGTGTGATCTGTTCATGGTGGTGTATGGTGTTCCATAGTAACCCACATGCTGATGTGAAGAAGCAACTGAAAATTGTAAAGGCTGTCTCATCTCTATAGGAAGTGAAGAGTAATTTCGTCTGCTGAAATAACTGATCAAAAGATCATTTTTAACTCATAAAGCAGTGTTTTGGATTTTTTTGCTGTAATACCTCATAGTTTTCCTTAGTGATGTGGAATTCCTGTTTAACTAAATTAAAAATCAAAATACACCATTTAACTTGTAATTGTGGTGTAATTTTTTTGCATAAGTGGAACAGATTTTTTTTTTTTTTTTTTCAGGGGAGAGGGGCTATGCACTGCTAAAGCTCTAAGGACTTTAACATACGGGTTTTTCCAAATCCAATTATACCTTGATTATTATTCAGTCAGTCTTGTATATCATTCAGCAACCTTTCAAGGGACAGGAGCTTGAAATTCACAGTAACAAAGTTGGTCTTAGATGTATTTAAGTGCCAGACCTCTGAGACCAGAATGCTGTGCTGGAGGGTGGGCTAGCATGATGTGCTTAACATTCAGATGCTCAGGCCCCTGCAATTCCAGTGGGATCTGTCTGTTCCCTAGAGGCTGTGTGGTGATGGTGGTACCTTTCCATACACCTGTCTTCTCCTTATTCTTTCATTTTTGCAGGCAGTGTGTATTTTTCCCCAGTAAAATGAGATGGAATCTACAGACAAGTTAAATATGTTCAGTGATGTGGAAGTTCTGCAAAGGTTTGGGGACAGATGTCAAACCAGGAACCAATCTTTGCTTGCAGTGAAAAGAAGTCGTTCTCATGGATGTAGACTTGTTCCCTCTAGCTGTTTGTGCCCTTCCCTTTTCTCTCTAGCTGGGGATGGATTCTCGTTTAACAAGATGGAAGTGCTTGGTGATTTCCTGCTCAATTCTCATGATCTGAGTAAATGTCTTGCTAATTAAAGTATGGTATGAAAATAAGATCTAATGTAATGGAAGAATAAACCATAGTCTTGCAAGACACAGAACTTATATTAATCCCACATAATGCTTGATATAGTAATAAAATATCTGATAAAGTAATGAAATATTACTTATGTATATAATTATAGTAAAATAATGGGCATTGACAAACAAGGTTTCTGGATTCTGTCCTTATCTAAAAGTATGTTGTTTAAATCATAGTAAGGAAGATAGCAAAATCAGAAATTACTGTGGAATAGAAAACAAATGTCTTGAGATGATGTGGATACCAAGCTAGGATTCTGTGAGAGGAATGTAGGAAGTGCATGAGAGACTGACAATAGGTTATAAACATATGCAAGAATTGCCCAATGCAGAATTTCAAAATAAACCTGAGAAATAAAGATTAGCTATGCAAGTATTTTATTTAAAGCAAAACCATTTGGAATATACAATTCTGTAGGTTTCTGTGTGAGCTCTTACTTTAGATTTGGTAGCTGTAGTGAGAGATTTGGGTTTGACATAGCTTTAGGATGAAGCAAAAGGGTGAAATAAGTCCACCTCAAGAAATATCTCTGTGTTATTCTGATATGAAAATATTCTACCTTTGTGGCTTGACTGTGACTGACTTGATGTGCTCTACTTAGAACAGCAGAAGATAAGGTATACTTGAAAATAAAGCATTGGTCCAATTGAATAATTTATTCTCTATTCATTGCAGACAGTTTTGTAAAATTAGTTCCTTCAGTGTTTCAGTTATGTTCCTGGAAGCTTCCTGGTGGCTTCGCTTTTATATGAAGGAAGCTATAGTTTTGTGGCTCATCTGAGCCACTAATGTGCAAGCTAACAAGTTACTGTTTCAACATTTTGTCCAGCCTTGTAAGCAGTAGACTTCAGTGAGACTGCCCTGTTGCTGTGTCTCAGACAGCTGAGGGTTACAATGCCCGTGTAGCTGATGAACATTGTAACTGGTGTGTTCATGAGAGTGATTTAATACTATGTGGTCTTTCTGAACCTTTCCTACAACACTGCTGTGATTGATTGCTGTCCTTTCTTTGTGAAAATTTAATCCTGTGAGGATATTGTCAAAATGCTTGGGAGGCAGATCATGCTGCTTCCCCTGGTCCTGTATCTGTTGGGGGGAAGTAGAAGGGGGGAATTCCTAAATGAAGTATGGTGGATTAATGCTTGGGTGGGTCATTTAATTTGTTTTGATTGGTTTTGTTTTGATTTGGGGTTTTTTGTTTGTTTGTTTGTTTGTTTTTGGGGTTTATTTGTGTGTGCATGGTGTTTGATTTTTCTGGCTTTTTGTGGATGTGGGGGGGTTTGTGTTTTTGTTTGGTTTTTTTAAATTTATTTTCTGTATCCCTAATCTTTGTGGCCATTTTTAGATGATGGTGGCCTATGAAAACAGTCATCAGAATCTGAAGCAGCGATTGTGATGGATTCTGTCCTTGCAGTGCTCCAGTGTGTGCTGTTTTGAATTCAGCATTACGTGAACAGATGGTTGTTACAACTTGGCTTTCTCGTGCTCTTAATAATACAAAATTATTGGAGTATTAAAAAAGGGGGAAAAAGGCAATAGCAATTTCCTTGTTTCCATTCCTGAGTTGGATGAGAGAGAAGAAGTGGCAAGCAGAGATGGTTTTCTCTGCACAGCAGACTGCAGACTGAGGAGCAGCACTGGGGCAACGTGGTGCTCATGTGCACAATTCCTCTTGACGTTAATGGCCCTTATGAATATAAAGTGAGGCTAGCATGCACTGATTACACATGAAGAGCCTAATTATTATTGGTAATGATGATGTGTGTATGTTTCAGTGAAGGCTGGATTGCTTCTAATGGGTTTTGTTTTCAATTCCCATGTTTAATATGAGGTACTTCTGGCTCCTGATTTCTTGTTTAAAATAGAATTGCCATCTTCTGCTGTTTGTGGAACATGATTCCTGGTTTCTCTCTGTTGATATGTGCACTTTTATTC
>VYXF01011770.1:125106-148218 GCA_013397295.1 Polioptila caerulea | reverse complement strand
TTTTTTTTTTTTTTTGAGGGGGTGTGTGTTGGGTTTTTTGGTTGCCAGGGTTTTTTTTTGTTCATTTGTTCTTGAACTGTCAAAATAAACAGCATGTTTTCATAGATGTATCTTGCACCTTATATAACTGTTGTGATAAGAGTATGAAATTTGGCAGAAAATAACCCCCTTTGTGTTCCAACTTGTCCTCAGTCATCAGAGAGGGGGGGTGCAGCTGGCCTTAATTTCTGATTTATAACCCATTCAACACTATAGGTCTGGTTATGTTGAATCAGAACTTTCACAACCACAGATTCATAAAGTGCAGTTTATTGAAGCAACAGGTTATAGATTATTGTTAGATTGCTGGTGATAAATTCATTCAACCTAAAAATATGAGCGTGCAGTGCTCTGTACAGGTGTCCTTGTGTGTGCTTTGATTCACTTAGAGGTACAAATCTTACCCAAAGATGTCCCTGCTTTGGAGGGCAGAGCAAGGAGCAACCCTGTCAGTTTTTGTGTGAAGTTTGTTTGCATTCTGATCCTCCCTAACGGAGGATTTCAAGTATCAATTTTTTAGTTTTTTAGAAAAAAGGAAGTGTGACTGTAGTCAAAAATAATTGCTTACCTGTTGCTGCCATCAGAGATGGTGGGGGAAGATGTTTTCTCATTTTCATATTGGTTGATATGGGGTTTTTTTTAATAGATACATTACATGATGAATAATGAGAGTTTTTGGTTACGCTCAGTCAAACTGAGTTTTGTAGCTCATGGTTGGAACAAAGACAGCATAGAACCATAACACCTCAGTATCCTCCTCCCCCCAGCTGAAGTGGTAGTGAAGGCCCTGTGACATCTGCCAGGACTTTACTCATATTGTTAATATCCTTGAAGGACCAGATTTATTACAATGTTTGTTATGAATGGATGAGGGAGAGTGAGGGTAATGGCTGGCACAGAGACACGGGTGCTCCCCTGTGCTTCACTGGGATAACATCAGCCTTTGAGGCCTTCAGTTCACCCCAGACCTCTCTTAAGCCCAGCTCAAGCCCAGGGGCAAGATGAACAATTGGCCCTGCTCATGGTTTTTGCTAATTTCACCAGCATCTTCACAAGCCTAACCTGTCCATCTCCCACAATCACCCACGTAAACTATGAGAGAAGGCAGAATACACAGAGGCAGCAGGTGGCAAGTAATGGTGGAGTGGAAGCAAGGCAACTGGGATTTTAGAGGAGGCAGGGAATAGGAGAAAAAGCATTCCTGCAGCTGGGGCTGACGGTGCCCAGGCAGTTGGGAAGGTGTGAGCACCACGAGGGGGCTGTGCTGGGGGAGTGCAGCTGTGAGGAAGGAAGCAGAGCTCTCATTCAGGAATCATCTCCTAGATGGCATGCATACTTGTACTGGATTCACAAGGTGCAGCACTGGGAAATCTCAGGACACTCGGGAAAACCTAAGCAAGTCTGATTCACTGTTAGATGACTGACCTTACTTAGTCTCTTTTTACCTTTCTATTCCTCTCTGGATTTCTGTGTTTGCCAGGCAAGCCTGAGATATTGTCTGGGATCTTTCCCACCCTGACTTTTGATGATGTGGATTGTCAAATTGCATGACAGGTGATGTTTGGATGCTGGCTTGCTCATGGCAAAGACAAGACTATGAGCAGCCAAGCTTAAAACCTCTGCTATTTAAAAAAACCCCAACCCAAACCAAAAACCTGACAAAACCCAAATCCCCAGAATTCTGCAAGTTTTTTTCTGGAAAAAAGACTTAGCTGTTACATCAAGAGCCTTCTTTGCTGGGGGAAAAAAAGAGTTAGGTGTTTTTGGTCAGTCTTTTCAAGGGACAGAACCCCAGTATGCTAATTATCATGTTAATGAGATTTTTTAGAGTTGCTGAATTGGTGATTCTTATTGATGTATATGATTGAAATTGTGAAATGGAGCTTTCAAAGAAGAAAATAGACAGAAAAACCATTATCTTTAGAAAGAAAAAAACAGTGTGAAAATAATTGTTCATCCTAGGAAAGCTTTATAAAGGATACTCTTCCTCTCTTTGTAAATAAGAGGAACAGGAGATGGTAATTTCAACAGAAAAAACATTTTAATACTTTGTGTTCCGTGGTTGACTTCAGTGGATGTCTTCTGACAAACCAAGGGAAGAGCCATGCTGTGATTTAAACTGAAAACCTCATCTCAGGATCTGGAATGTGAGTAAACCCAGAGAGATTTGCTCCCCAAGACATATCAGAGCAACTCCATTGAGTTCATGTTATTTATTTCCACTTTTTCAAAGTGCTTAAATTAAAATTTTGTGAGATTTATCTCACACAACTCTAGTTTTGTGCAGTGATTACTAGTTTATCAAGTGTGGCCATTACTTTCCAAAATATTTTTATTAGAGCTTTAATAAATAATTCAAGAGATGTCATCTTCTTTGCTGTCTTGAGACTGAGCATTTCTAGTGACCTTCAGGCAATGGTTTAATTCATCCAATGCACATTATGGTATTGGAAAAGTGATCTCCATCTCTAGGAAAGGAGGTACATATTCAAGGCTAGGAATAGCTGGCATAGCAGTTAGTTTATGCTGGTGTTTTATTTTGGCAATCACCAGCTTTCTGACAACATTCAGTGTTTGCAGCTGGCCCTATTAGGACATTAGCTCATATGTCTGCACTAAAGATTTTCTTTCTTTAGTTACAGTAGAGTGAGACAAATGTTACATTGCTTTTTTTTTTTTTTTTTTTTTTTTTTTTTTTTTTTTTTTTTTTTTTTTTTTTTTTTTTTTTTTTTTTTTCAGTTAATTCATGCATTCATGCTGGTGCTAAAAGATGTACCTGCAGGAGAGAAGGGTATTGGAAACAGAAGTGGGTGGGAAAGAATAGAGCCAGCACAACTTGGGAAAGAGCACCCAGATTTGGCCCATGGGGCAGGGGGAGATAATTGTGGCAGGAAGAGAGAGGTGTGAGACAGTGAAAATATGTTGGATTGGGAGCTCCTTTGGGGTTAGGAGAAGCAGAAGGTTGAATGCATCTGCTCATGAGCACAGTTTGGCTTTTACCCATATATCTTAAAGGTCCTTTTTGACAGAGAATTGGATTCACTTTCAAAATACTAACTTGAAAAACAACCCACTCTTTCTTATTTTTTTTCTTCTGAAAAGTGGTTTGGAGCTCTGAGTTTCTTCTAGGTGCACTACTGGCGAAATGTGAATCCTGAACCTTTAAATCTGCAGCACAACCCCGTTACAGTGGAGGAAAAGAATCATTTCAGGGACCCAAGTGTTAGAAAGAAGTTATTTATGCAGTTTCTTTGTATTAAAAGTGTTTGGTAGGCAATGACACAATAATGGAGACCAAAAGCCAAGTTTGAGCTTCAGTTATGAGAGGGGACTGTTATCTGTCAATTCCAGACAAAATAATAATAAAAAAAAATTACTTTGCATTATCAGCCCAAGAGTCTGTTAATTTATTGGCTTGACAACAGTTGCATAGAGCTGCTACACGGGTGGGATAAAATTGCTTCAGTTTACAGGGAAGCGTAAGAAACCTTGTAAGTAAAAGGTGTATGGAACCTAGAAACATGGTTAAAGATATCTTAAAAGGTGGTGGAATAATAGATTTTCTGCCTGGCTTCTGAAAGAAGGATGTAGTGTGATCTAGTTGGAGTAATGACATTTAATTAAAATTGAGCATTCATGAGAAGCAAAAGTATGATTTTATTGGCTTTTTTTTTCCTATGGATTTTCAGGTAGGAGCATATGTAAAGTCATTGAAGCATTTTGTGAAGCTTTCTAGTATTTGTATTCAAATTGATGCTAGTAATCCCACTCAAAATTAAGGGAAAAGATATAGGATAGTATCCCACAGTTATGCAGCAAAGGTAGTACTTGTCTTTTTTTGTTTGGGGTTTTTTTGTTTTTGTTTTCCTAGTTTCTTTATTATTTTTTTTCAGTGCATATTGAGCTCAGGACCAGTGAATAAAATATTGGCAACTACAGAACTTAACCCAACTACTGAATCAATCACTCTCAGAAATGAGTACTTGTTGCATTCTGAAGTGACCATTTGTACACCAAGTTAACATCTCTTGCCTGGTGTCATTGTAAGAATGCCTTAAGGAAATGGCACTATCCATTTCCTAAGGAATAACAGAGCTTGAGTACAATATGTGGATGAGATACTCTTAAGCCCCCCATGTTCATAGTGTTAAAGCACCAAGCCAGGTCTGGACTTTATACTTCCACTCAGGTTTTTTTAAAATTTTTGGTTTTGTTTTTTTGTTCTTGTTTTTATATTAATTGTATAGTTATGGTATTGGTATGGTATGGTATTGGTATAGTTATGGTATATGGTATTATCGTAGCGCGAGTAGAGTTAGTGATGAACATTTTTTGGGGAAAAAACCCCTTATTTCAGAAATCATGCTTGATTACACCAAATCCAGTGTTAATAAACAGGGAAATGTTGGTCCATTCGTCTCATATGTTCTGAGATTGTTATGAGTCAAAGGATACTCCTCTCCGCATACCCCAGGTTTCCCTGTCCAAAATCCTTCAGCTGCACCAAATCTTGAAAATCAGTGAATTATTCAATTACTTTTTTCAAGGCAAACATCAGATTAAAAGCTGCCCACTTGAAGAAGGCACAAAAAAGTCGCCTTTTTGTCCAAACAAAGTTTGGTCTATCATGAAGCCAGCTTCAGGCAGGATGCTCCAGGTAGAATTAGATGGGTCACTCTTCCAATGCCATGGACATAAGGAACTCTTATCCATTTCTCCAGTTAGTGTTCTGATGGGATAACTCTTGAAATCAGGCTAAGAAAAGTTTCATACCTTGTTTTATACACCGGCAAGTGGTACAGAGTTTGCTCTGCTTACATGAATCCCAGGTCCTGACCATTTTATTATCTGTCTTTTTGCTTAAACAATAATATCAAGATTGCAACTTTCTGTTACTACTAAGTAAAAGTGTAATTAATATAGGTCTAGTGCTTTGACAGGGAAAAAAATCTCCACACCAGATGCTGGTATTAATTGGACACTGAACTGCTTGAAATCCTTCATTAGCCTGTAGGTACAGCATTCCCAATCAGCTGCAGTTTCATTTCAGGCAGAAAGTGATAAGATAATCTTATTTTAATTAAGGTGATATTATAAATTAACCTGTCAATAAATTATATTAACCTTTTCAGCAGTGCAGTTACAAGTGGATGGATTCATAGCACTGTTCTTTTGCCAAAAGACAAATATTGTATCCAGTGCCAAGTTGTTAAATACTAATGAATAATTTATTTAACAAATTTTGTCTTTCTCTGATCACAATGTGACTGACTGAGCACCAGCCCTCTCCAAATGTTCTGCTCTTCATAATTACTCTGAATTTTGGGTTTTACTGCTTCAACTTTGCTATCAGTGTTCTAACTCCTTCATTCTATTTTGAACAAGATAAGTACATTATCTGTTAACTTCCCTGATTCAGCTAAGAACTATTTTATATTAAAGGTTTTGGTTGGAAAGCATATTGGTAATTAATTTTTAAATTCAGTTTCTGCAGAAGGTTAGCATGTATGTTCTCTGTAAACTTAATTGTGTAAATGATCATGAAAGTGAATCCACAGAGGCTCAGACATCAAAGTGAATTAAAAATGTGTTGAACTGCAGAAATACTTTATACTATATCTGGTCAGATCCAGGTCATTATTCTCTTTTGAAAGATTATTAGGGCTTTTGGAAGAAGAGAACTTTTTGGAAGAGAGCTATGTCCAAAAACATTACTTGAAGAAAATTGGCTTACTATGGGCCTCTAGTGTAAAGTAACATATAATAAAATAATTTCCAAGGTTTGTAAGTACTTGTAGGTCCAGCTGTTTTTTACTGAACTGTTGGTGCTGAAACAGCTCTCTTTAGAAGATGATCTACTTGTTTAGTGTCTTCTGACACAATTTAAAACCAAACCAAAAAGTATGAAATGATCTGGTTTAGTATGCTGCAGTAAAAAGGAAACCCAGGATCCCTGGCAGTGGGACTGTGTTAGGATGAGACTTATGCTGGAAGTGTTGCAGAGATCTGAAGGGGTAATCCTGGGGTTTATATGGAGTTGGTGAACATCATTGCTGCTCCTCTTCATGAGCAGGTGCTGCATTTTATGCTCATGTGCTCCTGCTGCTGGTTTGCCCCATGCCCTGTATAATCTGGTTTGCGTCAAGGCACTCGACATTTTTTGCCTTTTTTTTTTTTTTTTGATGTGTTTTTCTTTTTGTCATCTTCTGACATCTGTATGCTTGTGGGGATTTCCTGCTTTTGCTGGGAAAGTCCCCAAGGTGTTAAAAGTCCTTTTCCTTGCCTAGGAGAAGAAAGACGTGCAAATCTTCGGTCTTCAGATACTTTTATTATTGTTTATGATAGCTTATCTAGAACATTGTTCTCTCTGTCCTGCCGAGGTCCTTCCAGCACGACAGTNTCCATCTTGGCTTCACCCACCCCCATGTACTAAAACCCCCATGTACTAAAACCCAAAATCTACTTTTCCACCCTGTGACAATCTTATTATTATTCTATTTAAATTTGTGAGACTTGTATTTTTTCTTTTAAAGCTGGTAATCTCTCCTGTGGACTAAAATCCAAACCGCAGGTGTCTTGGGCTTGGTGCCAGGACCTCTGAGCCCTCTGGGCCTTCTGCACAGGTCCCTGAGCCCCCAGAGCAGTCAAGGACAAGCTTTGGGTTCCCACACATGCTATTTAAAATAGCACTACTATTCACTACTACCCCATCTGCTTCTTGAGTGCTACCAAATGTCTTCTGTTGGAAAAGATGTGTCTTTTTTCTCCTGCCCTCTTAGCAAACACCTTGAGGGCTGTTACTGAGGGCTGGGGAGATCTTTTTCCCTTTCTGAGTGTAAAAGGGGGAGGCATGTGAAGGAGCTGACATGCAGTCTCAAATAGAGGCTGGAGAAATAGGGCTTCAGTATTCATTGCTGGAGCTCTGCTGGGAGCACTCACGGGATGGAGGTCAAAATATTTCCAGTGCAAATTCAGTTTGTTTAGTCCCTGAACACAGATCATTTGCCTTACCTGGTCTGTCACAGGCAATAGCTTTTAGCCAGTCTTTGAAATCAATTGGTGTGATTATGTTTATGGCACAATGGCTTTTACTAAAAGTCTCTGTCCTGTAGGAAACCAGGACCCAGGTCCTAAGCATAAGTGCTTTGAGCAGTAGTCAATTATTTGATAGCTGGCTTTGTTCCTGCTTATTTCCATGACGTTATATGTGGTGTTACCCTAAGGCATATTGGGATTCTGAAGTGGAACTTTTTTAATNGAAAAAAACAAAAACCAAAGCAACAAAATACCTCAAACCGCAACCACTGAACAATGTGATTCAGTTACATTTATTCTGCCTTTGAAAAACATAATAATTACCTTTTAATTCTTATTTCCTGTCTGAATTAATTGCATTTTGTACTCAAATATGTTCTTCTGAATTATTCTTTTCTTAAGTGACTTCCTGCTTAATTGCATTTTTAATTACGTGCCCTTCATAGTAACAGAAATGTTTGTATTTATCTCCTGTTCCCCAGTTTTTTATATATTTCCCCCTCCCCCCCCAGTCCATTACAGTAGGACTTTGAGCTCCTACTTTGTTTTGCCTGAGTTCACTGCAGGTACCAAAGGCTGTTGATTTTCTGTGAGTTGGCAGTTTCCCCTGTTTTAAGGAAAACTAGGCAAATTCTGTGTTACTGTACAATACTGTAGCAATAGGGGCAGGAGAA
Organism: Polioptila caerulea; assembly: GCA_013397295.1. NCBI lineage: Eukaryota > Metazoa > Chordata > Aves > Passeriformes > Certhiidae > Polioptila > Polioptila caerulea. Next base: position 140,470 of record VYXF01011770.1, on the reverse strand, counting down.
CTGATATTGCTCAGAGACTTCCAAAGGATCCATAGCCTTGAGAAAAAATGTGGGGAAAATATAGATTAAATAAAAGAAATATATTTTTTTACACCTCTAGCTGTGCTGTGGCTCCCCAGGAGGCAAGAAAATAAGTTGATTTCCTTCAGCCACTTGCAGAGACTATGTACACACTTTTCTTAGGTTGTTGAATGATAAGTGGAAAATTAAAGGATGGTCATTTGGGGATTTCATCCTAAGTGGAGGAAGTTCCTCTCAGCTCAAACAGCCAGAGAGCAAGCTGTCTTCTCAGGGAGGTAGAAGGGAAATACTTTACCAGGTTTTGTGCTTAGAAGGCAGCAAACTCCGTTGCCCACTGTTGGATTAGCATGAACCATGGAGTATTTCAGAATATACCCCATCTGAGAAAGCGCTCTTCTTTTCCTCTCCGGAGAGATGAAATTATTGCTAATTTAAATTAATTGCATTTTGGCATCAGAAAAGAAAAGGAGTTCATGCTTAGTTGTGGCACTTGCAAATATTAGGGCAAAACTCTTTCCTTAGCAGCAGGGGTGGTTTTACATGTTGTGTGGAAAGTAACTGTGTGCTGGTCTGCCATCAGTGCCTTTCTCATTGGCCTATTGCTAGTGAGAGGCCAAGTGTAGGAGTCTCCATTTCTTCTGATTTTAGTTTACAGATATTCAATGTCTCTACAAATCTTAATCTTTAAACCCCAAATCTTTTTAGCAGGAGAGCTGGAGTGTACTTTTAATTGTCTAAGCTTGAATGAAGGTCTGTGGCTTTGGTGGATGGATGCTTTCTGGCCATTCATGATTGCTTTAGCTGCCAGCCTGGAGCTATTAAATGAATGGAAATTCTATAACAGGGTGACAGTGCCAACAGACAAGTGCCTATTCTGAGCTTGCTCATTATGCCAGACAACAAAAATGTTGTGAAGCTGCATAACAGTTGCATTGTGATTAGCTGCATCACTTATGTTCTGCAAAATAAACACATTTAGATGGCTGACCATGATAAACATTTGAAGAAGTAATGGTCTTTAGGCGTCAGCAAAGACATAATTAAGCTGAATATTGAAAAGATCTTCACAGCTGTGAATGCAGTTAATCAATGAAATAGGCTCTTGAGAAAGCCAGTAATGTTCACATCAGTCCTACATTTTTGGGTCCAAGAATAACATCATTAATACCCCACTAACGGTGATGGAGACCAGCCTTCTGTACCTCAAAGTGAATAGTAACCATCCATTGAACTCCTCTTGGGGAGCTGCAGCACTGTAACCCTGCTGGGGATGGGGCTGCAGTGAATTGATTCACAAGAGCCAATACTTCCATGTCAATTATAGGAAGAAGGATTGCTAACAGGAAGTTGGTGTGTTCAGCATTGAGATAGTGCACAGTGCCATGGCAGTCACGGTACAAATCCTTAGGCTCTTCCTTAATATGAGGAAATTTAATTTTCCACAAGAAGAAATTTTGTGCTACTCTGTTTCACCTATTAATGTCTTGGTGATTAGAACATTCACTGTGAGCCTAGAATTAAAAAATCATAGAATATGCTCAGTTGGAAGGGACCCATCAGGATCATCAAGTCCAACTCCTAGCCCTGAACAGGACACCACAAGAATCAGACTGTGTACCTGAGAGCATTGTCCAAAGTATTAAGTAGTCCTGCAAGGAACAGGGGAGCTGGACTTGACCATTATGTGTGCCTTTCAGATTGAGATAGCTTACAAATCTGATTCTTACAAACAGTAGGGAACAAGACAAAAGTCAAGCTGGCAAAGAGTGAAGAATAAGGAAACCACAAAGTAGGATGGAAAAGATGAAATCACATAGCAAAAGGAGGCTGGCAAGCCTAGTGGAAGTGGTGGAGAAAGTTGTTAAATTACGAAGGAAATTAAAGGTGAAGAGAAATGATGCAAATAAGTGAAAATTAGGGAAACAGATTGAAAGAGGAGGAAGAAGGTAATGATTTAACAGTCACACAGTTTATTAAAAAATACAGATAAAATAGCAGTGGTAAGAGTGTCTGTCTGTAACAGCTGTGCAAACATGCAAACCCCACTATTGATTAGATTTCTAGTATGTATATTGGCAGATGGATTTACTTGGAGCGTTTCATGTAAGCCATAGGCTCAGTTGTGTCTTACTGGCCCTTTTCAAAGATAGCTGGGGCACAGTGGTCTGGCAAAGTAAGGATAATGGACTTGGAAATGCACTCTTCCATTCTACATTACTACTAATGTGCAGGTAAGCTGGTGGTCTAGGGTAGTAATGAACCTCTAACTTTAGACAGACGTTAAAAAATATCTGTGCATAAATCACTTTTGGTATCCTCACACCCCCAACACTTCCTAAGTGGGACTTCCCCAAAACTTTTGTTTATGGAATTTTGGCTGTTACTTTGTTTTCTCAGACTTCACAATCTGAAATTTTTAGGGTTTTTTTTTTCCAAAGAGATGGGAGACCAGAAAAACTTGAGTTAGAAATAAAAAAGGTTACATTTTGCTGTGTAAATCATATATGCGCTTCAAATCAAATCAAACCAACAAACCAAACAAAAAGAACCACCCCCCCAAAAAAAAGGGAAAAAAAAGAAAATCCACCCAGAACACAACCCTCTCCCCTCTGACAACTGGCCAGAGGAAGTAGAATCAAGTTTCAGGGNAGGAAAAAAAAAGAAAATCCACCCAGAACACAACTCTCTCCCCTCTGACAACAGGCCAGTTTCAGGATACACAATGTCAAAGTGGAAAATCCTGATGTATTTGAGTTATTATAACTCCACTGTTGACAGCTTTATGAATCAGGGCTATAGGAAACAAGGCTGTCATATCTCTTGCTTTTCAGTTGATTTATAACTGCTTAACACCCAGCTTCCCATCTCTATTGGACTCTTACCTTGGGTAAAGTGAAGTAATAGAGTTATTGTCTGGTGGAATGACAATGCTTCTAAAGACTTGTGTGATTTGGATGGATGGACAGTGGTAGAGTGACTTTCTGAATAGTTCTATTTATTGATAGGAAAAAATATGTGGAAATTAAAATCTGTAGTGTTTCAGGGTAAGATGTCTTGGTCCTGTTGAAATCCAGTGGTATTTTAGTGACTGATTTAGCTTTTTAAATTTCTGGTCCTTAAGCTCACAACTGTAAATGTCGTCTTGCAATTCTTCATTTTGCATGGGTTTGTGCTGTCACCCAGTCTCTTCTTCATGTTTTCAAGCAATCACTCCATCCTAAATCAGAGCTAAAAAGCCACAAACCCCCAGATAGAGAACTTCTACTGGCTGTATTAGAATTAACCAGATTAACAAAGTTGTGATTTTAGTTTTCTCTGCTACTTTATACTTTGTATAAAGTGTTTTCTGATCACCTCTTTGAAGAGCTGTTTACATGTGGCAGAGCACTCACACAGTTAAGCAGTGATTTGATGATCTTCTAATTACAAATCTCTGTGTAAAATTGATTTTTTGGGGTATTACTCTGCAGCATGAAAATGGTTGGAATTTTCCTCTTCCCCTCCCCCTGCTAGCTATATATGTTGTCAAGATTTCTTATCAATCATCAATACATTTATTCTTTGAGTTTGTTTTTTAGTTAACTGGATGGCGACTGGCAGTCAGCATGATCTTTTGAGTTTCTGCATCAAACATGCAGAAACTGCTGTTTTGGGTGGAATAATTGGTTGATACAAATAAGAACATAAAGTTTATTCTTTTGTTGGTGCATATGTTGCTATGTGACATGAAATGAAACTGGGATATGGCTGGGGTCTTCTGCAAAGAGCCATCACAGCTGATCTGACAGAGGTTGAGAGTCCTGATGTGGTTTATTCCCTGTTTTACTTGCAATTGAGAGCTAATAGCAGAAAATAGGACTTTAGGATTTAACTTAGTTCATTGAAATGGGGTAAATGGAGCTTGGCATAAGAAACAACTCTTGGATTGGGTGGTGCTTCCAGCTCCCTGTCTCTGAACGTTGCCTCCCTATTGCACATCTGTGTTGGGTGTGACTAAAGGTGAAGCAGTTGAAATTAAGAGTTTCCTCAGCAGGCAAAACAGAAAAGTATTGATCTGAATACAAAACACCTATTACTTCTCCTGGAATTATTCAGTGAGGGACATACTAGAATGAGGGTCAATTCTTTGCTGAGAATAAAAATGAACAAATCACATATTGAACTACCAGGGAGTTGACATTCTTTCAGCTCTTAGATTTTTTTCCCTCTTACACGTTATATCTATAATGTTAATTAAATTGTATTGCAGTCAGTAGGTTTCAACATATCTAATTGCCATCAGATGGAATGTAAGTTCTTCAGTCTGCCTGCCTTCTATTTCAGATAGGAAAGAAGGAGATATTTTTATTCTCTGAGTTGTTTTTGGGTTTTTGTTTGCCTTTTTTCCTTGTTTTTAAATTATTTTGGTGTGTGTGTTTTTTGTTGGTTTTTTTAGGGTTGGTTGGTTGGTTGGTTGGTTTTTTGTGGAAGGTGGATTGGTTTGGTTTTCTTTCTCCTGTTGATTTGAAGGGACAGAATGTTTGATAAATGGATGCCTTAAGCTTTCACCCAACCTCCATAACAAAACCCCTACATCTTCCCCCATATTAGAAGAGGTAATAATTACCTTGCAACACTCTGTTTTGAATAGGAAAAAAAATGTGGAACTGGCTGATACTGGAAATCACTAAGAAGTGATTGAATGTTGAATGAGCAAAAACCAGAATTTCTGTGCTACTTAGAAAGCCTACAATGCTCTGTTTCCCCACCAAGTGAGCATTTCCTTGAGTATAAAGGTAAGTGCACATGAAATCAGCAACTCTGCCTATACAGAAAGAAAATATTTTCATTCTTCAGTGCAAGTCTTCAACTGCCATCAGTAATAAAAGGGAGGAAAAAGATACCAATGATAGTGCTGGACTGGTTCAGCAAACACATATGTGTGTGACTATCTTAGGTGTAACTAATTAACCTTATATCAATCAGCCTTTGCTGACATCAGCATGTATTACTTAAAAATTCAGGATGAAGCCAGAAGGTAGAAAAATTAAATCTTGGTTCACCCAAGAATAGCTGATAGGTTATTACTCTGTCTCTCAATTTGGAAATGTGGTATTTATGTCTGTAACTTAAAATTAATATAATTCCCTGCAGAGCATTAATTTGCCATAGCTTAAGTTTTCAAAATTGTGTTCTCAAATTTATAGTTTTTCTGTAATGCAGTTCCTATGTCTTTGTCTTCCTCTGTACATTGCATTGAGGATTAACCAGAAAGATAAGAAATACCTTGTCTTTATTGCCAAAAAGGTAGATTGCTGTTTTTCCATGATGTCATCTTCTATTCACTAAAAGGATAAGTAGCTAATGGCATGGCTTCAACAGTAGTAGATAGAATAGGAAGACTCTAAAAAAATACCCATAATATTTTCTTTTTATCATCTTACTCCACTGCTGAATGCTTTCTAAAACAAATTTGGTTGGAGCTGTGTGTCTTTCTACTCTTTTGAAATTACTAACAGTCTTGTTTGATAAACCTTAAGGATCATCAAGAATTTAAACAGAATAATTTTATCACACTGGGGGTACTGCCAGCTGGACATACAAACCCATAAAACCCCTGATGACTTTTGTGGTAACTCACCACAACATGCCCTGTTGCATTGCAGCTATTAGGAAAATCTTATTTCCAGCAGGGCAGGACCTTTCTGAAACTCCTGCCCTTCTTTGCAGGGCTGAGCAATGGGGGCGCTCAGTCCAGGGCAGTGGGTGGGGATGTGTGGTGTAAATCCCCATTCCCCCCATCCCTAACCAGTCAGACACTCCAGAAAATTCTGGAGATCAATCCTGCACCATAATTGGTAAAAAAGAGACAGTATTTTAGTAAAGGCATAGTGACAGACTGAGAAATACGGTGTTAATAGGAGTGTATATTAACTATATAGTGAAAAAGAATAAAGAAAAACAAAGAAATTAGAAAAGCAAGGAAGATACAGGACCCATCAAGATGAGATATATTTTTAAGACTTAATTTTATTGAGCTTTTATTATTTTATCAAAGGCAATAGTGAAAGGTATTGCCATAGATAGCACTTTTCTCAAACTTAGTATTTCAAATAAATTTTCATTTAGAATGGCAGCTTCTCTGTCCCAATGTCTCTGTGTTGCATTACTTGAAACATGCATTTTTATTGTAACTAGGAAACTGAATTTTTAAAATAATAACTTTTTACTTCCTTGCTGTCTTGAAATGAATGATCTTTGCAACAGAGACTTCTTTCTGACTGGTGTAGAAGGAGATTACCTGGTGGAGAATGCTCCTGAAATATAAATAATGTATCATCAGGAACTGTAGAACGATGTAGGTGGAGGACTAGAAAAACTGAATGTTTGCCAGGCTCATCTATTATTTACCAAAACTGGTTAAATCTCCAAGATATTTACAGATCTTGGTAAAAGACATTCTTTTCATAAGTCTTATTTCTTTAACCAAGGAATTGCAGTTATGCTAGTAACATTCTTCAAAGAATTGTAGGGTCTTGGAAGTTTGTTGTGGTCCTGTTTTTTTGTTTGTTGTTTGTTTATTTGGGTTTTTTGAATACAGATTTTAACTCATAATATTTTGTTGACAAATTGAGACATTATACATTTTTGTCATATGGATCTCTGATACAACAGAAAAAAAAGTATTTTTAATTAAAAACTTGTATGTACTTTAATTGAACTGCCAGGTTTTTCTCTGAGGACCACAGATCTAGTTTATAAAATAGACTTACCTTTAGGCACATTTGAAAATTCATGCCCTTAATGCTTTTGGAAGCCAAAAGAGTTTAAATCTGGTTCCTAGTAGCCAGAAAGTTAGCTCTTTGTATTATTAGCAGAATATATTTTTTATGTCATTGCTGCCTATTATCACTTGGATAGGTTTGATAATATTTTTAGTAACTCCTGTGGGGTCATAAAGCACATGTGATAGAGGGAGTGTGTGTATACCAAACATAAATACAAGTGTACAAATAGTGTCTGGCCATAAAAGAAGGAGGATGCTTGCAGGCATGCTGGCACATGCCAGGGCAGAAGAAAGAGAGCCCTGTAATAAAATCTCATTGGGGATGCAGAGAGAATGTTTCAGCATTAGGCATTCTCCTCATGTTTCACATAAATGCATCCTCCTCGCATGAGGGGATGAACAGTGCATTTGCACCGGCTCGTTCAAATTGAACGCTGGTAAAAGAAGAGTCTTGAGCAAACACTGAAGAGTCTGGCATTTTTTAAAGACAGGGGAAAGGTTAAGCTGACTGCTGTTTAAACTGCTGTTTATTGGATATTTATTGAAGGTGGTATTGAAAAGATCATTGGCAAGATTTCGGATCACTGCGTAACACAGGTCAGAATTCTATTAAACTAATGCAGTTTTTACAATGAAGTTTAGCTCTTCATAGGTGACTTAGTAGGTTTTTACATCTGAGGATGGTTAGATTGTGTTTTTTGGAAGATAAAAGAGGGTAGGATATGCCTTCTCTATCATTTCCCTTTCTCTCTCTGACAGCACTGCAGCTTTAACTTTGCTTAGGGCTGTAGTAAATGAGAAACTTCCCAAGATCCAGCGTTTACAAACCAGAACTTTTATTAAGAATAATTAAATTTCAATATGAATGGGGTTTTTAAAAATATTTTTGTTTGCTGTTTCAAAAATAAAAGAGCTCACTGAACTTCCTAATTTTCTCAATGTACTGAGGGGCTGCATGGGAGAGAGTCACAGTCACACTTTTGGGTGAAGCACAGGGTTATCTTGCAGTGCCTTAGACATATTTGAAAGCATCACTTGTTAATTTTAGAAACAAAAGGTAAGGCTCTATGTGCACACTAGACCTGGTCTTGCGTTGTTCTCACAGTGAAGAGATTTAGAAGAACTGAGGAATTTTTGAGGTATTCTAATTTTACACTGGTTTAACTCTCTGACCTTGCAATAGACACACATACACAATCACCACCTCTCTATATAGCTGAATGTCTGAAATAAATTCCTTCACTATTTCACCAGGGCTCCTCTTGTCTGAAACATTAGGGGAGGTCTTGTGTTACAAATGCATTTGAGGTGTTATTTGCTTCTCTTTCTCTGCATGCACATGCAATCTGTTGTTAATTTTTTTTTTTGAAGGCACTCTTTTCAGGATTTTGATGTTGATTCATTATTTTTTTTTTATTATTTAATTTATTTACATTTCCCCTGTCTTTCTCAGAGATAGGATTAAAAGTCTGTATATTAACTGCTGCAATGAAAGTTTGTGTTCCTGGCTGTGAGGTCTTGCTTACATAGTGAAAGTAGTTTACAATATTTCCTCAGAAGAGCTGCTCTGGGAAAATACTCAAATAGCAGTGTTTTACTTTAAAAATGTGTGTGTGTATGCATGTCATTTATGTATATAAATATAAGCTATATGTGTCTAGAGCTGGTATTGAATTATCTGTGCAAAACAGATGTGTAGAGTTTGTGTTAGTGGCACTGCCTTAAGATTGCTTAGACATTCTTCCATCAACATTCTGGATCGGAGGTTCTTCAAGGAATGACATGAACTCATATGCAGCTAATCTTGAGGTTGACTGGCTCTGTTTGCATGATTTGGTGTAGAGAAGCTATAAGCAGTGACAAGTGCTTCCTTGGACAATTTGATTGCATTAGTGGTCTCAGGTGAATGGTAGAAACCAGGTGGCCCTGCTGTCATTACTGGGAGTAAACAAGGCATTGGTCAGTAAGTTTATGAAGTCTCTGTAGCATTTCAGTATTGGAATGTGATTTTCTTTCTGTTTGTTTGTTTGTTTGGGTTTTTTGGTTGGTTGTTGTTATTTTTTTGTACTAGGCAAAATAATCTTGCATTGAGCTCTGTGTGTGTGTTCACTGCAGTGACACTTGAAATCAGAGTAAATCTGGAATCCTAAGACTGTAAGGTGTGCTCCAGAGCTAGGTAAATGCTTTCTGTAGGTCTCTGATGTATCTGTTAATAGGTTTCCAGATTACATGGTTTGATTTTTTGTTTGAATGAAAGTATTATGTCAGCAGAACATAGCTTACTCAGTTCCACAAAAATGGTCTGAATCCTGACCCCTATCATCTCTTTCACAGCAGCTAATTTTGGAAACCCTGGATGTGATCAGTTTTGAGTGAAAGGGCCTACAATGGAAAAAGGCATGACATGAAGCCTAGAGAATTATTGTGGTACATGGCATTGCTTTGTTGCCCCCATGGTAGTCAGATGCTCTGATTTGACTGTATTTGTTGCTTGAAATGTGAAGTGTGAAATGCCAGGTAGCTCTGTCATGTGACAGTGTTTGAGAGGGGGAAAAAAGTGATGCATGTTGAGACTTGTACCACTTTCAATACTGGTTAAAAGGCTGAAAGACATTAATCCTTTCATCTTTCTCATCTAATGAGTGAGACAGCTGTATTTGGTTTGGGTTGCCAGGTCCTGGTAGCAGGGGAGCTACACGGGTGGCTTCTGTGAGAAGCTGCCAGAAGCTTCCCCATGTCTGGCAGAGGCAATTCCTGGTGGCTCCAAGATGGACACACTGCTGGCCAAGGCTGAGCTAGTCAGGAATGATAGTAATGCCTCTGTGTTAAAAAAAAAAGGAAAAAAGTTATTGTGTGGATGTAATTGTGGCCAGAGAAGAGCAGAGTGAGAATATGTGAGAGGAACAACTATGGCCAGTGAAGGAGGGGCAGGAGCTGTTGAAAGTTGAAATTCCCCTGCAGCCTGTGGTGAAGCACCTGTGCCCTGCAGCCCTTGGAGGACCATGGGGATGCAGAAATCCACCTGCAGCCAGTGGAGGAGCCCCACACCAGGGCAGTGGGTGCCTGAGAGGGACCCCATAGGAGACCCATGGAGAGAGGAGCCCACACTAGAGCAGCTTTCCTGGTAGGATGTTTGAGTCCATGGGGGACCATGCTGGAGCAGGTTGTGTCTGAAGGACTGCACAGTCTGGAAGTGTTACCCATATTGAAGAGGTTCATGGGGAACTGTCTCCTGTGGGAGGAACCTCACGCTGGAGAAGGGGAAGAACTCTTTTCCCTGAGCAGCACCAGGAACGACTAGTCATGAACTGACCATGAACCCCCATCCCACTTCTCCCTGCACCACTGTGGGGGGGGAAGGTAGAGCTAGGAAGGAGGGAAGTGTGGGGGAAAGGTGTTTTTTTTAAGATTTATTTTACTTCTCATTATCCTGCTCTGATTTTGTTCATAAGAAATTCAATTATTTCTAACTCAAGTCTGTTTTGTATGTGATTGTTATTTGGTAAGTCATGTCTCTCTATCCTTATCTCAACCCATGAATCCTTTGTTATGTTTTCTCTCTCCTGACCAGCTGTGGAAAGGAGTGGTAGAGCAGCTTGGGCGGGCGTCTGGCACCCAGCCAGGGTCATCCTGCTACAACAGCCTCTTCCTATCTCATACAGATGGCAGGTTTTGATTGCACTGAATTTTGTGCTGTTATGTCAAGGTTCAGGAGTTGTGTGTTGGAATTTAAAAAAAAAAAATTTCTTTTTAAATCAACTGATTTTGAACCCTTTTTTTTTTTTTTGAAAACTGAGAGTCAAATCCCAATGTTATCTTAAGTGTTAATTAAATTTCAGTACCAGAAAATAGTTTCTTGCTTTTCTGAAATCTGATGATTAATACTTTTGTTTACTTCTAAGTGATACATTGTCATGTCACCACTGAAGCCCTGCTCCTTTTCTGAAATTGTTGTTGGCTTTGCATACACAAATGTTTTGTTTCTGCATACAGAATTGCCTTACCTTCTTGTCTAGAATCCAAATAGTGAATGGAATTTAACATTCTAATTAATCTTAGAGTAATATTTTGCATTTAAGTAATTTGCATCAAGTTTTACAGAATCATGGTTTGGGTTGGAAGAGGTCTTAAAGATCATCTATTTCCAACCCCTCTGCCATAGGCAGAGAAAATTTACACCAGAGCAGGTTACTCAGAGCTCCATCCAGCCTGGCCTTGGACACCCCCAGCAATGGTGAGTCCATACCTGCTCTGGGCAGTAAGTTAGAGTTAATCCTTTTAAGTGACTGCCTATAAGAAAGATGAAGATGATGACAGCCCATTTTCCTGTGTGTAAACAGGATATTTTCAATACCATTACATAGTTGATTCTGCTGATAAGCTTAGAGGGTTCTAGTTCTACAAAACTGACCAGTCGTTTAGCAGCTCTGCATGTCCATCTTTCACTTCTAAACATCTGAGCATTTGTTTCTAGGAGAACTGTCAGGCAGTTCTCAGTCTATATTTATAGTATTCATATTTCTCAGAGAACATAAAGAATCTCTCTGGGTGTGTTTTAATCTACATCACACCCATGAGTGAGTGAAACCTTTCACTCAATGGTATCCAAATGTCAAAGGGGCTGCATGGTTATCCCTGTGTTGTTTCAGGATGGCAGTAGAAGAATTAGCCATTTATTGGAGGATATGTCTGAGCTGTCCCAGGGAAGATGTAAACTCATTCATTAGAAGAGATAGAAAGAAAATCAGAATTAATGTTTTTTGGAAAAGTGTAATTTCCCTGCTGATGCCCATGGAATTGTCCATTTTGTAGTATTGTACTTTGTGTGGAAGTTAGTGTTCGTGTTTGTTATGTTTACATTTTAAATACAAGTGTCATGTCTGCTTTTGATGGATGTCCACTGAATGATGTAATGGCAGATTTTGAGGTAAAAAGTACTGTTCTGCTAAATTTAGTTGCTTGCTTACTTATTTTGCACACAGGGAAAAAAATACTTTACTGGGGTTTTGAGGATACTTAGCAACTCGGAGGTTTTCAGAAGCTCTAGTTCAGGAAAAATACAGATATCTCTGAAAAACAAAATAGTAACTTACAGAATATTCCTAATGTACACTTTTTTCCTAGATAAAATTTAGTTCAAGAAAGTAGCTTTTACAAATTTAAATTATTAGTAGTAGGTTTTTGTATTTGAAGCTACTTTTCAAGTTCAAGCTGTAGTAGTTCAGGAAGGTTTGGGCCATTTTTACACCCATTTGAGACCTACAGAGAGGGAAAAGACTCAGAGTTCTGCTCATACTCTAGGAAGGACCGAGCTCAGCCCTTCCTGGTGACTGGTCAGCTTGGAAGTGGACATGAGATACTTTGTGCACAGCTCTTGTCATAGATACAGCCACTCTACAGGATTTTTTTTTAGGGAAAGAGAGGTAGCTTAATGTCTGAAGACAGCTACTTATGTGCAAGAACTTCGGTATTTGGTGAAAAATTCTTCCTTTCAGATCCTGAAGAACTAATTTGAATTATAAATACTTTGGATTTGAAGTGTTGCTCTTCTGTGAAGAAAGTATAAGGTCCTTGAATGGATGCAGTTGTACTAAACTACTGGATTTTGTATTTGATTGAGTATATGCAATAAACATCTGTCAGATTTCATTGAAGGATATGCTGCAGCTGTTGGGAAAAATGCTGTAAGTGAAATTAAAGGGTAATTATGACTCAGTATTTTTTGCACAGAGTTTCTAAGAAAGTGAATAGTTGTTTGCCAATGAAAACAGTTCATTGAAGTTAATGCTTTATGGATATGAAAAAGGTTGATGAGGCTATAGGCATTGCAGAAAGTAGACACAGGACAAAAAAGTCCTTGCTGCAGATCAAGTGATCCTGTCAAATTTTTCTTAGTCTTTGAAAATCCTTTTGCAGTCATGTTTTATTGAGGTTTTTTGCTAGCCTTTTGCCCACTCAAAATTTAAGATGCAGAAAATGTAAATGTCACTTCCATATTAAGGATTAGTTTTGGGCTTGGAGGAAGAGGCATAAAGTTAATTGGAAGGTCATAAATAAATCAGTGCATTTCTCGTGTGTGTTTATGCATATACTTTTAAAAATCTCTTTGTAGAAAAATATATCTTTGGTTTCTAAAGAAGATCTGGATAAACTTCTGCTTGTTAACCATCTTAGCTGCAGTCTCTAGGATTGTCTAGTTCTCAGCTGAGAAAACTGTTTCTGAATTTCAGGACCTGGCTGTATTGTTTCAGAAACAAAAAGAGCTGCCATATACCCTAAATAGAAAGAAATAATTTTAGCACCTGATATCAAATACGTGAAAAAGAGAAAAAGAAAAAATTGTTTATTGTAACTGAAACATCATTTCATGAAAAAATTGTGTGTGTTTATGGTGCCAGACAAGTTTGAGTTCTCATTTTTAGTGAAACTATATAGAAAAATGCCTATAGTCACCATCTCTGAAGGTTTTTCAAAGACCTGTGGATGCGGTGCTTAGGAATGTTGTTTAGTGGTGGACTCAGCAGTACTGGATTTATTATTCTCTGATTCTATAATATGGTCATGTGGGTTAATATAATAATATAATCTTTGGCACATGATAATTAATGCACATCTTCCATTTTAGAAGTAAGGTTTCCAAGGGTTTCTAGCACATTTTTGCTATTAATTAAAAGTAAAAAACTTCTTCAAGTCCCTTTTTAGAGTTAAAATGCTTCAGGAATGCTGAACAGGTGATCTTGGGGCTGTGAACGGCCCCAGAGCACTGTAATCTCTGGCTCTATGGCACTGGTGGACAGCAGTGGTCCCTTCTGCTTCAAAAGCCAATGGTCAGCAGCTGGCCAGAAGCAGAGAACCCCCTCCTGGCTGGGACAATGGTGGAGCATCACTAAAATAATCTTTCATCACCTCCTTCAGTCCCTTGTGTCTGCAGTGATCTGAGCTGTTACACTGACAGCTCTGTGTGGTCACTGGACCACCTCACTGGACTTCAGTGACTTGGTGCCATTTGGAGATGGTATCTCCAAGTTCATCAAGGGATAGGCAATGCAGAGGTGATGTGGTGGAGCACTCAGCTGATGTGAAAGGGCTTTCTCAAACAAAACTGCTCCAAGTTGTTGTGGGTTGACAATCTTTTAGGTTTTGCAAAGTGTTTTGTATATGATACAAATAAAATGAAATATAGATTAGCTATATTTTAAATGCATAATATGAGGCTAAGGAGTGAAAATTTTATGTTCCTTAGTTATCAGACTTCTCATGTTTTTTCAGAGCTTTTTTGGAAGCTGTTTCCTGGTGGAGTCTCTTTCAGTGGTTTCACAGTTTGATACTAGTATGTGGGAATTCTTACCTTGCTCCTAATATAATAATTAGGGGAAAGTGTATATATATATAATATATATAATGTATATAATGTATATATATAACTATAGCCTAAGGATGATATAGTGGTGGACTTGTTTGTTTTGGTTTTTTTCCCTCCATCTTGGTAACTGGGAAATTAATGCTGAATGGATGCTGTGCTCAGAAAACAAATGCTGTACATAATTCTATTTTGAATTAAAGTGGCACCATACTAGTGTGTATATCATTCCTGATATTCTCCTGGGCCCTGTAGAGTACATATATCAATGTTTTGGACTGAAACTCCTTTACTTGGGTACTAGAAAGCAGTTAAAGGCAATATATGAAAATGATGAAACGGAAACTGGCATTTTTTAATCTTGTAGCCATTCCTGTTCTAAGTAAGTAGCTATTACACCAAAGAAATCACTGCTCTGCAAATTTGAATTTGTGAACTCTTCAGTGGTTTTTTTGCCCCTGAAAATCTATTCAAACCACTTATTTGAGGTTTGCAGAGTAAGTCTGCAAAACTATTAGTAGTTTGTACAAGGTTCTGGATTTCCAGCTGATTTCTGAATTAGCCTTGTTACAAGCTTTTCTTTCATCTGGGCAGCTGCTATATATAAGGTGAGTTTGGTGCTTATTGCCTCTTAAGGGATGGACTAAAGCCATGGTTTTGGCTTTGATGTAGAAACAACAACCAGCTGTTCTGCTCCAATTTTCCATGGACTACATGTGAAATAAACTTACATATGAGGAGGATAATCAATTCAAGGAAAAGTAGTTAGTGAACTTCCTAATATATTAAAGCAGAGAGATGCAGAGACAGAAAATGCTAAATGAGAAAGAAAATAATGAATCCACAGAACAGTTTCTCTGCAAAGGCCGGTGGCATTACCAGAGGAAGCCAACATGCATTTGTGACTGAAACTTGTGTGTTGTTTGTAAGTTGTGTTTTGTCTGACTTCTGGTGCATCTCCACTTCAGATGAAGAAAAAAGGTTCCAACTTTCACCTGGGTTCTTGGGAGCAAAACTCAGGTTCTTCAGAGATGAAGAAGTATCTCAGGATTACTTTTATATATTTATGTGCATATACACAAACACAGATGAGTGTTGTTGTTGGGTCTGGGAATTATTTTTGTCCATCAGTTTTAAAATACTTAATCTGTGAATAAAAGTCTTCTCTAGAGCCAAGTAGTTGTTTGTTGTTGTTTTGTTGTTTTTATTTTTTTTTT
>VYXF01011770.1:79794-114009 GCA_013397295.1 Polioptila caerulea | reverse complement strand
AAAAAAAAAAAAAAATAAAAAAAAAAAAAAAAAAAAAATCTTAGAAATCCAAACTTTAGAATCAGTTCTGTTTTTTGGGGTTTTTTTTTACGTTTTCTATAAAACCTTTATCCTTATTCAAAGGAACAGTGGAATTTGAACACAATGATATCCATGTAGTAAAGTGGCAGTTATTTCCTATTCCCATAAGATTTATTTAATTATAATTTTTATTATCTGGGAAAAAAGTCTACCTGCCTGCTTGACATCTCCTCATCTCTAAAAAGCTTCTGAAGACCTTTTTCAAAAGTCAGTCTTGAGAATCCTAGCAACCACTTGTGCATTATAAGATTCATTCTATCATGAATTTCAGTAGAACACAAGAAATACAATGGTTGGTGAAATAAGAACGGTGATGCTTAAAATGCATCACCTCCACTGCTTGTTTGGGGAGTGACACTCTTCCTGTAAGCCAGCCTCCAACATTCATACTGAGACAGCACTCTTTGTGTAAATTATTTAGTTATTCATTCGTATGAGTACTTCCTCTTATGTGGAAATCTGAAATGCCACCAAGTGGAGTCCTTACAGCATCCATAGGAACAGATTGTGATCACATTTCTGTGGATGGTGAAAACCTGAAATGCTGGTGGATGCAGAAGAGTTTGGATCACCTGTTCTAAGTGTGATACTAAAATATCTAGACAGCAGCCAGTAAGTTTAGTAGTTCCAGCAGGGTAACTTTAAAGTGCCTTTGAAGGGCAAAGGGTTTGAGTTTTTAAATTATTATTTGCAGTATTTTCTGCAGGTGTGTTGTGATGTTACAGACACACCAGGTGTGCAACCCCTAAGACTCGAGTGCTGCCCACTTTTCTCCAAACTACACCTCTGTGGGAATAGTCTGAAAAAGATACAAGGGGGACTTTCTTCTTGATCAGGCAGGACTGAGTTTCTGCACAATCACTGCAATATTCCTTAGAGTTGTAGTTTGAAGAAATACTTCCACAGGTCCCATCTCACAACAAGAAGCTGTGGTTATCTTGATTTCCAAAACTGCTTGTGTACTTCCAGAATGAAGGAATAACATTTCTCATGTTTAGTTGTAGAGTTTTCATCTATTGATTTGTGGGTTTTTTTCATTTTTGTTTTTGTTTTTTTGTTTGGTTTGTGATTGTTTTGTTTTGTTTTGTTTTTTGGGTTTTTGGGGGGGGGGGGTTGTTTGGTTTTGGGGTTTTTTTGTTTGTTTTGGTCTTTTTTGTGTTTTTAATTTTTTTTTGTTTGGATTTTTTTGGTAGGGTTTTTTTTTCTATTTTAGGATAGAGTTGGAAAGAATATAGCCTAATTTACTTCAGTTCACTTGGCAAAAATATTCCAGTTGGAGTCTTCCTTCTCTAGAGTGTAGGGGAGATGTTAGTGATAAAGCCTGATTGTTTAGTAATTTTCTGCTTATTAATCTGTAAAAGTCAATTCCCTTTTTGAAGAAGACAGCAATAATTTATTTCATTATTTTTACAGTAGATTCAACTTAAACTAACCTCTCTTGCCACTCCACTCCAGTAAAGTGGGCCTGAAAGATAGATTTGCCCACCTCTTCTTTAAATGCCTGTCTTCTGCAATCCAGACAATTAAGTTTAATGCTTACATCTCAAGTGTTACTATAGCTTGAGTGAACTGGTACTGGACTTGCAGCTTCAAGTAAGTTACCATTGCTTTAGGGCAGGCAATGTGACGTCCTCTGAAACTGAATGTTGAGCTGCAGTTTGACAACTGGACTTGTCAAGGATAACATGTTTTATGTCCAATTCTCAGGAAATGACAGGTTGGTTTATGTTCTCCCCCCTCATCCTATAGTGCATTAAATAAAGTTGTACTGTCGCCTTCCATTCCCCATAAGATTATTTTCTGGCTTCAGCAACAGAAAGACCTCTTGTGGTGACTTCTTTAGAAGTATCTGATTGATGTTAGTTAGTTTTAATAGATGCCACAAAGCTAAATTTCAGTCATCTACTAGCAATAACCAGCATGTCAGAAATTATGACTCTGAACCTTCAGCTGTTAGCTAGGACTTCAGCAAGTATGACATGGATAATGAGTACTGAAGGAAAAAGTAATTAGTGGTTCTTGAATATTATTTATAAGAAGGATTGCATGGAGCAACCTTATTTGAACCTGCAGGCTTTCACTTTTGTTTCTATTAATATTGTTTGGTGTTTTCTTCACATTATCTGAATCACAGCTTTTGGGGGGGAATCAATATCATTTGCTTGTATTGCATCAGATGCCTAAATCCCACTAATGTCTGTATTAAATTTGTTTCTATTACATTATAGCTAAAATGTAAATCAGTATATTTGACTATTGCTTTTTTCTTTTAAATTTTTGTTGTTCATTTTACTTTAAGTTATATCTTGGATTAAATCCCCTTTAGCAAATGTGGAAGATGTTCATTTTCCAAACAAAGTGCTGTCAAACCATTTAGGTTTGGTAGTGGGTAGTATTAAATGAATTTTTGTAATATTTCTAATGTATTCCTCGTGTGGGGAAAATATGCTACATTCTGCAGGGCTACATTATCAACTTTATAGTAGCAAATATGCAATAATGTTGTTTTTAAGCAAATCTGCTTTTTTAATGCTGTTAAACAATTTATATTATCTCTTGGTGGAACTCAGTAATACATAAATGTGTCCCAACAGGAAAGCTAAGATTTTTAGTACCTACTTCATCTTCTGTTTTAGGCATAAAACAAATTCTGATTCTTTTTATGGCAGCATATTGGAGGAAGGGGGTGAGAGCAAATCATGTGTTGTGGTAACACCCAGTATCTTCCCTCTATCATGTGGAAACAAAAAGAGCATGTTTTGACTATATGGTCTCAATAGTGCCAAGCAGGAATGGAGAAGGAATTCAGGATGACATTCATGTTGGGATATGAAATAAATGCATGGACTGGAAACTGAGATTTGGTTGAACTAGTTTGCTTATATGGAAGATGTATGCGTATGTAGAGGTGACTTGTTAGCCTGATTTCCAAAGGGAAAAAAAAAGCTTATATAATTTTCTTCCTGTTTCTGTGCCTGTCACACATTTTAACTCATTGTCGAATGTGTTTCAAGCTGGCCAGATGGGTGGTGATCTCAGTGGTCCTAAAATAGTCTACTGCAGCCTTTAGCCAAGAGGACCTATTATCCCTTCCCCAGCACTTGTCTCTGACCCACTCAGGAATCAGAGGGGCAGTAGGCACTTGCCTGTGGCCCCAGGCAGCTGCCATGTGGCCGAGCAGCTGGTGCCCATGCGGGACTGGATTAGCCCCAGGTTGCAGTGCTCACACTCCCTCTCTCTCTCCCCCAGTTATCAGATCAAATTAACCTTGGTAGGTGACCCCTACCAGTTTTCAAGTACTGGACTGTGGGGGAGGCTGGCAGATGCACACACGGAAGGCTCTGACGCTATTTGTGGCTGTTTGCCTGGGCTTCATCGGCAGAGGAGTGTGGATGACCTCTGCTGCTGGGGGGGACGGCAGGCTGGACACTTCTCACTGATTCAGACCCATCTGTCCTATGAAGATGCCATGACAAGTGGTAGTGGTTTGTGACTTCACCCAGTGTGGAACAGGGCATGGTGTTTGCCTGCCAGAGCAGTCATCTGGGGAGGGCTGCTGCTTGCCTGGAGCCCGGATCCATGGTGCTGCAGAGAGGCTGACACAGCTTACCTGGCTTTTTAACTGCTTCCTTGGCAACTCATCTAGACAGACATCAGTGAAGTGGCCAGGAAAAGCTTTCAGCAGATTGAAGGTGACTGCAGAGCTCTGGGGGCAGAGGTAAGAAGGACAGGTGTCTGAGTGGCAGGCTCCTCAGGGCTCCCATGTAAGATGTGAAAACTTACTGAGAGCTCAGGAAAAAATAATCCTATTGTGCAAGTAGATTAGGGAGTTTTAAATAAGACCTCCTTGACCCCAAGCTTTGGGAACTAAAATTCAGAAAGGCATAATGCAAAACGGGGAACCAAAATCAGCTAAAGTAACGAGGAGGGATTCTTAAAGTTGATTGATAGCAAAGGGAAGTTTGGGAAAAGTATAAATTCACTGAATAGAAGAAACCAGCTAGTATAAAATGGTACAGAAGCACTAAATGCTTTATTGGCCTCAGGGAAAAGCCTGTTCCCCTGCATATGTATTTGCCAGCATTTTTTTGAACAGTCGATATCTGAAGAGCAACAAGTTAGTGGGCACTTAAAGGAGCTGGATATATCCAGAAAAGTGGGATTGGATGGGAGCTGCTGAGGGTACTGAAAGAGCTGGAAGATGTGAGACCGCTACAAAAAGCCTGCATCTGGGGGAGGTCTTCAGTGAAAGAGGAAGGCCTGATGTGTTATCTGTCTCTAAGAAAGACAAGGAGGAGCATCTAGGCAACTGTAGGCTGCACAGCTTCATCTCATGGCCTGGAAAGATCTTGGAGTATACTATTATTTCCAAACACAAAGAACAAGAAGACAACCAGAAATAGTCTGCATGAATTTAGCAAGGGCAAATTGTGCTTGGCTTGCCTTATTGCTGCTTTGCCTTAAATGACTTGTTGCAGGGGTGAGGGCAAGCAGTAGGTCTCTTGACTTCAGTAGTGCTTTTGTCACTGTCACTCACAGAGGTTTCATTTGGAAGCTGAAATGGCAGGAATTTTAGCTGGGTTGAAGACTAGCTGCTGAAAGGTTAATGGTGCTTTATGGTTGGTCCTTAACAAGCAGGGTACTCTAGGGAATACTGCAGAGGCTGATTCTGTTAGGGTTTCTATCAACATCCTGGGTCGTGAAGCAAGAGACACTTTGTGCATATTTTCAGATTTACTAAATCACATTGGTAGATCTTCAATCCAGATAGAGCACTTGGTGCAAATTAACCCCATGTGTTATATTGAACTGAGCAAGAGCCTTAAATGTGCCATCACTGCAAATAGGGCAAATAAGGCACTGGGCTTGCTAAAAGCAGTACCTCAAGGACTGTTTTTATCTCCTGTGTTTAGTGTCTGTAAGGCTGTCTGGAATGCTCCATTCCATTTTGGAGGCACTGCACTTTAAGAGGTAGACAGAAAAGCTGAAGAAGGACTGTTTGGAGGTCTAGCAAATGGTAAGAGGTGGTGGGTGTGAGGGAGAGGCTGATAGAATTGAGCTTGCATAGTCTAGAAAAGAGGAACCCGAAGAACAGTCCAGTAGCATCCTAAAACTTCTTGAAGGGCATCTACAAAGACCTTAAAGCTGATTTCTGTTCAGTAGCGACAGATGGCAAAATGACAGATGTAAGGGCACAAATTGTTACTTGAGTTTGGACAGTAGGGAGGAAGTTTTATCTGCAGGGACAAAGCAGCCCTGGAACAGGTTGCTCACAGAAGTGGTTTAATCTCTGTCCTCAGAGGAATTTGTAACTCCTTTGGACAAAACTGTGACTGACTTCATCTGCTGTTAGCAATGGTTTCCACCTGGACAGAAGATGGCCTAGTCAGCACTTCTTTGATTTTGTGAAGTCTCAGAGATACAGAGGATGTCGGGACAGTTTGGTTCAAGTATGGTGCAAAAATATGTAAGAAACTAATTTCTTTCAGCAGAATGCTTTGATGGACCACTTGGTGGTTTCTTGGGGTGTTTTGTATGGTGTCTTCATACCAGATTTCATAGATGACTGGAAAAAGAACTTTTTCACTGTGGGTCTCTTAAAATGCTATAAGATTAAGATTTCATAGATGACTGCTCCAGTACCAATATACACTCCATATAGAGTGCATCTCTAGTCACTGTTACCACTTAAGTTGAAATAAAGTGGTACAGTATTTTTACATCTGAGCTTAAATTTGAAAAGTTTACATTCATTTTCCAATTGGAGACATGGATACTTTTAAAACAAGTAGTGTTGAAAAACTGAATGTTGCTTATGTATTCTGAGTTCATCTTTTCTGTCAGTGTAGCTTAGATATGGGTCTGTGTCCTGGAAGAGTGCCCCATTTGGTAAGTACTTTCTGGATTCAGGGAACCTGATGGAAACATATGTAATTCCAAGGTTGACTGCATCTCACTGTACAACTTCTAACTGTCATGGTCTGCTGCAAAGAGAGCTTTTTGAGTTCAACTGAATGATGATCAATACTGGTAATTTTATATATTTTATCTTTGGGAGACTGAGGAGTTAGTCTGAAAGTAAATGTATTGCTGTCTTTTTGTCCTTGTTCATGTTTTGGATCAGTCTGCACAGAGTGCTGTCTCTGTGGGGTTGCATGCTTGTAATCAAATTTTTACTGCCCTGCTTATTTTTTTTTTAACTCTTCATACCTTCACGAAAAGCACTCTTTGTGCACAAGAAATGATTGGGTGTATGCCAGTACAATGTGAGCCAAATAAATAGAGATTTTCCCTTTAAAAGATTAAACTGCAGAACTTCCTATCAGTTTATCAGACTGCTTGTTTAATCTAATCGTGATGCATGAAGTCTGTTTACTGCGGTAGCTTTTATTAGAGGTTATGCAAATTTTTTGTTAAATCCCATCAGTAATAATCAAGATTTCCTTAGCTGGGCAGTTATATTGCTTGGATATTCTGATGCCATTTTGTTGTAGCTGGGGAGTATCTGAAATATTCAAGATATGCCTAAACTGTAGTCACAGCTTTTAAAACACCACTGAAGTAGTTAGCCTGGTTGACAGTAATAATGCAGTTGGTTCAAAAATCATATGCTGCTACCATTCCTGTGGTTATTACAGGGATGGCATTACTCGAGAGGCTCAAGGAATACTCAAGTGATATTGGCAAGAAGCCGAATGTGCAGGCATGTGGTGTGCAGGTTTTATGAGCTCTGCACATGTAGTTTATGACCCTGAACTGGGAGGTGTGATATGTAAGCACGGACCAGATGCACTGTGTATCTCCATAATGAACCTGGGGACTCGGGGAAAGTTCTTTCTCTTGGTCTTTGTTTCTAGAATGCTGAAGGGAAATGTGAAATGCAGGCATACCCCATTCACAGGTGGTTTTGCTGTACCATTCATCCTCGCACCATGAGACCAAAGCTGTGCTTGTCTGGGAAGTGTTTCTATCTTGGGTGTATCTGCATGAAGCATAATTACCCTTCTGAAAGCAGGATTGATAGTCCTAAAATAGACTCAGGATCTGACCTGAAATTTAACTGGAATCTATAAATGTATGTGGTTGGATGTATTATTAGTGCGTGATGTCTGAAGTCCCAAACAGCTGCAAAATTTGATGTTTTAAATTATCTCTGTTTATTTTTTGAGCTGTATGCCTAATGGGAGAATTTGTAATGCTGACATGGCAGCTCAGACTGCGTGTTGCTAATATTCTTAATTACTCTGCTTCTGCAACCAAGAAGGATGATAGCTCATACCTATTTCAGTGGTAATTTGTTTAATTTTGGTGTAATGTCTTTATGAATCAACTTACTTTGCAAAGCTCAAAATTGTCAGATAACAATGGTTCTATTTGCAATGGTCTTATTTTTAATTGTCATCCTTGTTTGTGTGGGAAGCTGAAGGAGTGCATTGTCAAGATTGAAAATTAGGGTTATCAATATTCTGTAGAAGCCCTTTCTGAAAAGGTGATTTTTTTTTCCAGTTGCTCATATTTTAGATGTAAATCAAAACTGAAATATTATGTGTTCTAGTACCAAACCAACATTGATTATCCCAACAATTATCTGTTGAATACTGTTACATGAACTATTAGTAAAACTGGTCCACACATTGCAGTGGTTGCTACGACAACTTGCAAGGAAGTTGCAAGGCACAATATGCATGATGACTATCTATATTGAAGAAAGAAAGATGTAATTTGATTTTAAGCTTAGGTTTTCATGTATAAATGCTTCTGAAAGATAGGTTGCTTCTCTGCTTTTCCTTTAACTTAACCATCTTACTGCAAATCATAAATAAGACTCAGTAATGTAATAAATGTCTAAATCACTAAGGTTCTTAAGTGTTAGAAAGAAATTTAATAAGTGATCTTCTGCTACATTAAGGTGTTTGTCTGTTGAGTATAATGATTTTAGTTATGTAACAAAATGGTGTTATTTCTATGAACTTAGGTTCAGTGCTTTAGCTTCAGATGTATGTCGCTGGTTTGAGGATTCAAAAATTAAAATTATGGAATTACTCCAAGTTTGAGGTTAAGGATTTCAAACACCCAGATTTGCAGCTGAATAATCTGGAGTGATGTAGTCCATCTTGGTTTCATGTTCTTGGTTGTATTTTGTATTTTTGAAGTGATGCACAAGTTTCAGCACTTTCCTTGGGTAGTTATTTGATGTTATCATCTTATGAACATGGATTAAAGCTACGTATTATTAATAATTAAATCTTTACTTGGTAAGATCTTTATGCATAACATCAGCTTTTACAGTTCTCATGGTTTATGATCCTCATGTTTTATTGCAAGTCTCAGAAAATGCAGAGGGTTGGCAGCACTGTACAGTCAGTGTGCACAGAGTATCATTTTGTTTTCTCTTGTGCTTGTTATCTGCCTGGCATTGTACCTAAGTGCCTGCCAAGGAAAATTAACTGTGGTGAAGGCCATAGAAGCAGCTGAATTTGAACCTCCTCTTACTCCTACAATGACTTCTTTTATTTTGATTAATATTTTTATCATTTTAAATGTTGAAAATAGGAGACCTGTATAGAAGATGATCACTGCATACAATAAAATTTGTGAAGTTCAGGCTTTTCTATCCTAAACACTGGAGCAGAACTACCTGTTTCCAAAAGGAACAATGAATTTCAGCAAATAGAGATGTGCTTTCTGATTTCATTCCTGCCTGCTGGTCCCTTCCAACCCAAACACTTTTTTGATTCTGTGATTTTCCTCAGTTCATGTCTTTTTTCATATGTGTTCCATATGTATTTGAAACTGGACTTTGACTTATTTTCCTGAGTAGGGGTCGATTGTTATCCTGGGGTAGTCAGTTGTGACTTTATTTTCCCAAATTTTGCTGAAGAAGAGCAGAGCTGTAATAAGCAACAGTCTTTGACAACAATACAGACAAATCTGGAGGGTAAGAGTGCAGAGATGAAAACAATGGATTTTAAGGACCAAGAGGACCTGGGCTGGTGCATGATGACTTCTACAAGACAGCAATACAAAAACATGTTCATACTCCCCTGCCTCTTCCTTGGGTTACACATATCAGCATTGCCTGAGTTAGCAGTTGTTACTAATGCCACCTAATATATTTTACAGACATAATACTGAGTGCTTGTATGCAGAAATTAATATGTTGATGAAGCCTGTAAGTCTGTAATAATATTAAAGCACATTTTAAATCGTATGGAAAATACGATTTAAAAAATAGGTTTTTTTACCCTACAAAACATGACAAAAAGTCTTTGTTCGTTTGTCTTGGCCAGTCTAATTTAGATATTTTACCTTTCCTTCCTTCATTAATCCTTAGGAGTATGGAAAAAACCTAATTATTTCAGTGAGCTAATTCTGACTAAATCCTGCGATGCAGAACAGCATGTGAAACTGCTTGTGCCCTGCTATTACTCAGGCCTGCAAGAGAAAAGGGAAAAAAAAGAGCATATATATCATGGATTATATTTTGCTTCAGGCACTTTCTGACCTACTGTATTATGATTTGGCAGTTACATCAAAAAATTAAAAGCTATTTGGGTTCTTACCAAATGCATTTTATAAAAATAGAAAACACCGGTAATTCAGACTGTAGAATAGCTTTAGATGGATGATTATTCTGAAGATTTTAATAGTCCAATAAGAACCTAATCTAATTGTATGTTGAAATGAAGTTAAATATTTTCCAACTAGATTACAGAGAGGGAATTTCATTTGTCAGTGTGCTACGACACCCTTCCTTCTCAGTGAGCACAGAGATTTAGAACCTATATAATTCTGAATAAACAAATGTGTCCCAAAGGAAATAGATATAACCAGGTAATGATTATATCCATTTTGCCCACTTAACAAGAGGATCACCAAGAATGATGCAAAGTCTTGTCAGAGTAGCTGTAAGAGCCAATTACCTCTTTGTTTCCCAGTTACAGCTTGTGCAAGACATTTAATGGGTTCTAGGCAAGTCCTGCTTGGATTGGAAGATATCCTAACTATCACAAGTAGGGCTACATTTAGGACAGTTGTAGGAACATTGGCTGGTCCCTTTGAGCTCTCAGTGTGAAGCTGGAGTCAGTAAGGACAGGGATCCCAGAGTCCCTTTTGCTGGGTGCTGAAGCCTCCAAAGCAATTGGTGCCTTGAAGCAGACCTTGAAGGACAAAGGGCTGCAAGAACTGTCAGGGATTGGTTCCTTCGTTCTTTCAGACTCTAAACCAAGAGGACTGGAGGCAGCAATTCAGATCAGAGCTTATGGTTATGAGATATGTCTAGATACATCTGACTTTCAGATGGGTGTGATCTCCTTGATCTTGTCACTTCTTTGAAAATGTTAGGTCAATACCTGAAGCCCACACTTCTGATGTATGGGAGGAGGTAAGCATACTTGCTGGCCATTCAGCCTGTATCTATTTAAACCTATTATTTCAATATGCTATTTATATGAGTGATTCTACAGCTGGGAAGGGACTAAATGAGATACTCAAAGGTATGCTTCACAGTCATCAAGTATATTGCTCTCTCCACATCTCTCTAAGTATAATCATAAAATAAACATTCATGCCTATCACGAACTGAGTTCTTCAAGATTTTATTTTGAATATGGAAAAAAAAAAAAGCCTAAGCTTTTCTCCCATCCCAGTAAGAAGTACAAGCTAGGAGAAGGCTGGGGAAAAAAATAGAGCAAGAATGAGTGCAGCCTTCCCCCTGCATTTGTATAACACTCTCCTGATCCTTTACTTCTGATTTAATTTCATGTTATTACACTTTGGAGAGCATGTTATAGTTTACACAGTGGGAATAAAAACTTGTTTTGTTCAGTGCCTGAAATGGCCTGAGGGTGTACTTTGACAAGATGCAGAGAATTGCTGGTCTACATTCAGCAGGTGCAGGTGGAACTGGTTTGGAGCTTTCATGCTCAGCACTGGCTCAGCACCCAAAGTGCCATCAACACTACAGGACTTTTGATGGATGAATTTATGAACTCCTCTGATATCCATGTCCTGAAGGTGTAATGAGAACTGCTGAAATTAAGTGTGTGCATTTCAGGCAGGGAGATATGAGGGCAGAAAGGGAGATAGGGATAGTTCTCATCAGGTGCCTATAGATTTGCACTAAAAAAAAAGTTAATTTAAAAAATCTGCAACTCTGATTGATTGGTTAAATGCACTGTATTTCCATGCTCTTTAAATACTAAGGTAAGAAATAATTTTTTCTCTCTGCTTAATGCGTAGTTTTTCAAAATACTGCTTGGAGAGAAACATTTTTCTGATAATTCTCATTTTGTTGTTTGTTTATATCCCCTCTATCCTGAAAATAAAATGGGAATGGGAACACAATTAACCTCTTTTCATTTTTTTCTTGTTCCATTTTATCAATATTCTAAGTTTTTGGCTAATAAAATGATATCTGTGGCCCAAAAACCTAGTGAAAAAAAGTGGAAAATTATGGAGCCGAAAAAGGAGGAAGCCTTTCTTTGGTTAATGTGACCAAAGGAAAAATGCAGCTTTTTCGGTGGTTAGCTAGAAGTTTTCTGAAAGCTGCTTGTGTAGTATCTACCTTTTTCTTTAAAATTCCAAAAATTTAGGATGACAGAATGAGATAGAAGATTCAAAGAGAATCTTCCAGCCTGTGATTTTGTGCCTTCATCTAAATTTTTAGTTATGTATTTCCAGACTTTATATTGCTAAGAAGTTTTTCTGTTTGTTTCAGTGAAGTCCCTTCCAAAATAACACATAGAACAGATGAACTTTTTATGAGTTAGTGACGGTTTTGGGAGGATAACTTTCTGCATGCAAGTCACATCAATAGATAGAATGCTGCCAATATCACCATGAAGGTACTTTTTACCACTGATATACAAAAATTAAGAAATCTGTTATCTTCATTGTACTTGACTGATAAACCTACTGTATTGCTTCTATTCAGCATATACCAAAGGTATTGCAATAGGTGTATTAATATAGCAAAATAATTTTATTAATAATAATTTTAAAAAGTTTTCATACTAGCTGCCAAGTAGTGTCATTAATCTTAATGTCTAAATACTCAAGTGTCTATATTACTTATTAGTCTGTTCTCATGTTTTGATTTACCTATGCAGAAAAATTAGTAATTTAACCAAATACCTTTATTAAGGAGTAAGGAGTCAGAGTATGTCAGTATAGAAGGAAGCTGAAGCGAGTAGTGGAATGATCAAAAAAATACTGGCATATGTTGTTTTATTTTAGCCATACTTACGTTCTACAAATTTTGTTGTTTCAATTTTTTTAAAGAAGTAAGATACTGTGATTAACCTACTGGCACCTAAACTGTGTACCATCAAAGCTGCATTTATTCTTTTCCCATGCCTTCATGAAGAATGAGCTCATTTTGGGTTGTTAACAGTTCAGTTTGGGCTAGGTTTTTCTGTTTGTTTAATGGCACACATCACCTTCGACATTGTTCATGTGTTAGAAATTCGCTGCCTCCCCACGGCTGCGGGTAGCTCAGGAACTGCTTTAGAGGGCAGTTCTCAGCCTGCAGCCCAGTGCATGAGCTGATGGGAAGCCTTCTACATACACAGCTCAATGGAGCAGTTTCTGCTTCACCAATCAGCTGCCAGCCCCTTGGTGACTCCATTTATTGCAGAATTCAGAAGTATGCATTTACATCCAGTTTTAGCAGGGCTCTCAGTGATGACCAAGATGTCTGTTCTGCCACAGGAGAGATGCCTGAG
This sequence comes from Polioptila caerulea, assembly GCA_013397295.1. NCBI lineage: Eukaryota > Metazoa > Chordata > Aves > Passeriformes > Certhiidae > Polioptila > Polioptila caerulea. The sequence continues at coordinate 101,203 of VYXF01011770.1, read as the reverse complement.
GAGATTGGTTTCTTTTGTTGAAGGAAGGACTTTGGACACAGTCATAACTGTCAGCAAAGTGGCTGAAGAATGTGTCTTCTCCCCAATGTAAGCTTCAGCTTCTTGGGAAAGGGTTTCAGGAAGGTATTTTCTTTGAAGAGGGAGAGAGGGGAGAAAAAGTGATTTCTCATTCTCTTCTGACAAATGTTCCTGCTGTCAGCCATAGCCAAGTATTTAACAGATTTGCTGACTGTAGACTCAAGAAACATCTTAAGAAACACCCACTGAGATATTTTTAAATTCTCTGGGGCTGGGGAATAAAACAAAAGTTCACAGATGCAGATAAATGATTCCATTTATTTTAATCTGAATCCATTGTGAATGGTTTCAGATTAGTATAAAGTAGTATGTAAAGGAAGCAAAAATGTTCATATTCATGGGGAACTGAAAATGATGTAAGATGAACAAGCTTTTATTTTCCATGCACTTTATCCTCTGTTTTTACATTTCATAGAAGAATGTTCCCCAGCCCCTAACTGAGGGGCCAAACAAGACTTCAGATATTCTGTTAATCATAGAATCACAGAATTTGCTGAGTTGGAAGGGACCCATCAGGATCATCAAGTCCAGCTCCTGGCCCTGTACAGGGTACCACAAGAACCCCCACCACGTGCCTGACAGCATTATCCAAATTCTCCTTGAACTCTGTCAGGATTGGTGCTGTGACATCTTTCCTGGGGAGCCTCTTCAGTGCCCAGCCACCCTCAGAGTGAAAAGCCTTTCCCTGATAGCCAACCTAAATCTCCCCCATCTTAGCTTCATGCCATTTCCTCAAGTCCTGTCACTGTGCACAGGAGTGAAGGGATCTGGACCTGCCCCTCCACTTCCTCCTGAGAATATTGAAGACAACAACGAGGGCACCCTTTGGTACTAAGAGTATGTAAGTTCATATGATCATACTATAAAATCATAGAATCATTTAATACAACAATAAACCCAGCACTACCAAGTCCATCAGTAAACCAGGTTCCTGAGCAGTTCATCATTATTTACATATTAGTGCAGATACCCCATGTGCAGGTGTGTATTGTATACCTATAGTAGTACAGACTTGGGCTGTAGATTCCCACATCTTATTGAATATGTGTTAATCATAAATACCGAAATTTTTAGTTTTAAATGGATGCAGTGAAACAACCTGTTATTACTAAATTACATACAAAGTAAAGCCACATTTTCTTTCATCAACAGACTGCAGTATTAAGAGTGTTCCATTTGCAGATAGTACTGTTTAATGTAATTCTTCAAGACTGATTAATTGAAGAAGAAATGCTGGACATTGCAAGATACAGACTATTTCATGGACTCTGGCACTTCCTGCTTAAAAGGTGCTGCTGCATGGTGTAATAATATAATTAAATATAAATTAAATATAATATAAATTAATATAATAAAAATTATTACATTTAGACATGCTTGATTGCTGTTTTTGTTTTGTGATGTTCAATATACATGCAAGTATAAAAATAAAAGATTAAAAAATTGTATTTGTGACTGTCTTAAAGGTTTTTCCTACTTTCAAAATTTCCTGTTAAACATTTTTGGTAGTACAAACTGATAGCAAACAATCAAACACAAAATTCTCCTGGATCATTAGAAAAGCAGCTTTTTATATTCTTATAAAGAAGACGAAAAAGTAAACAAGAAGAAGTGCTTAGCAGAAACCTAACAGAATGCAACGCCCCTTCTATAAAATGAATGAGTAGTTCTTTACAAATTAGTTGAGTTTTTAAAATAGATGTAGGTTAAAGAACAAATGCAAGAAAAACAATAAAGAATCCCAAAATGACCTGTTGGCTCAATTGCTGGGGAGCAATGATAATTCTAAAAATTCTGGTCCAATAATCTTGCTTTTTGCCATTTAAATTGTCTTTCCTTTTGGGGTATGAAAATTCATTGTTTTCCTTTAACTTCTCTGTGAGAAAGTGGAGAGGAGTAGCACTGATCACTGGCACGCTTGAGAGAGCTGGGGAGCAGTTGTGGAGCAGTAATCAGTCTTGCATATTGCAATATCTAAGTGGGTAATGATGATTAATGTTCAGCAGGATGCTGTGTGCTATATAAATGATGCCTCTTCTGTTCTGCTCTGTATGCAGAGAGAGCCCTGCAAAAGCTGTAAGAAAGTAAGGACTATTTGCTTTGACACAGCCTTGTTAGCAGCAGGATTTCTTACAGGCAGTTTGTGTGCCGCTTGAATATTAGAGATTTTTTTTAAATTAATTTTTATTCTTTGGACCTTCGATTTGCTCTTATTTTTGCTAGAAAGTGACAAAGCTACTTTGTAAAGTAATTTTGGGGTTTTTTTTGTTTGTTCGGGATTGAAGAGAAGTGTGGTGTTGGGGGATTAAATATGGAGTGGAGAGAGCTGGGAAACTGCTGAAGCAGTGTGGGTTAATCCCCAATCTAGATGTAACTCAGTCACTTTCAAACATGATTATTTGAGAAGAGGGAAGGCTATACTGTGTGAGTGATCTGTTTTGGCTTTTCTAAGTGCACCTGTATGCATCTGATTCTCTCCAGGATGAAGGGTCACAGTTGCAAGTACAGGTGCAGTCTGTCTAAAGTGCTTTAATGCAAACATATATGTGGAGAGATTGGTTGAAAGGGACGTGGCTGCAAAATGAAGTTTTTAGGAGAAATCTTTGCTCCTCAAAAAGCAGATTTTATGGTGTTTTATTGTGTTGAACATGGGAGCCTCTTTCTGCAAAGAGCAAAGGATGCTGGAGCCAGACGTGGAAGGAGCCAGGGAAAACTCTGGATACCATGAGTGGGGAACTCAGCTTGATGCAGAGGCCTAGCCTAGGGAGGGAGACTTCTGTGAAGTTACTACATGATATCCTGATCCCTGTGGCAAAATGTTCCTGATCCCAGTGTTTGGCTTTAAATTTACTCTGGTGAAGACCATCAGTGGGACTGGAACTTTGAAATGTTGCCATACTATGCCATTGCTCCAAGATTGCAGCAACTCAGCAAAGATAATTTAGTAGTCTGCACTGCTGCAACCTAATGCATGAGTTACCTGATGGTGAAATACAATCAGTTTTAGGAAATTAAAATGTTTTAAGTGAAAATCATTTTTTCTCTTGATGTCTCTAAACTGTGCAGCAGCTGTGTGAAAAGAGCGCTCTGTGATAGCTAAGGTAGGAATGACAGCCTGATGGGACTTGCTGCTTGCAGTAAATATTCAAAGTTGTGTAATAATAAACAGCCTGAGGACGAAGTATTCAGGTATTTGTCTGTTTGGGAAAATTGTTCCATATTGTCAGTAAGATAGTGACACCATATTGCACTGAGTGGATTACAAATTGGTTGTTTTAAAATCACTTAAGTAATACAATTATAAAATTCTTTTTAAAGTCAATTCTTTTTAAATTTGACTAGGGAAATTTTCAGGCTGTTTAGGCTGTTCTGTAAAACCTTATTATTAATAGTGGGAATACAAAAAACTTATCATTTTTGTGTATTTTACCTTTCTGCACCTTAAAAATAATTATATCGGTAAGTACTTAACTGACTCCATTTATTAAATTCTTTCTATAAAACCCTAACTTTGAACTACCACTGTTTGAAATAATTCCATTAACAGTGTGGAACACAATGAACTGAAAACTGGCTAACTAGTAATTTTCAAAACAATAACAACAAAAAAAAACAATATTGGAGAGGGGCAAGTGGTGTGTCCCAAGAAATACACTGCTGGATAGGCTTGGCTGAGGGAGGTTGCCATCTCTATGAGAAGTCCCAGATGTGACAAACCATCCTCGTGCTGTGTGTGCAGTCTGTTGTACCTGGGTAGCCTTGGTGTCCCAGCACTCTGATTGCAATGACATGTGCCTCTGCACAGCAGGCCCAATTACCCCCGTTTTGGAATGAAGCATGTTGAGCACTCTCACTTCATCCTCTGAAGTGCCTATTTCATCTTACAAAGCCCAAAGGGACCTCTAGACCTTGTACTTTTATCTCCTTGCTGCGGGCTGTTTAAATAGGCTGTTCTCTGACTGTGTCCCCTAACGTGTAACTGAGACCTGCCTGTTTCAGAAGCATATTTGTTCTTTGTATTCTTGAGATGCCATGGCCCTTGTACTGCTCTTACTCTTGTATTATAGATGAATGTGAACACCTTCTCTCCTTCTTTTATATGAATTTGTCTGACTTCAGTGTCAGCTTTTGTCTCTTGTTGTTCTCTTGTGCTGTGAGATTGAAGTGCCTTTTTCAGACCTGCTGTTACTTTGCATTTGAGTCACATGCATCTGCTGTTTGTTTGTGAATCCAGTCACAGTGTCCAAGTCTCACAGACAGCTGCTTCTCTCTTTTCTCTGCATACAGTTTATGGCTCTCTGCTGCGTCTCTTGGAATATGGAGACTCAAGCCAGACCTCACATTTCAGCACTGATCTCAGCTCTTCCCTCTCTAACTGTGGGTCACTTTTCCCTTTTGGTACACCTGGGCCTTGCAGTCATATTCCTGTGCTCATTTTGTGGGGAAGTTCATGTGGAGCTCCTGTGCTGCTGCTGCCCACAGAAGACCTTTTTCCAACACTGTCCTGTTTGTCAGACTTTGATTCACCATCCTTAGATGTATTAGCTTGTGTACATAATTTAAGATTTCAGTCAACTGGTTAAAAACTGCAGTCAGCAGCAGATTGAGGGAAGTGATTCTGCTCTCTACTCAGCTCTCATGTGACCTCACTTGGAGCTCTGTGTCCAGCTCTGGCATCCTCAGCACAGGAAAGACATGGATCTGTTGAGCAATTCCAGAGGACCACAAAGATGATCAGAGGGCTGGAGCACCACTCTTATGAGATCAGTTTGAGACGGTTGGGGTTGTTCAGCCTGGGGAAGAGAAGGCACTAGGTTGACAGCAGCCTTCCAGTCCTGAAGGGAGCTGTAAGAGAGCTGGAGAGGGGCTTTTTACAAGGGCATGTAGTGACAGAATAAGGGGGAATGGCTTTGAGCTGAAGGTGGATAGAATTAGAGTAGATAAAAGGAAGGAATTCTTTACAGTAAGTGTGCTGAGGTACTGAACAGGTTGCTCAGAGAACCTGGGGACTCCGTATCCCTGAAAGAGTTCAAGGCCAGGTTGGATGGGGCTTTGAACAATCTGGTCTAGTGGAAGGTGCCCTTGCCCATGGCAGGGGGTTTGGAACTAGGTGATCTTTACGTGCCCTTCCAACCCAGACCATTCTGTTATTGTATGAAAAGCCTGATATAAATGGCCAAAACAGCTGAATATCTTCTGCCTTGACCTTCTCTTTTTAGCTCCTTCATCCATTGCTTTCTCATCCAAAATTTACATCAGAGCTTTGTATCCTTAGACCTGCAAGGTACCTGTGCTTGGAACATATTGTGATATAAATCAGGAATTGAAACTTTTTTTTTATTGGTTTGTTTCCATTGAACCCAGACAGTGCTAAGGGAGTGCGACAATAGTTCAATTCAATAGCTGATTAATTTGACTTTATTTTTTTATAATGAATTCCTAAGTGAAGCCAATCTGGAAATCACTACCTTTTGGTAAAGAACTGGTGATTTTTTCTCCTAAAATTTAATTTTCTTCTTGTATGCACACACCTACACATGCTCAATTAAAGTTTTGTACCGATTCCAATGGTAATTTTTAGACAAAATTTTCAGTTTTAACATTTTAATTTTTTGGTAAACAAAAAAACCTCGTTATCATATAAATGAGGGTTTTCCAAAATAACTCAACATTTTGTCTGGGAGGCTTTTGAAAATGAAAACTATTTCCAGGCTTATGTAATGGGAACAATACAATTAAAAATAGATGAGTCTATTATTTTTTTATTGGTTCAACATGGTATATTTTTAGTTTTCTATATTTCTTTTAAATACTTCCTTGTTTCTCTCTGTAGAAAATGTCAACAACACTAATTAATTGTTCTACTGTGTAAAGAAGAGTAGACTTTTTATATATGAGCAGCACCAAGCTGCTACTATATATTTACAGAAAATCAATGAGAAAAATCTAGCTAGAATATTGTCACTTCCCAAAGGAAGTAAAATTTAATTTTCACCAATCAAAATGTCAGCTTGATGAATGTATGTAAGACTACATATACCAAACTGCAGAGTTCATTATACTAATATAAATTACAGAGTTATCATTATGTTAATTACATAATGCCTAATAAAATAAATTTGACAGACATTAATAATCTGGCTTTATTCAAAAAAGTGATTATTTCCAGTAGCTCCTGGGTATTAAAATCATACTTACCTGTTCAATGTTCTCTAAAGTGCTCTTGAGGGGCTCAACTCAAACATTTGTCTATTCTGTGTCTTCATTTCCTTTGCAGAAGGTGAAAATTTTAATTCCTTCTAAGTATTTCTCTGTATTGAGAAATACACTTATATTTTGAGTCTTACTGCTTTGTCCTTCTGTCTTAAAATACTTGTTAATGAGTCTTTATTTTGGTTTTGTTTGTATTTTTTTTTCCTTCCAGAATTTGTAGAGTATATAGAAAATACACATTTTGTCACTTAAAGCCTTTCAGTTCACTGTTCAGTACTTTCTCTCCTCACATGCATCTCTTGACATCAGGCACGTGAGAAGTTTTCTCCTAACACCTTATGGTGCCCTCCCAAAACCAGGGGAGCAGCAGGATCTTGCTGCAGCTGACTTACCATTCATGTTGCCCTGTCCAAGCAGCGATGGTTTGGCCAGCACAGCTTCTTAATTTCTCTCATCTCCCTTATAGCCCTCCCTGGTGGAATGGAATCTGGGCCTATCTCCTCCCAAAGCAGCACTGGCTCTGGACCAGGCTTCTTAGGGCTTGGACCAGTTGGAAGTTGAAAAATCCACGAATGGAGATGGCACAACCTCTTGGGGTTACTTGTTCATCTGCCTCGCTATCATCACTGGGAAACAGTCTCTGTCACCTGCTGGAATGTGGTCTGAGGTGTGCTGTGCAGAGGGGGACAATCCTTGTCTTGATCTCTGAGCTGTGCCCCTGTTGGTATGTCCCAGGAGCTGCAGGATGCCTTTGCTGCCAAGGCACAGTGCTCCATCAGGTCCTCCACATCATGGATAAGGATGTTACAGGCCTCAGGACTGACTCCTGCAGCTCTCCCTCCACTTGATGCTGGTCTCTGGGTGGGCTACAGCTCACTCAGCCTGAGCGCCCAACCAGCATCTTACCTGTCTGGTTTAGTCGAGCTTCAGTCTTCTCTCTTTCTTGGCCATTTCTCTGAATATTGTGTAAATTCTTTAGTGCAATTATAGTTGGGCTACTTTTCCTCCCTTACTTCCCTTTTTTCTTTTCCCAAAAAGAGACCCTGTACTCTGCGAGACAGAGAGAAGGGGAGTGATGTAGTAACCTAGGATTTACTCGAGAGGGTTTTCTATACTGTGGCTACGATTCTTGTCTTCCTCAGAACATGAACCATTAGTTGCCATAGAGTAAATAGTGTGATTAGGTTCTTTCTGGGAGGACAGATAACTGATCACTCTAAGATCCTGCGCTGCACAGTTAAACTTCTGCAGCTAGAATGGAGTTTAACAGCTTTTATCTCCGCAGTGTGTTCTTTCAAGCAGATACAGAGGCTTTACTGAATTTATATTTGGCTTTCCTTTTCTTTGGTTATCTGCTGTTAGATTCCTGTGTTTTGTGTTGAGGAGATGGAGGAAGCTATGAAAGGATCTAAGATGACATCATATTAACCATCAGCTTGAGAGAAATGCTGCAATTTCTTGGTTTTCGCAGTACAGACTGCAGTATGATGTGTGTGCTGCTGACACACTGCCTTTGAATAGGTGAGGAAAGGATGAATTTGGTCCTGTTTCTCTCTTTAATGCCTGTTATGGTTGTTGCATTGGTATTAAAAAAATATAAATGGTCGTGCTCTTATTTCATGATTTTCCTCATTTCTTGAGGAAATGACTGAAAAAAACCCACTCTGGTTCCATTACAAGAAGTAACGGCAATAATTTGCTTGACCGTGGAGGTCAGAAAAATTTCTTTATGAAAACCAAGAGAAAGAAAGCCTAAATTTTGTACAGTGGTAAATGTTGAACAAAGGTTAGATTTAAACAAGGTTAAATTATTTTGTCAACACATTAGCTATAAGGATAGATGTACTGCTCAGTTCAGGAGGACCAACCAGCAGCCTGCCAGCAAATTATGAAGAGGGCAGAACTGAGCCTTTTACAAAGGCATTTACCTGAAGAATGACAGATTATAGTAATAAATTGAAAAATGGAAGGTTCAGACTGGATATGAGGAAAGAAAAGCTTTATCATAAGGATAATTAAGCACTGAAGCAGGTTGCCCAGAGGCTGTGCAGTTTCCATCCTTTGATGTTTTCAAGACCAAATGCAATAAAGCCCTGAGGGGAAACCTGGTTTGACCTTTCCTTGGCCAGCAGGTTGAACTAGAGACATCCACATATCCCTTAAAACCTGAATTACTCTCTGGGATAAGAGTCTTCTTTATGCAAGGTTCACTGGGTCCTGGCTTTAAACTTCATGGGCATTTGGCCTGGGTGAGTTCTGCAGTTTGTGCCCTTTAAAAGGAGCAGTTGCTTTACAGCTTTTTGTCATGTTTTCCTCCATGTTTAATAGATGCCATTTTTTACCAGCCTGGGTGTACCTCGGTTCCGATTTTTAATGTGAGGGTCAGAGTTTGATTGTGCCTCTGCGAAGTTCAGCTCAAACCCATTTGGTGGATTTATAGTCACAAATTTACCAAAGAAGTCAGACCCATATATGATTACTGGGCAGTGAAATGGAGTATTGTCTGGGTAGCCAGAAGCTGACAGCAGTTTTGTGTTGGGCCTCTTCTGAAGATGTTACATGAAAAGCTCAGGATTTGGGGGCTTTGATGTGTTGGGGAAACTCTTCCCCCCCTGCTTTAGAAAAAAAAAAAATAAGTTTTAAAAGTTTTTACTCAAAAAAATACAGCATCTCTAAGTATCAGGGTCCAAGCCTCAAAGACAGGAGGCTCTGCAACATTCAGTAGATTCAAGCAGTATGTTCAAACAAGCAGTACAGCTAAGTACATGAGGAAATAATTGAACTGACTGAATTTGTAGAAGTGAATTATGCTGAGACCTGTGGCTGCTCAATATTTACACTGATTTACTTTGATAGACTTTAAACTGTTATGTAATGCTAAGCCCCAATGCATGATATATAGCAAAACCATTAGTCATTATTACCAGGGATAATTTCATGTTCATTTGATTCTCAGGTGGTATCAGTTGTTGTAAATTTAGAATTCATTCTGTATGCTTTTGTTTCATTGGTTTTACACAGAGAACATCTCTTTCTCCATATTAACCATGTCATGGGCTACATTTTCACTTCTTTCCCAGGCTTCCTTCATTGCTGATTTTAAGTACAGCTTTGTGTTCACTCGCTCCTGGCAGTCCTCCTGCATAATTTCCCCCCTTTTATTACATTTCCCAGTGTCTAGAGATGTGATGGTAGCAAAATATTTAGGTAAGTTTGTCATCATTCAGAACAAAGAATTTGTTGACAAACCTCAGATGCCATCATTGTCTGTGAAATTTTTAAGTCTCAGGACTTCTACTGTAAAATTATCATGGATCTTTTGTCATTACCGTTGTTAATAATATATTCTTCCACTGCCATGAGACAGTCTTCCTCAGCTTTTTTTGTATCAGATTTTCATGCTGCTTTCTATCTTGCAGGAGCTACTTCTTTATAAGTGTTTTGTTTTGATACTTGTTTTGGTTCATATTCTAAAAGGAAATATTCTTTTGCGTCAGTGATACCTGATAATTTTATTGCAAAATTATATACCTCTATGATATGAAGCATAACTTACTCACTTAATGTACATGCTTAGTGAATTATGGTACTTCTATCTTGATTTGAGGGAAGGATCCTGTATTTTAACATTTTTTAATTTTGTATCCTTGAAAGAGTTGTGTTTTATCTTGCACAGCTGGAGGTTTATACATAGGAAGAGTTAGGGTGGTGGGAAAAGTATGAGTTTGGGGAATTCCATAATTAGGACCCAGAGTTAACTCTGCTTTGGTGATGACAGCTTACTGAAATCTTTGGACTGAATTAGGTTTTCATTGTTTATGCTGCCATCAATCTGTGTCCTCATTCTGACTCTTCGCAGGCAACGTCTTTGCCCCACTGAGTCCTAAATACCCCCTGAACTGAGCAGTGTTGAGATCTGACCCATGATGAGACTAAAATTTTCTAAGGCAAGGAAGGCAGGACAGACTCTGTGGTTTGGCAGGTCACAACTGCCCAGCAGGACTTTTTTTGGCAGGGGACTGAATGTGCAGGCAGCTACTAGTGAAATCCATAGGTTTGCATATGCATGTGCTCTCAGAAAACCAGAGCACTTTAAACTGTGATTTAACCTGAGGAATTTTCTCTTTCCCATAATGTGAAGCATTTCAAAATGGGGAATCAGATCTTTGCAATCTGGTTAAGGTCATGGTGCCATCTTCATGCCACAGTTTTGATTTTACTAGGGTGTAGAGTTTTGTTTGCCTTGTGGGCAGACACATTTCCTTTGAACTATGTGAAAGCTTACGCTGTGTTTTTTAGTTAAAAGACTGCCAGCAGCTGGTTCACATTTTTAATTATTTTTTTTTCTCTTTTGGTAGCTATGTGAATTGTGAATTGCTCTGAGGAAAATACAAATGAATTTTGACTAAATTAGAACTATCATTCTGGCTTAAGGAAATATAGAAACATAGCCCATAATTGTAAAGCATTTGCAGGTCACAGAAGAGCTTGTTGATCATCAGGTGTTCTAAGTAATAAGGAACTTCATTTAAGAACATTTCCAGAGTGAGAATTACGGTTCATTTGATTATTGATATATTCCAACTTTACATCTTACAACTTAGTTTTTTTCTGAAAATATGTTAATTCCATCTCTAGAAATTATTGCTTTGTTGCAAAGGTTTTTATGTTATAATAGCTGTCTTGCCTAGTGGCTTGATGATGCTGCATCCTCCACCAGTTTCTTCTTGCCTGTCTGCCCTCCCCTTTCCAAAGGCATTCAGTCTGCCTGCTTTTGTTGTTCATTTTGAGTTTTTCCATTTTTCCTGGCGCAATGTGGCATAGCATTAAAAAAAAAAACCACAACTTTTAAATTATCACTCATAAGAAGGAAAATTACTGATTCCAAGCAAGAACTACTTTGTGGCCTTCTTGTAGGTGCTTCAAAGTACATTCAGGTACAGCTGGCATTGACATAGACTTTCTGGTCAAACTAAAGCAGGTGCCATGATTGCAGTTGTCATGGAAATAGGTATGATTGTATTGCCCTATTTAGCCTGTGTAAATGCAATTATATATGTTTCTGACTATGAAGGCAGATCACAATTCAGAGCACTGGAACAAAATAACTGCATCACTCAATGCTTGCTTTTTATTGTTCATTTTTTGTGCTTGTGGTGTTGGGATTTGTCACATTAATTGTTCTTGCAGCAGTAAGCATGGCTTTAATTGATATTCTCTAAGTATATCCAAATATTTTGAAAATTGCCAAGCATTCTCTTCTTTATAGTCACTGGGTTTTATTTTTAAACTAACTAAAACTTAGGGCAAGTTTACTAAATATCTTATGCTTTTTTTTTTTTTCATTCTTCTCTTTCAAGACTTAGGGTTGAATTTTCAGTATTCTGCAACAGGTTTGTAATTAAGAAGAAAGTTTTTTTTTTTCCTTCTTTCAGAAAGTAAATGCTTAATTTGGTTTTTGAGTGCTTAATTCAGAGGTCTAATGTGCAGAATTGGTAGTAATAGGTCTCATTTGATGAAGCTTTCTGAGAACTATTTTATACATGGGTAAGGGTAATGACATGATGCTCCTAGGTTTGAGTCCCAGCTCATTAAATTGATGCCTTGGAATCCTAGCTGGGCTATTAATTTTTCATGTATTTATACAGCATAAATGATTAATGTGTGCTCCTGCACTAGAGTCTAAGATTTTGAAATGGGGAATAGCAGATGACACAACATACTTTCAGCTGTGAAAATGTTTCCCAGGGGAGCACTGAAACCTGAAAAAAGAGTGAACAGGCCAAATGAAGAGTTAAATGAAAGAAAATGCTTTAGGTTCTTGTCATTTGAAAACAGATAAATATTGTCACTTCCCGTGAATATAATATTGTTACCTACAGATGTAGGAAAACCTAGGTATTTAATGTCATGTCAGATAAGGTACTTCAAAAAGTATCTTAGATAAAGTATAGGTGGGATTATTTAGTTAGTTAGTCCTTTCATTCAAATGAATTTCAATGAGAATTTACACAGTTGGTAGCACAGGAATTACTTTACCAGTAGTTCCCTGCCGGGAGTTATTTTAGGAGTGCTTTGCTCCCATTGCCTTTGAGGAGATGCTGTTAGGTCTCTGCCAGTTGAGGTGGTCCAGGGAAGCAGCAGGAGGAGCTGTATCTGATAGAAGTTTGCTTCACTTGCAGGCTTCTGAGGCATGGGCCATGAAATACATACACATACAGGGCCAGAAGCCAAGGACTGCAAATAATAGAGATAGCAAGGACTAGGATGTGCTAGGGGATGGTTTGTGGCCTTATGCCGTTCATTTTCCACTGCTGATGGTCCTGCAGTTCAGAGGTATGTGAAGTGTATGACTAATGCAAAGGGCACAAATTTGTTTGTTTCACAAAGCCATTATAGTAAAATTCTTTTCACCTGTTTAGTCCTTCACTGTTGTTTCAGATGTTAATGTTTTTACAAAATCACAGCGTGAATTTTTACAAGTTATGTGGCCCCTCTCAACTGTACCTCCTGTGAAAAACTTATTAGATGATACATGCTGAATGAAATTAGATAATATCAGGCCTGAAAACGATTCTTGCACTTTATTGGAAACTGCTCAACTCCCGATTTAACAAAAGCTTTCCGCTAACACCAGTTTACTTGGCTGCATTGTTTTTGTGGGAGATGTGTGCTCTGCTGTTACCATATTGCTTGTAAAACATTTTTACTCTTCCAGCTTTTTTTTGGTTCTAATATGACAAAATATTGACACTTGTTTAAAAAATTAGAAACTCAGAGAATACTTAGAGAATATTGTCACTGGTCTCCTGACTTTCTTATTAGAGATTCTCTTGAGTTGCTTCTCAACCTTGGTTAAACTAAGGAACTTTCTCAGCCATGTGCTTCTGGAGTGCTGCCGTGGAGAGAAGAGCCTCTTTGAAGTTTGGAAGCTGTTGGAGCAAAGTGGGAAACTCAGTAGTGTGTTACCTCCAAAACTGAATTATACTGATAGTGTAAGAGGTTTGCAACCTTGCTTTCTCTCATCAAGGCTTCTTTCCTTTTGAGGGGCTGTCAGGAGATGCATCTTCCCTCTTGCCCTATTTGGCAGTAGCTCCTCTTCTGCTTCTGTTTTCAGTGTACTTTCTGTGAGTCCCTGAATTGTAACCGAAGCAGAGAGTAGTTTCATACACACACAGGCACAAATTTGTCTTATACTACTTTTGTACCAAATATTTCTACTCTAAATAAGTACCAAATACCTATCTGTTATTTATATTTCATAGGACTGAACTTTAGAATCACAGGAATGATTGAGGCTGGAAGGGACCTCTGGAGGTCACCTTGTCTAATCCTTTTCTCAGGCAGGGCCACCTAGAGTTGGTGGCCCGGGACTGGGTCCAGTTGGGTTTAGAGTATCTCCAAGGATGCAGACTCCATCATATCTCCATGTGAATGAAATCTAATTTGCCCTTTTAGGGTATTTCAGTACTAATGAAGTATTTGGGATGCATCTAGATCAGTAAATGTTTTCTTAGATATTTGCAGTAAATCCCAAATTTGGTCTGTTGAAGGCTGCTGGGATATGTTATACATAGAAGGCGTGGGCACTTACTGACTGTAAGCTGCTGGGCTGTGTTTTGTGGCTGTGTCAGGGGGTTTCTTGGATGGGAAAGGTAACATGATGATGGACTGTGGGGAGCCTGGGAAGGAGGTGAATAAGCTGTGTAAAGGACATGCAGCTCTGTCCCCATCTCTGGGACTATATTACTCTACTCCTGTCCCCAGACCCCTCTCTCAGGAGGTGTCCTGTCTCCCACTGCCCCTATGTAGATGTGGCCCATGGATGCCATTCCAGGAGCTGGATGCCATTCCAGGAGCTGTACATGGGCTAGGGACAGCCCTTGAGTTGTGTAGAGCACTGAGAGTAGAGCCCACAGACTTGGAAAGCTTCCAAAGTGAATTTTATCCTCCTTTTCCTTTCTTTCCTGATCCTTGCCAGATTTGTGGTCCTAGGCCATAGAGAGAAGTTGGAGAATTACTTGGGTTTTGCTTTGCATAATTAAGACCCTCAGGATAAAATGCAGATGAAGATGCCTTGGTGTGGTACACAGGGTTGTTTTGTCTTCTAGAAATGGAGAGGTGGGGAGTTGTCACAAGATGCTTCTACTGACTGGCACAGAAATCTTTGGGGCATCTTGCCACCTAATTTCTCCATGCTGCAACCTCCTACCTATGAAGCAGGTGTAGACAAATTTGCATTAGCAAGAGTTTTGTGTGGTTGAATATTTTGAGGTTGCTCAGCTATTTTGAGATCCTCAAAATGAAATTACAGTATAAGGGGCAAATAAATAACTATGATTTAGCCACTTCATTTTTCAAGACAGCTTAGTTCTAAGCTAAGGAAACTGCAAAACTGACAAGTCATTAGGAAATAAAAGATGACTGAAAGCCAAGGAAGTTATTAAGCCAAACTGTGATTAACTGAATTAGTATGAAGTAATCGCAAAATATTGCCACATTTGTAATTATTTCTTTAAAAACATAGACATTTGAAAAATTGATGTTAAAAGTAGGATTTTTACCAAAGAATATCTTTGCATGATTTACATTCCTTTAGAGGAAAATAACTAGTGCCCCAGCATGTGATGAAAATGTATTATTATCAATGCCTAAAATACAAGATGAAATTGAGTAAAAATTCTAGTGTGTGGGTTTTCTCCTCTCATAGCCATATAAATTAATCTCACAAATAGAATAAAAATACAGATTTACTAGTCATATGTTTTAAGATTATTTCTCCTATGACAAGTTTGGCTTTCTTGAGGACTCTTTGAAATGTAGGCACCAAATTATTAATCATATTTTGCCTCAGTGATAAGCAGGTGTTAATTGACTGAATGTTTTGTTGGGACTGGCTACAGTAGAAAATCAAAATACACTGAGTAAATTAATAAAGAAAATGCAAAGAATAAAATTATTGCCATTTTTACAAAGTAAAATTTTTTTGCAAAATTATTCCGGTGGAAGCTAAGGAGCCATCTTTTCCTGGCAATACGAAATTTCCCACTGAGCTTTTAATTTGAGTATCAGTATATAAGATTAGCCTGATTGAGACAGGTGATTAAGTCTCCAATTTCATTTCAGATGGGAAAAAAAAAAAAGGCTGTTCAGCAAAGCCTGAGGAACCATCCTCTGGTGCTCTGTGCATGGTCATTGTTTTTTCAATCAGCTTTTAAGCTACAGTGTGTGCCCTGCTTCTTTTTCAATGTGCTGGAGGAAACCTGGTTGTGCTGTGTGAGAGGAATGTAGCAGCTTTCAGCTGGGGGTTCATTAACAGGTTGTTTATTTTCTTTCGGTTGCAACATGAGTAAACACAAATTTCTGGTACAAGTTACTAGTAAGGATGGCAGTCAGATGCAGTATACCATATATATTCTTTTCTGTCTGTGCAAGAAAGGGAAGCAAGGTGTTGATATCAGCATGTCAATATTCATGAGGGAAAAATTGCTAGAACCTGCAAGAACTGGCTGCTGTGCACGGAATCTCTGTCAGAGGATATTACTGGAGATGTCATTTTATGGTACTGCTTAACAGGAGTTTTCATAGAGATGGCTATCTGCAAAAAAGAAGGAAAATGCTACCAGTCAGTGAGATTTTACTGTTTGTTTACTGTCCAGAGGTAGTATTGAGTGCTTTATGATTGTCCAATTTAAAGACTAAATGGATAGTTCCAAGTAGAAATTAGGTGGTGCACATGTCAAGAAAATAAATGTTAGTCTCTCACTGTAGGTGAGCTTTAAACAGCCTCTGCTCTTCTGAATATTTGCACATTGTATCTTAGTGCTAGACAAATGCATTTGCTATTTCTCCATTATTATTATTATTAATATTATTATTTATTATTATTATGTGGTTGTACAAAAAGCTGTCTGGATTTTATAGCCTCTGACTGCTGCCAGCTCTCTTTGAATTAGTTCTGTCATTTCTATCATATGTTATTTTAGTAGAGGATTCTTAAGTATTGTAGCCTCTCAGGACTATTGCTTGTTGCCCTCTCCCAGTATTTCCTGCAGATGATAGAGATGCTGTACCTGTAGGAAGGTTTTAGGGTTATTTTTCCCTCTGACAGAGCTTTTGCTCTAATAATGCTGTATTTATACTTCATGGTGATCACAGTCAGAACATCAGTGTTAGTTTTGCTTCTCAACCTCTGTGGAGAGGGCCCATTTCAGTGTTGCAGACTAATTCCCAGAGCTAATTCAATCTCATGAAACAATTTTTTCAAGCCCAGCAAAGCTACTACAATTGAAGAAAGAATTGCTTTGGCTGAGTGACATAGCTGAAACTTGTGAAGCATTCAGCATGTGTGAGCACTCTGTGTTTTGTGGTTTGGGAGCACATTCATTCCTGTTTTTCAAGAAAGGGGCTGTAAGAAAGCAGTATGCATTTGGTGAATTATACGTATTCCCCGAGGTGCTGGAGTGGCAGTGGTTGATGAGAAAGACTATTCAAGTGCAGATCAGACTCAATGTCTGAAATCTTCCAGAGGTTTGAAAAATGTCTATGTCAAAAAGTTCTTGTCCCATTCAACTCCTATGGCTTTGCTTTTCAAAACATGCCAGCTCGAGTGTAAATGTTAAGGCTTTCATTCTCACAATGACATCCTTTTGAAGCATAAACGAGATTTATATAACCTCTGCTAGATATTTAACATTAATTTTGCTGAGTACACAGGTAACTCTCAGCATATTGGGAGTTGATAATGCTTGCAGACTAATTGCTTAAAAATGGATTCACATTATCTGTGAAAAACACTAATAATTCATTTAGCTGAAAGCTCAATGCACATGATCCTTCAAAACTGTCTAATGACTCAAGGCCTTCTTTGAATTTTAACTGTTTTTTTCATAACCAGATAAGGATCTTAGATAATGTGCTCATCTTGCATAATTGCTTTATTGCAAGCAAAGTATTCCTGGAGGATGTTCTTTTCTTTTGTTGCTTCAGCTTTCAGTGTAATCCTATTTCTGCCTCTGTATTGAAAATAATATAGAGGACTGTTTTCTTATGACATTGACAAGACATGACTTTATTTGGCCTAGAGAAAAAGCCTTCTTTGCTCATTCTGAGAAGGTAATACTAATTGCAGATGCTGATGTATTCTTCCCTCCTACATTCTTGTATTCAGTCAAAACGGAATGTATTTTCAGATGAGACCTACAGAATCTGCTGCTCTTTAATTTCAGACCACAAAAAACAGCACTCTGCAGCCTCAGTTCATCTCACTGGTGAGCTTCTCTTCATGAATGTAGTCTATTCTGCTCTCTGAGCAGGAAGGTTTAAGAGCACTTTGTCTGTGAAAACTCTCAGCAATGGTTTGGATTCCTGTTTGCTTTGGTATGAGGCAGCACTCACTTTCATATTTGAACAAGGTTCATGAGCTGCTAATGTGCAACAAAACAAAGACCCACATACCCTTGATAAATTTTAACCCTGGGAGTCTGGTCTTTCCAGAGTCCCTCTATAATGAGCAGAGAGCTCCTCTAGAAAAAAAAAAAAAGTGTTCCAACTTCCTCTGCCGACTTGCTCCTGGAAGAAACTTCAGTCTGTCATTAAGAGTAGAGGAAACCTCATGAAATTACAGTTTTCAGACTACTTCTTTTGTAGGCTAGTTTCCCAAAGAATTTCTTAATAGTTAAAAGAGATGTAAGAGAATACTTTTAATAGCTCAATGCTGAATCAATAAGCTGAAAATGTACCTGCATGCTGATTGTTGTATTGTAAATTCAACATCATCCAAAAGAAATTGCTTGTGCTAAACAACCACATTACTACAACTCAGAAAAATATAACAGATGAACAGCCAGCCTACCTTTGCTTACACAGGTTTCAAATAAGATTAAATTAAAGTTATCACTGTAGAATAGGTTTCATCAAAAGCAAAAAAAAAGCAGGAATATTTTTTTGTTTTCTAAAATATCTTTGTAATAGAATAACAGTCATCTGAGAAATTTACAGTCAAAACTAGTGTATTACCAGAATAATGTGGGAATCTATACTGTAAAAATTTCTGATGATTTCTTGCTCTGTATTAAAAAAAAAAAAATCAAATCAGTATGGTATTTTAAGATGTGTTGAATTATTCATGTAGTCATATTAAACAATAAAGACTGTTGACTTTTCTTCATACAATTTTGATAATTATTGTTGGTTTACATTTTTATAAAAAAGCAGTATCTTTGCAGAGATGTATTTTCTATATTTTTTTTCCTTTAGTTGCTGTCCTATTTAAAATCCTGTATTTTTGCCAATGTATTCCAGGTTCTGCACCTCAAGCGAAAAAGAAGCTGAGATTTCTGTGTATTACAAGGAGGGTTTATATAGCATTTCTTTAATAAGGAAAGAGTGTATAATGGCACATTGCATTAATTTGGCATAATTGCATTTGGCATTAATTTGGCATAATGGCATTCCTCACTGGTGATGCCCCTGGACATCATCTAGAATACCAATCAAACAAAGCTTCATAAGTCTGGAAATTAGGAAGTTGTTGCCTTTGCTAGAAATTACATTAGAATCAGAAAAAAAAGTTAAATTGTCCCAAAATAAGTTAGATCTTTTTGATACAAGACAACATATCATACAAGACAACAAACAAGTATGTGAAGTGAAAGCTTCCTAGGGAAAAATACTTTCATTCATATTCTTTTAATTGTAGGTGTTTGAAAGGCCTGAACTTCTTGAAGTGTTCTTGCCATGATGAGATAATTGACAGTATAGAAATATAACCAATATCCTTATTAAACAGTTGACAGCATTGGGTTTTTTAATATTTTATTGTGAAAATAATGATGTATATATAGTAGAGAAGTTTATTAATTTGCATTAGTTTCTTCTGGATTATGAAATCCATTGTGCCATCGATGAAGAGACATATGAATTTGCACTCTATAGGTCAGTTTGTTTCTGGCTGATATTTTTCCCTTGTCTCACTGTAATCTCATTATCTCAATTTTTTTCTCCTGCAGACAGTGGAGAACTGAGTATAATATTGTAAACAAGTGTTCTTTGTAAGAACATGATTTTAATGCAATTTTTGTAACATGGCAGACAGAAGCCAAGAAAATATTTTGTTTTTTCTCTTTCCACAAAATCTAATGTGTTACAATTTAGTCCCCAACTGAAGTAACAGCCTAAGCTGTGGGTGTTGTGCAGTATGTACCTGATCTCTCCCCTCTCTGCTGCTCTGAACTGGATAATGAACAAGTTATTCTTCATTCTCCTAGTTACCAAATATGCTGGGAATTAATGCTTAACAATAAGTACCCATATTTCATTCAATGCTCATGTGCCAGCTTTCAAGCTCAGAGATGCCACATTTCTTGATGTTTGGGAGTCTTGCTGTTGTTTTTTTCTGATGTCAGAGTTAAAGATGAAAATGAAGCATGGTGGTTTTGTCTGTGCTGCTCTTGATCAGTGCAATGGTTCATTCAATAGAGAGTCTCCTGACATGAGACTTCTCTTTTATCTGGGCTTTGTATTCCATTTTGCTTTTTTTAATTTAAAATATTTATCGTGAAATGATAGTATTTTGCTTGGAATGCTTTTTGACTGATTTCAGGGTAAAAGATAATGTCGAGCATATCTGAATGAAGAGTATTTTTGATAAAAAAAGAAGTATGAAAATGCTTGAGACTCAGCTAAAGGATGTTGCATTGTCTTGACATAACGCTTGGTTTATTTTCATGGCCATTATATTGCTTTGTTCATATGTAGTGAAAAAAATAGTGAAGAAGATAGTGAAAAATAGTGAAGATAGTGAAAAATAGTGAAGAATAGATGCAGATTGAGGCATAAGGTCTATTATACAATCATCTGAATTTTAACAGTAATTTTAGAGCAGGAAGGGATAACTAGTGCAAGAACATTATGAAAGCTTTCCAATGAGTTGACAAATGATGTTTTTGCAAAATTATAAGAGCAAACTCAGGCTTTTTATACAGATGCACTAGTGCTGTCATCCTTCTTGAAAATATTTACTGTGCTTAGAATATAAACCAACATTATGAAATGTGACTGGAAATCCACAAGCTTGTATGTGTTTCTGTGTAATGGGCAGTATTTGTATATTGAGTGCTTCATTATGATATATAATAAAATTCAAAGTCACCTGGGTTCCAACTGGTTTGCTTTATACAAGGTAGAGTTTAATCCTCTGGGTTTGTCTGATTTCTAGCAGAAAGTAATTATGGAAAAATTTGCACTTGCATGGCAGATGTGAAGAGTTTGGAAGAAGTCTGATGTGAATGTTTGGATGACCATTTTCTGGTGGCATGAGAAGGGCATGGGCAAGGTCTATTCTGTCCTTCAAAAAAGGCAGACTACTGGTAGCCTTTGGATGAAGTTTGGCTATGTGGGGACAGGCAATCCTGGGATTCTTCAGTGCAGCCTCTAAAATTTTGTTACAGCTTTTATGGAGAGAAAAATTGGTAGTCTGGCAGTATGGTGTTTATATTTGAAACCATTCTATAACTCTGTGCCTAGAAGGAGGTCTGTACAGAAATGCTGTAGCATTGCTTATAAGATTTATGATATATAAATAGTTTGAGATTTGGAAGCTCACTGAAGGAGGATTTTCTTCCTCTTCCACCATCATATCCTCTCTGTATCTTCCCTGTCTAAGGATTTTGCTTAGCAAAGATTAGTCAAGCCTATTTATTTTTGGCAGCATAGTGAAACTTCAATTTGTCTTCTATTTTTCTCCTTTATTCCCTTTTGACTGGTCCATATTCTAATTGGGAAATAATAATTCTTCATACTATTCACTGTTTTTTTCATGTTTTCCCTGGAGCCAACTACTAATTCTGGGAGCTGCACAATTTTTCAGATGTGCAGTTGTTAAATTTTAACTCAGACTAGATCTAAAGCAAAGACTGGCCTATTTTCCATAGATCCACGCTGACCTACCTTAAGAATGTCTTAAATCATTTTATCTTCTTTTTGTTTAAGCTGTCATGAATCGCCTGGTAAGGTTTGTGAACTACTTCGATCTTTTAATTTGACTTCTTATCCAGTAAAAAAAATTGCACTAATTTCTTTACTGAGCCTGTATTTTCTGTATTTTCTGTTTTACTTT
>VYXF01011770.1:35125-72874 GCA_013397295.1 Polioptila caerulea | reverse complement strand
GGGGTGGTGGTGTGGTAAAAATGTGTATCCTCACAGATATATGTCTTCAGGACTCTGAAACAACTGTGTTTAACCCAGCAGCAGAATTAAGGCTGTTGCAATCTAAGTTGACAGTCAGTAAATATTTACCATCCAAACCACCCTGCGTTGTTTCTTTGAGCTGTCAGTTCTGTGGAGCTAATTTTGAGCTGGTGAGATGCTGATGTGGACAGGAGCATTTCTGGGCATGTGCTGCTCCCCAGTGCCTGCCATCTCAGCACACCCCTGGCAGGGGCTGCAGGAGCTGCCTGCTGGGGAAAACAGGACCACCAGTCGTGCTGTGGAGTTCAGCAGCCCCACAGTTTGGTAGCAGTGTTTGCTATTGATCATACAGCAGAGATGAAAGCCTGACCCTACTGAAGTTAGCAGTAAGAGTTCTGGCACCTTAAGAAGATTTGATTTGTTGTTTATCTTCAGTAATAGTGTTGTGAAGCCACAGTCCTCATGTGTAAGTACTGTCCTCCAAAGTGAATTTTTAAACCTAGCACATTGTCACTTGAGAACAAAGTATAATCTGCTTATTTAAATCAAAAATTAGAATAACAACTTTAATGTCAAGAACCTAGGCATATCTAAATTTATTCATTTGTTGGTGTTGGTGATAAATGGAAGATTAAAATGTGTTAAGGTATGACCTTTAAAATAAAATTAGCTAAATAATTCATGAGTAGTGTATTTGTTGACATACTAATTTATTTTAATAATGCCTAAGACAGTCTCAAGTTAATGTAAACTTGATAACAAATTTTAAAAACCTGAACCTAGGTTGTTTTAAACTTAGATTTATTATTGTAAATCATTGCAGTCTGGTTTATAAGGATATTGAAGCATCTAAAGGTTCAGGTGGGCTTCAGGAGAATCACAGAAGATCACAGTAAATAACTCCTGTTACCAGGCACTTTTTTTTGCCAGTTTTATAAATAACTAGACCCTCATGAACACATGTAGCATTTCCGAATGTCTTTACACAAAGTAAGCTGTCAAGTTCTGCCTCTGTGCTTCAGAAAATGGGTGGGAGAGTTAATACATTGAGGAAATAAAAATAGCTCTGTGAAGTATAATGGAGTGATGGGTGATAAAATCAGCCTGCTGACCTGTTGTTTGGGGTAAAGCTTGCTAGCAAAGGCAGTGAAACAGCAGCACTTCCAAATAGGCTGTGGCATCCTCCTGGACTGTTTCTTGGGGTGTGAAACTCTACAAGTGGCTGGATGACTGAAAACCTGGGGGCTGACTACTGTACCAGTAGTGCTTCCCTATGGCTAAAGCAGTGGAGAGCTCAGTATATGCTAGGCCCCTTTACATTAATCTTGCCACCAGACAAGACTTTAGGCTAGTAGAGTTGGTTTACTTTATCCTGTCAAGGAAAGAATAATTCTAAATTAATTTGCAGTGCTGGAGGAGGGAGTGCAAAAGGGTAAAAGTTAATGTGTGACTCGAACCAAACTTGGTAAGAGTTTTCTCAGTTGCTTCTGTCTGCAGTCACCGTCTCAAGTGAGATATGTTTGTGCAAGACAAAAATGCACAGGTTACAAGACTGATTTGTTATCTAATGGCTTTTATAAAAGAAGGGATTAAGTAATTTAATAATCACAGCTGGGGGAAAAATTTGTTTTAAATACTAGTTACTTCTTCCCTGAATTTTGCTGCTTCCCACTGTAAGGGACATGACAAGGAAGCCGGGCTCAAGCCATTTTGGGTCTGACCATCAGTGTCCATTCTTAATATTGTTTTTCTATCTTCCATTGTTTTTCTATCTTCCCTGGATAAAATGGACTCCTGCAACCTCCCATGGGCACCCAAGGCTTCTTATAGCCTGACACAGGTCTTCTGATCCTTCTTCTGTCGGGGCTTTACCTTTTGCTGTATCATACAGAGCAGCAAGAGAAGAGCAATTTTTTTTACTCCTCCTTCCCAAATCTTCCTTCATTTTGTATTCATCATATTTCTTAAAGTGAAGGGGAACACACAAATTACCATTTTTCTTCTTTTTCTATCTTCTTTTTCTTTCTTGCAGCTCAGGCAGATGACATGTCATTTTATTGGTAAAATTACATGTACTCATTGAATAATTTTTAAAACTTTAGCTCACTAGTTCCAGAATATCTCTTGTGCTGGGACTATCTCATGAAAGCCTGACGTGATACAGCTGGTGCTGATGTTGGGGCCAGTTCAATTGAACATACCCCTTTCATTCCCTGTTGATGTGAGGGGACCCAATTTATGGACTATGTTGTGAAATTATTGGGTAGCAATACAATAGTAAGTGGAACGATGAGTATATCACCCCTTAAATGGATTAAACACATGTGTGTGGTTAGGGGACTCCAAGCTTTGCAATAGCAGTTTCTGCACTGAAAACACTGAAGTTTATTTCAGAATTGCATTGACTGTTAAACTCTAGTGTTTCTCTATGCTCTCACTCAGATTTTCCTGTACTGATACTGTGCCTAATTTCATTCCTCTTAGCAATGCAATTAATAGCAAGCTCGGAGAACTGCAAATTTAGAGAATGGATAATATCAAAGAGCTGGACTCTGTCTAAATGTGCATGTAGGTGCACTCCTTCATCGGAGCATGCAGTTAGAATCTGCAAACAGATTCATCTATATTACTGTAGGAAAACAGCCAGAAGCACTACAGCCTTGTGTCAGGAAACAGTATTAAACCTATGTAAGTCCCAAAGTCCCTCTAGTTTTCTGACTGCAGGGGAAGTTTCATTTTCTGCTGCAAGATCTTTAAGGAAGCTGCTCGTCAGTGGCTCTAAGTAGGTTAGCTCAGCTGGCTGTCCCTCTGTCTGTATCATTTTCCTTAGCTATCACTTGCAGAGAGCTGAGAGAGATTTTTTGGGACTTTCTAGTAGCTGTCACAGTAGCAATGCAGTTGTAGCTTGACAGGATATACTCAATCATATGTACCCAAACTCCTATCATGGCATGTAATCAAAGATTGGTGAAAATTGGAGGAGGAAAGATTTAGATTATGGGTTTTGTTCTGTGTGCATGTGTCATTAAATTTCTAAGAGCTCATTATTAGAAGAAATTTATAAGTCCATTTACCTACATGTGTAACTAGATGGCCTAATATCATAAGATATTAGGTATTTAGATAGCTGGAGCCTTGGGATTTCAGGAGATTTTTATGCAGCAAGATTTCACACTCATATTTTCTCTTCTGGTTGTAAAAATAATGTCTGCCTTCAGAATGTTTTTCAGGTCATAAATCAAATTGAAGAAAAAACATGTATTTTGTGTTATGGACTTTTGTTTCCAGATTTTCTGTTTAAAAATCACTGGGTTAGGAAACACTGATGGGGAAAGCACAGGATATAGACCAAAAAACAGGAAAGAATAGAACCAGCAAATTTCTCTTTTTCTGTCTTTTGCTTAATGATTAATGGAATAGGTATATAGAGTTAAAGTATATAACTCCAGGCAACTTAGTTTTTGGTGTAATACCTATTTTTCATACTTTTTTATGCTGAAATTTTTAAAGTGGGAAATTAAAAGAACAGGCCTTGTGAGGTCCCTCCCAAATGGCATTGTCCTGTGATTCTGTGACGTGTGTAAGTTGGTAGCCTGCTACTGGAGCATGAACACTGCTGCCTCAGAGCTCAGCAAGAGCTTTTGCTGGTTGTTGTGTAACATGGAAATGGCAGATGGCCAGATGGTTTGGGGCAGCTGGTACCAGAAACATCATTCAAGGTAAACTCTAAGCCTTGCTGCTAATCTTAAAGGCAAGCAAAAGGAAATGGTGCAGTCACATGACTTCACCAAGTATATTGCAAACTGAATAATGGGTAAAAAGTGATTCTAAGTTGACAGAGAAGATTAATGTTACTGGTGCTCCTTGCTGTGGTTTTCTGGGGTAGAGGAGGCTCTTGTCAAAGATTTGACTGGGTTCTCGTTTTCTTTTTTTTCATTTGCAACCAAGAAATTTCTTCCTTCATCTCCTGTCCTTCTTTTGCAACTTTACACATTTGTAGCTTCTTGTGTGGAAATCAGTAATTTCCTTGGAATTTCATGAAGATGTGTATGTTAACCAGTAGCGAATGCAGGAAAAAAAGATTTTAAAAATAATTCCTGAGCATATGTCTAGATCCATTGTCATGGGAATCTGGCTCTGTCACTTATGGATGGATGTTTTGTCCACCTTGCTCTAAGCTCCCCTGTGGTTTGGCCTGGGATGTGTTGAAGGGCTGAATGCTCCGAGATAATTTGTCTCCAGTTTTGAACTGCATCTGCACAGCTTCTGTTCAGATCTTTAATAAGTTACATTAGTTAGTCTTCAAGGCACCTCATATTCTGTTGATGCATATAGTTAAGTAGTGCACTTGGTCCTTAAGCATGTAAGATCTAAAATAAATTTGAAACATGAGATTTTGGTTCCACTTTATTGGCTCACACTTCATGAAGTCACTAAGGCTAAGGAAAAAGTTTTAACACCTCACCCCTATATTTTTCTTTCTCGTTTGTTAAGGTTTTACACATGCCTTGGTTTGTGACATAATTCTGCAGCAGAACATGCCAAGTATTGGTAATTTCCTAATGAAACCGCTTCAGATTTTCATATGTTTATGTTTAGCGTGCTTTAAATATCCTCCTATCTGGATGCAGGCTTCTTACCACAGGTGAAACTCTCTGACTACTACACAAAATGCCCTTTACTTACATTATTTCTCAGTATGTTGCCATATAGACCATATTTTCTCCATGAAAAATACAAAGGAACTCAAAGAAAAAAAGAAAAAGTCCCAACCTTGTAGCATGATAGCAGTAGAAACACAGACTTTTCTGCATATGTTTTGAGAATGTAAAGAGATTGCTCAGCACATGTTTTATCTGGTCCTTTTCTGAAGTTCTTTGTAACTTTTGCCTTGGAGTGAAGTATAGAAAAGCACGTAGTGTTGTTATCCTTTTAATAGCAGGATGGCTGTTCTATCATATATTCCCAGTTTTGAGAATTTTGGTTTAAAGGCAAGTGGAATATTGAGCTTTTCGGGTATTTTTCATCTAGAAAGTAGAACAAAATACCTAGAACTACAATCATGTGCTTATATATAGTATTTGAAGTAGATTTAAGCCTAGCAAACTGATTACATTGGTAATTAAGATTTTCGAATAGGAAATTTGCTTTTTACTTTTGGAAAGCAAACTCAGACAGTGGTCAGTGGCTGCATTTCATTTCGAGGTCATCAAATGTGTTTTGTAAGGAGATGACCCTTTAGCTCTTGGAACTTCTGTAATCACTGAGCAGTGATGCTTCCTATTGCTGGTATAGGGAAACTATTTAAAATATATTTTTCTTTTGCCTCCAAAATTGAGAGGATAGTATTGGTTTCATTTCATCTACAAAGTATGGTTAAGATAGGCTACCTTTATTTAATGTATTGACCATTTCATTTCCCAAGAAATTGAAATGGGGGAGGTTAAGTCATAGTAGAAATCTGAAGAACTAGTAAATATGAGGGTGTTTTCACTCTTCTCTTTTCTCTGCAGTACTCTTCTCTTAATTAAGATCCAGCCAGTTCCTTTGTTCTACTATTTTGCTGATGGAGCTCATCTTGGGATGTAGAAAGAGCTCCTACCAAAACCAAACAGTAGGAAGTTAGGCTTTAATCCAGGTTTAGAAAAGCAATTTTGTTTCTTTTTTGGCAATTCACTTCTTCTTCTAGTGCAAGGTCACTCTCCTACAGACTAGAAGGTCACCTTCCAGCAAGAGTATGCCATGAAGAATTTCCAGGTGACCACAGGCCTGAAACATGCGTGACATCTTTGCAGAAATAGATATAATCTACCAAGAAGTGCTTAAAATTTTTCTAAGCTGCTTTTTATAATGTCCATTCGGCTGACAGCAGGCAGGTTGTATTCATATAAAGGTATTGAAAAAAATTCAAAATTCACTATGCATAGAAATGAGATTCTCTTTTGCTGTTCCAAATGCAGTGTGCATAATTGCATTTTAATGTATAGTTATACACACCTCAATTTTTTACGGCATAAGATGGACACTTTTGTAAGAGGTGGTAAGAAATCGTGTATGTACTGTTACTTTTATTTCAAATATGATGCTGCTTTACAGCATTGTGTTTCCAATGCTCTACTCTCTACTACCATAAACTCTCATTATTAGTAACAATGCAGTCAATGAGCTAGACTGCATTTCTATCAGAGACTTTATGGGACTTTTTTTCATAAGGCAGAAATGGCAAAATTCCTGAACTTCTACCTGAAACGTAGTGTTGAGTCATAGCTGCACGATACTGCAAAACTGATAAGAGGACAAATATTCATTGAGAGCAGAGCAAAAAGCAAAAAAACCCAAAAACCCATAAATACCATATGTGAGATAAAATTCAGCATCTGATAATAGCTGTGATTTTATCAGGGATCACATATTATGGAAAATTAATTTGGTGCCTGGTCTAGGGTTATGCTGCATATCCCATGGTGAGATTTTCCAGCATGTACTAGGTTAAGAGAGGAAAAAAATTAAAAGGTTTTTCATAAGATTTAGAAGTAAGTATCAATACTCCATTTACTAAAAGAGAAAGAGATAAATATGCCTCATATACTTTCATTAGTTTGTTTTGTTGAACTGTTTTTTATTTGCTCCTGAAATACTCAGTAGGCCTGAGAAAGCCTAAGGTCAAAATCCCCATTAAAACAGAGAAGAACATCTCTCACACATCATCTTTTAGAGACTTTTCCTTTCCAGTGCACATCAGCATGAAGCTAAAGCATCCTATAGAACAGAATGGCAAAGAGCCTTTCACAGGCATCCAAGTCCCATCCAATGCTTGCTGCTTTGGGTAATTTCTGGCTTTAGCAATACAAAATTCTAGAGGTGAAAGCAATTCCTTCAGGACTTGAATCTCTAATGGGGTCAGTGTGCTTCAAATGAAAAGTCCTGGCAGTCTTAAAGAAAATATGATGGACACTTGTTTTCTATAAAATGAGGGCACATCTTTAATAATATTGGATGTAAAACATAGAAGGAGAGACACAGGCAAATGAAAAATGTGATCTGTATCAGATATTCAAAGAAGCCCCAGAAACCAACCAACCAAAAAAAAAAAAAAAAAAAAAAAAAAAAAAAAAAAAAAAACAAAAAAAAAAAAAAAAAAAAAAAAAAAAAAAAAAAAAAAAAAAAAAAAAACAGAACAAAACAAACAACAGGCATGAAAATTCATTAATTGGACAGGAACACTACCGGATTGTAGAGAAACAGAATACATGCACATTTTTTTGCTAAAAGGAAAAACTCATCTTAAACGGAGCAGGGCAGTGCAAGAAACAACTGTGTCAGTGATAAAGAGTTTATAACTTTTTGTGGAATCCGAGACAAGAAAGGAAGCATTCTGGGGAAGGCAAGGTACCTAAAGGAATTACAAGACCTTTACCTTGTCCCTTTTCCAAGGCATGTGGAGGTTTTTAGTGCCTGGAACAGACCATCATTGCCTCACAGGGTTTGTTTCATACCTAGTCCCAGTGTCCTGCCTGTACCTTTGATAGTTATGGGTCCACAGAGAACAACAGTGGCACACTGGAGAGCCACCACTCAATTCTGAAGAACTTTCTATCTAACTGAAGGAAAAAACATGTTCCATAGGTACTTCACTGTGCTGTTTGGTTACTTGTGTCTTTGCACACATCAGTTAGAGATGAGAAAAAAATGGAAAGCAAAAATGAAATTTTGGAAGATACTTGGTGAAAAATGTTCTACACATAGAACAAAGCTTGTTTGGGGGTAACATCATGTAGTTTCAGACTGAGAGGAGCCATTCCTTGTATAGTGGGGCATGTAACGGGTACAGTGTGCCTGTGGTTTTGTTCTTCATAGTTCTGTCCTGTCTGAGATAGAGTCTGGAATTGATGCTGAAGTGTTGGAGCCCGTGAGTGGCTCACAAAGTCCATGAATAGACTTTCCTGGCCATGGGGAACTGCCCTCTTTTTTCCTGATGAAGTGATGGGCACCTGCTGCTGTATTTTCCTGCCTGTGTGGCAGGAGAGCTGTTCCCCATGGCAGCCAAGGAATCCCTGGTAAAAGGGATCCCTTACCTTTCAGATCAGCTGCACAGCATGGACCCTTGTTGTCTCATGACTGGCAGCAGGAGCAGTGACTTCTGGAGGAGGAATTCATAATTCATTGGAGTGTCTTCTGTTCTCAATCTAGGCATAGGCTGCCATCAAGAAAAAATCTGGTTTAGGCACTGAGGCGATGGAATCTCATGAAATCTATGACAAAAACAGTCTGATAGGGTTTTCTAGAAATGTAGCTCGTCTACAATTGTGAATTGCCATAGAGGAGTTCTGTATGAATTTTGAATTCTGAGGTTTTCTCTGGTCCCTCAAAGGATTTAAAGGTCGAGTGAAGCCTTTAGCATTGTTGTCTGTTTGGAGTAAGAATGAGTGTTACTTGGTGAAATTGTGAATAATTCAGAACATCTGTGGTGAAAGGTGGGGACAGGAGAAAAAATGTTTGGAATTTTTTTGCTTGAGCCAGAATTTGAGGAGTAGTTAATGTCTAAGAAAAACAAAATTAGAGCTGGATACAATTTCTGAACAACTGGTGCAAGGCAGTCTGACTTTATTCATGTTCAGGTGAATATTCATATTCACCTTACTAGGAAAATAGAAAAAACTAACACAAGGTGCAAGAAAGACAAATGCCTTTAATTCCTGAATAGCGTTTTCATTTTCCTGATGATGTATGATGCAGGGAGAAAATTTCAGACCAGCCCAAAGAATACAGTAAAGTTATTCCACCTTTGACCCAAGCATGGCTGTGTTGTAAAATTATTGAGAATGATAGGTGTCAAAGGGCACAAATATTTTTCTAGCATTTTGTTCTTATGGTTAAGTTAGAAAAACAGTCTTGGACAATGATTCTACCTTTAGTGATTGGTTAATTGCAAGCTCGAAACTCTCAACTCATTTGTGGGATGATACTCATCAAATTTCTTTTAACTGACACACACAAGTACAAAAATAGCACACATTTAGATAAGGACTAAAAGCCTTTTGCTTTCTTACCCATCAAAAGATTTGAAAGCATGTGGGTTGTAGAAGCTGAAGCATATCTGAAGTTGTTAGGGTTTCCTTCTCTACTTATGTGATTCAGTAATGAGAGACCCAGTATGAATTAGGTTTTTTACTGCAACAGAGGGTTGGGGGCAGTTAATTTTCTTCTTTCATGTTTCTGGTAGGACTGCTTTTCTGGGAGTTTATAGGACTCATCTCTACAAAGACAAGCAGTGCCCTTGATCTTGCACCCAGAAACTATTGCCCATCATGTCTGTGTGCCCCTCAGGAGAATTTCAAAAGCAGGGTATGCTGATTGATTTTGATAGTATCTCTACAGATTCTCTAAAACTTTCTCATTTTTTCTAGTTAAAGCAGTAAGATGGAGGTAAAAGTATTGCAGTAGTCTTCTGGGACAGGAGAGGGTGAGAACTGGATTGAGAAGGAAGGGTTTCATTTCCGAGGCAGTGGAAGATTAAATATCATAGAGAGACAGTTAGTGAACTCCAGTTATGTCACAATAATGTTCCCTGTTTGCAGAAAGACATGCCCTGCAGATACTTCAGGTGTGGCATTTTTACTTTTAAAATCTAATAATACAAAATGTTTTCTCTCTGGTACCTCTTGGGGTCTCCTTGGATTTTTGTGGATAGAATTTCC
Source organism: Polioptila caerulea (assembly GCA_013397295.1). NCBI lineage: Eukaryota > Metazoa > Chordata > Aves > Passeriformes > Certhiidae > Polioptila > Polioptila caerulea. The sequence goes on along the minus strand of VYXF01011770.1, from coordinate 63,155 downwards.
TCTGTGGAGCTGTGTGTCCTTCATAAGCAACTCATGGAGTGCACTGTGGCTTTTGTTCAGGATATCTTTCTTTTATGATGGGCACGAGAGGGACTGACTTATGTATTGGCACAGAGAGTTGAAATGAAGCCAGGCTACATGGCAAGACTCGAAATTCAGAAGTTTTTTCTCCATATGGTAACATCAAGGGAGCCAGTGTATCGACACTGTCATTCCATTCGCAGAGCTCAGTTGCTTGTGTTACGTGGTCGGCCTCGTGTGAGTCACTGATGCCCCTGCAGGCAGCGCTTTCAGGAAAAATTATCCCTGTTTGTGAGGAAGTTCTGATCAGAAACATCAAGATACTGAACAAGATGATTCCAGAACACTGAATATCCAAATGGTGTACACCGCATTATGATGGGAATCCCCATAATAAATGTTCTGTAACTTCAGCCGTCCTCCAGAGTTGCAGCAGTTTAAGGGGTTGCTATAAAAGAAGATTAGAACATAATCCTTCCACTAATTTAATCCAACTGAGGAAATCCAAGGTAGATGCTTAAAAAGTTACTAATACCTAAAGAGAAAGTAGAATAGAGTATTATTAGAATGCATAGAATATTAATATTTCAAATTATTTATATTTATGAAAATCATAGGGCTCCATATGGTTCCATATACAGAGATTTTAAATAATTATGAAGTTTTTTGTCAGAAAATCTGTGGATAATTTCAGTTTTTGATAGCCTGTGAGCTAACAGATATTAACAAAAAGCAACACTGGGAGAAAATAAGGCAGAGTTAAAAAAAAAGATAAGGGTTTTTTGTAGTTGTGTTGAGGGGGAGTTTTCAAGGGAAGCTGCTTTGGTGGGAACAATTTGGAAGACACGCCCCAACTGTGTACTGATTATTGTGCCCCATTAGACATTAAATATGCTAAATAAAATTGGGACATTCCATTTAACTGAGTTCTTTCTGTCTTGTCTTTGCCTGAGAGCTATCGAATGCAGTTTTTGTACTACCATTCATTTTTGCTGCCATGTGACCATCTGTGAGGTCATGAAGTAAGCAGAGATGAATCTTAATGGAAAAAAAATAGCTGCTAATTTTAAGGTGAACCAATTTACTTTATTGGCACAGGAGCAACTGTGATGTGAAGCGGGAGATGCTGGGAGAATGGGAATACTGCTTTTGTGTCAGTGCCAGTTTATGCTATTCTAAAAACACAGCCTAAGAGCTTAATTTCTACTAGTTCAGGGAAGCACTACATTTATAGCAAAATTTACAGACTTGGGCTACAGAAGTGACACAATTAAAAAGTCTGTCAAGATTTCTATAGCAAAGACCTATTGAGAGGAATCTCCAACTGCTGGTTAGAAAAACAGGTTTTGGGCAATATTACATACTTATTGGCTGACTCTGTAGATACTACTTTTTTTTTTTTTAAATTTAATTTTTCAACCTATTTAAACATTTGTTTGTTCCACATTTGAAAGAAGAAATGGTTTTGCTTTCTGCATTCATCATTAACACTATCTGAACTGCTCTGGACATTAGGCTTTAATAGCATGCTTTAAAAATTCAAACTGTTCTAGTTTTGATCTTTAAAAAATAAGTGGATGGTGCTACAGATTTGCACTTCTTCTTAAGACATGGTTTATGCTGAGTATGTTCTGCGTATCACATAAAGAGCATATCACTGATACAGTGCAGGAGACTTTACGTATGATCTCGTGTTTCAGGTCGTTCCTCAAGCACAGGGCAGAAAAAAGGCTGACCTGAAGATGTTTGCTGTGGCAGAGCTATTGCATTATCAATCAGAATGTCCCCCCACAGGGGACATTGATTCCTTACACACCACTTCAGTAATCACCACTTCGGTGATTTAGTGAACTGATTGTTTAATGTGCAGCAATTTGGAGAAATCAGGTTTCATATTTCTGCAGCAGGAATGTCAAAAGCAGGTTGAGGGGATATTTTAGCTAATCTGCCTTGTTGTCAGACCTCTGCTGGCATGATGCTGGCCTAGCTTTCACAGTGAAATTTGGCACCTAAGAACTGTGCTCTCCAGCAGCCAGTCCCATTGCCACGAGCAAGCAGGCAGGGTAATGGACAGTGGGCAGTGAGTAACAGCAGTGCCAGTGCTGCCTCTGCAGCCAGGCGTGCTGAAGTAGAAGGTGCATTTTCTTTGTCTTTTTATCTTTGTAAGTGTGCAAGCCTTCCATAAATCTAGGCAGTCTTGGTGTGTTCCTCCTTTGCCTGTGCAGGAAAAAAATGGCAAATGGTGATCAATGAGCTGAGGGATTTATCCAAGATCACCCCCATGGAGGTAGGATTAGGACTGGGATCTCCCAGGCCTGATGATCTTCCTCACCACTAAGACATTCCCTTGACTTAAAGATTACCAGGATGCCTTTGTTCTTCCCCCAGGTGAAATGCCTGACTTGCTTATCATTTCTGGCATTTATCTCCTCTTTGCCACCTTTTGCCCTTCATAGTGGCCACTGAACAGAATTCTTGCAGACAAGCAGAATTATATTCAACAAGTGATGGAGGTGTACAAAAAAATGCAGTTCACTTGCTCCTTTTTTCAGTCTGTGCAGGAAGCTGAGAATCCTAGTCTCCCCTGAGTGTAAAGACTTTGCTTTATTGCTATGATGTGAGTGTTTATTATTGAATTACACAATAGCTATAGGAAAAATTATATCTTTTTTCCCTGTGGAGCCACTGTGAATTGCACTCATCTAATGGAGGTGCATACAGTGTCTCAAGTGCTAATATGTATCCCACTGATTATAAGAAAGTCTGGAGGAGTAGATCAGATGTAGACATATTTATATGAAGGACAGTTATTACCCATCATATATGATATGGTTCTGACACCATTAATGTTTTAAGGGCTCAAAGAAAGCTTTCAAGAGAATTAGATTTACCTTAAAATCTGCTAATGCTATAATCCATTCAAAGATGAGCCCTTAATTTGAATGCAGAGAGTTACAATATTGATCATCATCACTGTCCTATGCGCCTACAAATTATCTGATAGTTTGACGTATTTTACTTGGGAATTTAAATGTCACTGTATCCATTTAACAGATGGTGAAACTCTAGCACAGGGTTTGTGAAACACATCTAATTAAAATGAAAACTCTTAAATGGATGGGTATCCATTTACACAGTCTTGATAAAAAAGGTTAGGTTCTAGTGTATTTAGTTAACTGAAGTGGTTAGGATTCCAAATACTCCAAAGTGTTAATTGAAGTCTGTAGATGTAGTTAAGATGACATCCTTACATTGTAGAATGACTCCTGTCTAAAAGAAAGGACCTTTTCTTTGTCTCTCAAGCATATGGAGAAAAAGGAATGTTTATGCTCATCTTAAGAAGAGACTGCATGAGAGTGTTGAAAGTATTTTGAATTTGTTCCTTGTATGACTGTTTTCTAATCAATTCCTTGGATAAGAAATGGATTAGTTGCATTTATCTGAGGTAGTGTAGCATAACTGACATTTATGTGTTTGATTAGCCTTGAAGAACTAATTTTTTTTTAAAGTTCTAGCATTTTCAGTATTAGACTTAAGCTGTGCCTTATGGCAAATACCAGTGTTTGAATATGCTAATAGAAATGTTTTTCTGCTCCTTAAAGATGGAGTACGTAATGTAATTGATAAACCAAATGATACCTAGCATTCCATTGTAATGCTCTACTTTACATGTAAAATATATTTTGGAGCACCATATTTTTTCTCAATTGTGATTAATCCTTGAAATGAAGGGGGAGGGTGAAGCAGCTCATTTGTTTTTAATGATACATTCCTCCTTTGGGAAAGATTGCCTATGCACAACTTCATTGAATTTAGCAATTTACAATCAGTTGTTGAGTTGTCCATGGAGACCAGTTTTGTTCCTTCAGGAGAGTTTGTCAGGTTACATTGTGCTCTGTTTCTCTAAAGAAAAGAAGTTCTTATGTCTCTATCTGTGGCAAGAGGTAGTAAATTGCTTGCGACAATTTGACCTTAAATAAATCTAGCACATAAAACTAAGCTGTAATATACTTGATGGGTAGAGAAAAGACAGAAATGGGGAAGAAAACTAAATCAAAACATGCTCTTGTTTTGTGTGGTTTTGGTTTTCCTGTCAAAATTTCAGATTGTATTCAGTGTTGGGTGCTCATTCCTATTTGCCTGTCTGTCACATGCTCTTGGCTGGCCTTTAGCTTTGTTGGTTGCCCTGCCTCCTCTTCCTGCTCTTTCCCTTTTCTGGATTGTACATAGGTATAAATGGCTTGACTAATTTTGCTAAAGGACTTGTTTGTTGTCTTCTGAGTCTCTTAAGTTCCAGAGGAGAAAGTGGGAATGAGCAGTAATATCTAGCTTAATCCCTGCAAGTGAGGGGAAAAGCATGTGTGCAAAGGTTAGGGATTCCTGTGGGAAACTATGGTGGATCCTTGCTAGCTGAATCTTTTTTTGTATGGAGTCAGTAGAAAATACCTCACAAAATATTTCAGATTAATAGGGAAACACTGTCACTTGAGAGTGCTGCTGGGCCCTTCTTTGGGAGAGGGAATACTAGCAGAGAGTGCTGGTGCAGTGGGATTTAACAGTGTGTGGGCTCAGAGATGCTGCAGCCTTTAAAAGGTTATTTGGTGGGAGAGCTTAATGGATAATGATCAAATGCAACAAGATTTACATATTCAGTCAATTTAGTGTGTTATACAGCAGTGTCATGGCCTTCATTCCAGCACAAGAAACAAAAAATGGTTTCCTAACAGCGAGAAGGTTGATGCTCCTTCTCATGCCAGGTGTTGCATTGTGTGTGTGATCTGCAGTGGGTGGTTTGGTTTGATGGAATTTTTTTTCTTTCTCTAAAACTGTGCTGAGAGCTGGCATTTGAACAAGGAAGGGTGATGAATGAAAATGCTTCTCATTCCTTTTATTAAAAACTACTGAAAATTAACACTGTGTATGTGGGACTGATGGAGAACGACAAGTTCACCAACAAAAGATTTGAACTAAGGCTGTTAGAAATGACAGCATATATTTCTACTGAATGAAAGAATACCATAAATGTAAATAGATCTGCTAACCCCTGTTCCCTTGCCTGGGTTTTGATTCTGTATTTCACAACTATGAAAGTACTTGGATGTCAAGTGAATCATATAAGTACAAGAGAGAAATAACTTTTTTTTCCCTGTCTTTTCCCCTCCACATTTTCCAAAATTGCAGCCACAGGAATAAGTCTTCAGGCTGGCCTCACCCTTCAGGGACTTGGAGCTTGAACCAGGGGACACCTTATGGATGGGAGATGACGGCAAACAGAGATGGACGAGACTACTTCATCAGGTAAGCAGGCAGTGTGAGCTGTGCAGTGTGAGCTGTGCAGTGTGAGCTGTGCAGTGTGAGCTGTGCAGTGTGAGCTGTGCAGTGGGAGCTGTGCAGTGGGAGCTGTGCAGTGTGGGGCACAGCACTGCAGCCCTGCTCTCTCGGAATCCTAATTCCTGCTTCAGCCCTCCACGCTTAGTGTTCACTGGTTTGATTTATGGCACAGGGATGATAGCTCAGACTGTGCCTTCTGCACTTTGCTTTGGTGCTTGGTTACTTCATTTGCTCAAGAGAATGCTGATAATATAAGGACCTGTAATTCTTTGAGAATTGCAAGTAAGGTCATTAACAAAAGATTAAAAAAAATAAAAATGCCAGGTTTAAAGAATGAGGCAGAAGGTCACTTCTGACTGAGACTTCCAACACTCCTCTGTCTCTGCCATGTAGATGCCTTAGGATTTAGCTTTTATATTTTTCAGATGCTGTACTGCTTTAGTGTATAACTCTAAAACTCCACAGTCTGTCAGCTACTGTTCTCCCATTTTATTCAGATAAAACCTCTCTAGGCCTGAAACTCAAGGACACCTTATTGTCTCAGGCCTCGAGAGATGTAAACAGCAGTGAAGTGGAGGGGGCAAACTTGGAGTAAATGACTTTATTACCTGAAACTGTAATTGGAGGATTAACCCCTAATATGTAAATGGACCGAACTTTTAACTGTAGGAAAAATTTGTGACCATCATCCATCTTGGGAGAAGCCTCTCAGAGGCTTTTGACTGCCCAAGGTGTACCTGTTGAAGGCCTTTAATAAATACCCGCTTTTATTCTCTTAATTTCACCTAGCCTCTGTTTTAGGTGGCCACTCCAAGTCATCAATATGAGATCTTTTGCTTTGTCTAATATATACATTTTACTGGTAATAAGGATGTGTATGTTTGGATCCTGTATAGTAAACACACTAATTCTTAGCTTTCCCATAGCTTTTAGCTCTGGTTTAAAAAAGAAATGTCAATGTGTATGACGTAATTATGAACATAATTGGCTTTTTTTTTTTCCCACTGTAAACTGTGCATAATTATTTTTTTAAATCACTGAAGTGCCTTGGACAAAATATGGCCTTGGAACTTCTTCACTAAAAAGTGGTGATTGTGGTGGGATAGTAGAACCATTGACTGCTTGGCATTCATTGGTTTAGCTTACATTTCAGTTTTGAGGTTAGCATTTTGATTCTGTTCTTATGAAGTTTTGTATTTTTTTAATTATTATTTAATTTTTGTCTCTATCAGCCTATTTAGAAACTTGTAGGTACTTGAAAAAGTCATGGATGAAAAATACAATTCTTTTAATACAGAGTAGAAGGATCAAACATATTTTTAATTGACTGTTAAAAATCCTTTAATTCTCTCAAGATCCTTCAGCTGCAAAAAAAGTATTGTAAAGCATAAGACTGAAGATCCCTGTCACTGTGCTTCACTCCCTTAGCCCTTTTGCCCACAGGGTCTGCCTTGGCTTCCTGGGAGGCATTTGCTTTTGGAGCCAAAGCAAGATTTGTAGCAGCCTGGTGACCTGAAGGCTTTCCAGATTTAGAGCAATTTCAGACCTGTCCAAATTGGAACAAATTTTCTGGGTTAATGAGGGCTCAGAAGCTGACTTTGAAATGTTGTTTTCTTGCTTCAACAAGTATTTGTCATGCTTTGGATGTCTGAAAGATGGACAACGTGAAGCTGAATGCCAGGCACAAAATAACTGTATTAGCATAGGTTTTCAGCCTGAGTTAATTAGGCTTGTCAAGAAGTATAGGTGAGCCTCCAAAATACTATGCAGATGTGAGACTGTTGTTTCTGTTACTCAAGTTGGTGAATATACCTGCACATCTCATTCTTATTTTCTGCAGACTGTTGGTACGTTTTTGTCTGTCTGAATGAGATTCATTTGAAGGATTAATATCCTGATTCTGACAGGCACTACATTTGATTGCTCCTCTTTTCTCACTGGTCACATAATGGGATGCTCTGCTTTGTGTGCAGTTGTCAACAGCTGTAGCTTACAAAATGCAGTGCCTTAATACTCATTAATTTTGCAATTTGGGAATGTTTACAAATCCTCTGTAGCTAATGATTTTTTTTTTTAATGGCTTTTAGTACCTTAAAGTGCCACATCCCTCTCTTAAATTGAGAAAACTGCATCTAGGAAAAAAAAATCCATAACAGAGAATGCCAAATTATTCCTTAAGTAATATTAGGCCTGTGGTTGTTTTGTTGTTGAGGTGGTTGTTTTCGTTGCTTTGGGATTTTTTTCTCATGCTCTCACAAAATGCTTGTTTTTCGTTCTCTTTTGAGCTCTGGTCTTTCTTCCATTTTTTCTGCGTGTGGCTAGCAGACTGCATGGAGAAAAATTTTCTCCTTTGAGAGGTAAAGAGCATGAGGCCTCTGTAGAAACTGATCTGCAGAAGCCTTTGATGTTTTGTGCCAGACTTTCCAACCCACTGGGATCTCTGAGCAGTTTCAGGTGCAAGTTGAACGCTGCTACATACCTACACATTGCCTGGTTTATAGTACATATTCCTATAGTACATATTCATATAGTATCAAATGTTTTAAAGCAACAGCACTGGCTGCAGCATGTGCACCAATGTGCTTCCAGAGTAGTTACGCATCTTACATGAAATGGTGCTCCCCAGAAATGCAGGAAAACCAGTTCTTTTGGAAACAGAATTAAATTAGGAAATCATTTGGAACCATGTAGTGCTGCACTGAGCCACCAGCCATCCACCATTACTGGGGAACATCAGCCCAGGTGGCTACTGCAACATGACTGGGTGATTCCATTGCATATATCCTGGTTTTAGAAGAATAACCAAAGGCTAAATAGAACCAGTGACTTGCCAGCAATTCCTCTGTGGAGGTGTACATGGTATCTGTCCTTACAGTGACTTGTTATTTGGCAGAGAAGCTCTCTCTGGCTTTGAAAACAACTGTTTTTGCAAATACTACATGAGTCTATATAAATAAAAACAGAATTTAATTTTCTTTCCTTCATTTTCACACCTAGATTTTAGGAATGATATAGTGAGATGATTGTTGACAGTTATGCCAATAAAGACAGGAGAGAGATCAGAAAGATAGCATTTTTTATTGTCTCTAAGGCTTTTTATGGCCATGCAGATTAACAAATTGCATCATACTGGAGGAGAAAAAGCAATTTAAATACTTTGCTTGATTTTGATTAAAGATATATAAACCAGGTATTATCACAATGAGATATATGCATGAGTTCTGTGCAAGGAAGTAACATAATTCATAGTGACATTAACTGCTTTTTAATTAAATAATTTACTTTGTGCCACATGTACATATCCATTCAACTGCAAGCAGACATATTGTAATTTTGAAATTGTGGGAGGTATAGAGAATCCAGGAGAATCTTCTCATGAAATGAAACGTAATTTTATAGTGTTGGTGCAAATGTTATAAGGCATGAATGGGAAGAGATGTTTATTCTTTCTGCTGAAGCAAATTTGATTTCCTTCAAATCTCTGAAAGCCTTTATGACATGAGCTAATCAGGGGCAGCTTCCATTGCCAGGCAGTGCTTTTGTAAAAGTGTGAGAAGAATCTCTTATCAAAATATTTTCAGATGTTGCTATCAATTCATTATCTCTTCTGTACAGATGGCACAACCAGGGTCATTTTGCAAACCTCTAAAATATTTTTTTTAAGTTTAGGTCATGGTAAATTAAAGTTTCAGAACTTCACCCATTCCCTTTTAACTTGCCCCTTTTACTTAAAATAGTGTTATGAGACAAGTAATGCATTTCAGTCTGGGAGGATGGCAATCATCTAGTATTCTCCCAGCATGTTTCTGTACAAGCTGCATTAAGCTGGATTTTCAATATGAAATATTTTATTATGGTATATTTAACCACTTTAAAGTCCTAAATGTTTTATTTGCATCTATTATATATGCTGTGTAGTGTATGATGGTGAGAAATTCTGAAACATTAATTTGAATAAAATCATGATACTTATTAAAAATGGTTTTGTGTGAATATAGTATTCCAGAGAGTTAGTATGTGGAGCAGAGGGTTTTGACTGATTTTGCATGCAGGAGTTTCAGCCTCATGGCAATTTTAGGTCCTTATTCTTGCCCCTGCTGTGGTCTCACTGATTTTTGGACCTGTACATTTTTGTCCTTTCCCTTGTAGAAATCTTGCTGGTTGTCAGATCTGGAGGGAATTTGATAGAGGGAAATAAACATGCAAGAGCTAATAAAAAGTCAATCTTATGGAGAAAGCAATAAATTTTATGTCGATTTCGCTCTAAACCAGTCCTTTGAATGGTCTGAGGAAGTTGCAGAACAGTTTAGCATGGAAGAATCCTCTGAAGGTCAGCCTGTCCAGCCTCCTGCTCAGACCATGGCTAATACAATGAGCAGCATTGCTGCCACACTGAAATATCTGAGTGGTTTGAGAACAGGGCTGCAACAGAGTTGTATTGTCTTAAGCTGCCCTGCAACTGCACTTTAAGGTGCAAGTTGAAGCAACATTTGCTGCCTTCAAAAGTCATACCTTTTTGATTCCTATTCCTGTTTAATTCCTAAGGAATGAAATACTTTGGTATTTTCCTGGATCTGGTTTCTGTCATTCAGATAAAGACCAGAGAATGTGAAATAAAATTAACTGGAAGGAAGTGTAGCCCTTCTCATGTGAACTTAAAGTAACACTGGTTCCACTAAGGTGTAGTTAGTTATTAGATTCTCAAGATAGAGGTGTCTTAGGTCAGTTTATTGCCATATTCTTGTTTGCAAGAGGTGCTATTTGTTGTGTTTACTTTATTTTGCTTTATTATTTTTGTTGGATGTGTTTACTTATTCTTGCTATTGCCTGGGAGAGGATGATGGGGTCTGTCTGTGTTTCCACTTTGGTTTGCTCCCTATTTGACTCCAAGGACCCTGACCATCTGTACTTTGTGCATATTAGCTTGCTTCTGTGCTCCAGTCTGGAACAAACTGAGCAAACAGTTGGGATCCCAGGCAAGAAATTAAAGGAAGCACACCCAGGGATCAAAGCTTGCAGCATTATTACTGCTTGGCTTGAAACCATGGGTCAGTCTCCAGAGTGCACTGCAGAACTGGGAGAGTACTACTTGTCAAAAATCTTTCTGAATTTTATGTTAATATGACATGGTTGCTAGAGCAGTTGAAATGACTAAGTGACCAACCTAGCAGATGAGGGAAACTCAGAGGATATAGGCTACAAAGTCTTTGATATTGTCTCCCATGGCATTCTCATGGAAATGCTGGCAGCCCACATATTGGACAGGAACTCCCTTGACTGGATTAAAAACTGGCTGAGCCCAGAGAATAGTAGTAAATGGTATCACATCCAGTTGGAGGCCAGTCACTAGTGGGGCTCCTCAGAGCTCAGCAATGGAACCAGTCCTGTTTAATATCTTAATTGATGATTGGGATGAGGGGATCAAGAGCACCCTCAGTAAGTACACAGATGACACTAAGTGAATAAGTGGGATGGGATTATTGATCTGCCGGAGGGCTGGAAGACTGTAGAGGGATCTGGAAAGGCTGGATCAATGGGGTGAGGCCATTGGTGTGAGGTTCTGTTGGGGAATACACTCAGTGCTGGTAGCTCTGTGTGCTGCTGCAGTGTGAGCTGCAGTGTGAGTGGGAGCTGGCACAACAGGCAAGGGACAATGAGCTGCCAACCCTTTGCATAACAAAGGGCACAGGGACCTGTGGCCCAGCCAGCTGACCAGACACCCAGAGACACAGCGGGAGCCAAGGATCCCAGACTCTCTGTGCTTTGATTGTAAGGATATAAAAACCCAGGTTTCCTTTTTTTGTCATCCCTCTTCAGAGGCATCCAGCTCAAGCTGTTATTTTGTTATTGCACCGTGATTAAATTATTCTAAGCATTGAGACCTGTGAGACTCTGCTATGGGAACCCTGGGGTTGAGGGGTAAGGAAACTTGGTCTGACTATGAGAATGAGGTGTGTAGCTGGAAAGAGGCCTTGGTCCCAGCTTAGGAGGTGTGAATGTGACTGAATGACTCCTGTCAGACAGGGACAGTTGAATAAGTCCAAGTTGCTGGCTCCTGCACTTCAGTCACAACACTCCCTGCAGTGCTACAGGCTTAGGGAGAGTGGTTGGAAAGCGGGCCAGTGGAAAAGGACCTGAGGGTGTTGGTTGACAGTAGGCTGAACATGAGCTGGTGTGTGCCCAGGTGACCAAGAAGGTCAACAGCATCCTGGATTGCATCAAAAATAGCGTGACCAACAGAGCCAGAGAAGAAATTGTCCCCCTGTATTGGCCACTGGTGAGGCCACATCTCGAATTCCGTGTTCAGTTCTGGTCTCCTCACTTCAAGAAAGACATTGAGGTGCTGGAGTGTGTGCAGAGAAGGGTAACAGAGCTGGTGAAGGGTCTAGAGAGTTGAATCATATGAGGAGCTGCTGAGGGAGCTCTGGTGTTTAGCCTGGAGAAAAGGAGACGGCAGGGTGACATTACTGCTCTTCTCAACTACCTAAAAAAAGTCATAGAGAGATGAGGATCAGCCTCTTCTCCCAATAAACTAGTGACAGACTGAGAGGACATAACCTCAGGCTGCACTAGGGGACGTTCGGGTTGGACATTAGGAAGAATTTCTCCATGGAAAGGGCTGTTAAAATTGGAACAGACTGCCCAGGTGGAGTCACCATTCCTGGAGGTTTTCAAGAAATTGCTCCACATGGAGTTAGTGCTGTGGTCTAGTTGACCAGGCGGTAATTGATCAGAGGCTGGACATGGAGGTCTTTTCCAACCTAAATGATTCTGTGTCACATCATATTTTGATATCCTGAGCGCCTTGTTGTTTACTAGTCCTTTTGTAATTAGTATAAAAAAATAATTCTGGGCTTCTTCCAGGTGTATCTGGCAAGCTTAATTCTTTTCTCTAAGGTATGTTATCCTGCATATAGCATTTCAGTGATTTTTGGCTTTAGGTTGTCCTTGTTTGGCTTAGTATCTGTGCTGTTCCTGAAACATGAAATTCTTAAATGTTAGCTTTTGCCCTGTACAGAAAATAGAGGTAATGTGTTTGTGTTCTTTGATAACTGGTGTAGCTCACAACATCCTAAATTCTCAAAGCATACATGGTGCAATATTTAAAATCAATGTTAAGATATTCTTCTCTACTCAAATACTTACCTAAATTTTCTTTAGTAGTCTTCATCTTATTCTTTTAGTGCCTGCTGTGCTTATAAGAGGAACTCTGTTGTGTTTTCTGAAAGTTCACCTCTGTTGAAAGTTCACCTGTTGCATGCATCCTGTCTGGCCTGCATGCTCCTGCTTGTACACTCAGTTCTCATAGCTGGCCAGCAATGTGGAGTGACACAACACAGTCACTGATGATATTAATGGCCTATCAATCAACCATCCTGCTTATTAAGGACCACTAATTTATACCAGATTCAAAACTGAGGCTTACAGCCTGCTAATCAGTTTCCTTCAAAATAAATAAGCTCAGAAGATGATCAGACCATTCAGCCATTTTAAAAAATTATTATTTTCATTTGTTATGTCTAGACTACCCCAAACTTCTTGTACATATATTCTGTAGGTGTTTGTTATGTAGGAATGTTCTGAAAACCATCAATGGATATAAGTAAAATATAGTGAGAGCCTTGATTGTTGTTACTGTGTTATTCATCTTCCTGGATTTTGAAAAGGCTGTTATTTTACCTTAAAACTACCGTAGTACATAAGGCGATAATGAAAAGTTTGAAGCCACAGAAACCACCTTCTGCACTGTAGGTATGATATTATATAGCACTTTATTGAGCACATTGCATTCTTTCATCTCTAAGTACAGAAACAATGTTGACTGGATCCACAGGGGAATTATATGATATTCACAAACATTTGAGCAGCACAGCTGCGGCTGCTTTGTTCATGAGGTCACTCATCACTTGTGCAGCCACCTTTCCTCTGGGTGAAGGCTGTGAGCAGAGGCAGCCCGTGCGCCACTTCAGTGCCTCAAGCCAAGGGCTGACTGCCCTGCACCTCTTCGGGCATCTCTGCTCCCAGGTGAGATGCCAAGGGGAAAAAAAGCCAGTGGAATTGTGCTCTCTGGCCCACTTATTCCCGAGTCCCTGAAAGGGACATCCAATGAGATTGAATGGCAGGCAGTTTAACAGCGATAAAAATAGTACAACCTATATAATTAGCAAATAGAACTCTCAGCTACAGGTTATAGTAAACCCTAAAATGCTTCACAGGATTCAAATGTACATTTGCAAAGTACATTTGTAATAAGACTTTCACTATTAAATTACGTAGGAATAAAAAAATTAGAGCAGATATAAAATCCTATGTTTCAGACAAGCGGGTGAGTCAGCTGCTGACTGCCTAGGGCTAGGACGAAACTTCCTGTATTAATCAGGTTATTCTATAATTACAAGGTTTCTTGCACCTTCCTCTGAAGCGGGTACTGAGCGCTGTCAGAGAAAGAATACTGGACCAGGCGGACAACAGGTCTGATTGGTATGGTGATTCTTGATGTTTTCTATCTATTTATGGGGGTTTTTTTACATTCCCTTGCCACTTATACGGACGGTTGATATGAATAGTGTGCTGTTAGAGAAAGAGTGCTACTCTGCTTCTTTCAGACTGCATACAAATTTGCTTTCTGTTGCTAAGGGTTTGACCTACTCAAGGACAGGATCATATGGTGGAAGGGGGAGTGGGTCTAAAAGAGATGAGCAGCAGCAGGGATACACAAATGCAAGTGACTGTTTAAAGCAAACCTGGATAATTAGAAAGAGGAGAAGGAAAATTATATAGCAACCTGTTTATGTCAGTAGAGTGCCTAGAGACTACTCGGGTATGGTGAAAAAGAAAGTATTGCTAAATCAGCTCAACCTCCTGAAAAGAGAGGATGATTTAACAATAGTCCTTCCTTCACATAGAGGTGTTGCTCTAGCCATAAATATGGCAGTCATAAATATGACAAAGTGATGTTAATACTGGCTGGAATAAATTGTTATAATGGAGGGTATGATAGCAAGGAGGTGACAGTTTTTGGGGTTGTTTTATTTTAACTAGAGCATGGAATAATTGAGAGTTCATTGCATTGTAAGGCAGCTGTACCTGAACTGGTTAGTGTGCCGAAGCTTGGGGGCTAGTCACAGCAGCCTGGCTCCCTCCCTCTCTTCTGGCTTGCTGTTTTTGAGTCTCCTCTGCACACACCAGAACCCTCACTGGCTGAAACAAGAGGATTTCTCACACTGGAAAGGTGAGGGGGAGGTTATACAAGGAGATGTGAATGTGGGTGAAACTCCTCAGAAGAGAAGAAGCTTTTGCTCAGTCATTTGCCTTGGGTTTCCTGGATGCAATGATACCTAAGTGGAGTTCAGGGAATCATACTCTGGGCCTCTGCTACAGCAAATTTTTTGTTTCTGAGCTAGTCCTCTGTGTTTTCTCCAAACACAAACTGGATGGAGACACCATGAAATTCAGAGAAGTATTGCATCCTGAACACTGTTACTCTGGTGTGTTTGAAGGTGGATTAGGAAGGAATAACACTTCTGAAGTAGAACCCATATAGAAAAAAAGAAAAATCAAAGTAGCCTAACCTAGGATCACAGATTACATTTACACAGAGGTACAAAGATTAAATCCTCAGTATTGTTGGAGTACACAATGTTCTAGGTAAGTGTTTCATATGGAATTGCAGCATGTAAATGCTTCTGTAGAAGCATGGCTTTGGTACACCAAGATACCATTCCTGGGAGTGTAAAACAAATTCTTCTAAACAGTTTGTGTGAGAATGATAGTTCCCACTGGAGCCTTTTTTTTCAAGCATCTCTCTTGTTAAACAGTGTGGTCCCTGCAGAACTGAGATTAAAAGTGTCGAGTTCTGGTTCTGCAAAGCCATGCAGGTGGTTGGAAGAGTGGTAGTGGTTTGTAAGAAGCCAAGTCTTATCTTGGGTCACATGCTGGTATCCCAATTGATGCAAACACAGAGACCCTGCATATGAAATAAAACCAGGCTATGTAAAAATACAGAGGGGAAGACAGCCCTAGAAACACCTAAAAGGAGCATGCTGCAGCGTGTAAATGGGTCTTTAGTGGCCATGAGCTTGAAAAATTAAATAAGGCAAAGCTGTCTGATACTTGGTGATGGAACTTCCCTTTCACAGCAAAGGGTAGGTGAAAAGTTCCCCTGGAGCTGCAGTTACAACATTGAGAGAAAAATGTGCTGGAGCTGGGTTAGACAGCTGAAAAAAAAATAAATAAAATTGGAGAGTTAGCATGCTATATTGCTGCTGTTTAAGCAGCACAGTTGAAGTTTACCAGTTTATCATGGTGTATGTACAGAATTTAAAATAAGTTACCTAATCTGTTATGCCATGCCAGGAAATACCATATTTCCAGCAGGCATTCATATACTTAAGAACTACATGTTGATGTATATTGAAAGCCAGCACTTAGGAAGCCTAATTCTTCCTGTTGGATTAATTTCTCTCCTATTATTATATTTACAGTTTTCTGTAAAGAAAATCAAGTATGTATCTCCTGTGAAGGTTCTTGTCTGGATTGATTTTGTAGAACAGGAAGACAATTTGTTTTAGAAAGACAAGCTGATACTACCAAAAGTTTATTGAATTTTAATTCGCATTTAGTTTTTAATTGCCCTTCTTACAATAAAATACTGCCTAATTATACTTAGAATTCTCAGCTCCCAAATATAATCCTAAGAATCCTCCTATTTTGTATATTGTCATATATGTAAAAGATTCAGGTAAAGAAATAGTTCAACTGAACTCAAATTAATCTAGTCACTGACAACATTATGACTCACTGCAATATTTGAAAGCCGTTTATCTCAAGTTCACTGGAATCCTGGACCATTCCACAGAAGAACTTCAATTTAAAATAAGCCAATCAAACTGTGTCACCATGCAATTAAATATCTCCATGGTAACAGGGATTAAGCACATAAGGTAAAGACCTGCTGAGTGCAGAGATTATTTCAAATTTCTGTCTCTTCCAGCAGTAGACAAATGAATTTACATTTTCTGTATCCAACATTGGGAGACATAAAATGGAAGTGATTGAGCTACTTCTCTGGCATCTTGGGACTTCAGACAGTATTTTCTTGACAGGGGAAGTAATTAGCTGGAATTACAAGTAGGAATTTAGCAGACATATACAAATAAGCATTTGCTCATGGGATTTATTTCGCATTTCTTAATTAAAACCTGAATAGGCATATTATTTAGGATACAGATAGCATGGAAAAATATTGCCAAAATTTAAAAAAATTAACAGCATAATAACATCATTTTTGTTTTAATTTTTAAGTGATCTTAGGTTGACTTAGGAGGGAAGGCTATTTGCAGCTCTGCTATCAAGTAATATTTTTAATGAGAAATGTACTTCTAAAGTTATACTGCAGATTGACACACTGATATTCAGTGAGGACATAGGATGATGTTTAATCAATCCTAACATCTTTCTTATTCTCTCTGACTATTCCTAGCTTTTTAATGTGTATTTATTAAAACTACTAGAAATGCACGTCTGCTAGCATGTGTAGTTTTCAGCTTTCAGTTATGTGGCTTAGGGTCAGAGAGTCCCTAACTTACCCAGCCAGAAAGTCAGGGGTATATGGAGGAGGTGTCTTAAGAAACAACTTCAAAGATAAAGAGATGATTTCTGAGAAATGCTGTTTCAGGTAATGCAGTTCCTGGGCTTGACCAGGTGAGAACAACTTTACCTGGGGTCTAAATAGATAATTCATATTTCTATTCTTGCTTAAAATCCCTTTTATGCAATGTTTTCTTCTTGCTGCCCCGTTTATTGGTTTTGTTTAATCCAGTCAGTGCCTTGAGCTGGACAGAAAAGACTTGGCAAAAAGCCAAACTGATAAAAGGTGTTTTGGGTTGGACCATGAAGAGCTGATTCAGGCAGCTCATAGTAATGACATTTAGAGGTTTTGTTGCATGATTCCTAGCATCCAATGAAGATGCAGTTCTGCCCTTTTAACAGTGTCCTAGTATGAGCTAATGATCTCTCTCTGAGAAGGAGACTGTAAGAGCACAGCATCGGGTTTGCACGCTGACAAGTTGCAATTAGGAATCTTTTTAGTTAAAATATACATATGAAAAAATAGAGGTTTCAATGCCTTCGGAAACAGGCCAAAATTGTGGCCATGTCTTCAAAAAGATTTGGTTCTCCAGGCTGTCACACTATGACTAGCCAGAAGTTTCCAAAAGGCTTTGAACAGTGCCTGGTAAGAGAAATCCCAACATCAGTACACTCAAGCTCCATTTGAGACAGTCCTGTTAGTTTCCCTGACTAGAATTAATTAACACAAGTGCAGGCTAATGGGCAGATCATAGAAACAGCTGCTTTCATGGCATGAGCCTTCAGGAGCACTGTTCCTGAAGGAGGAACCCTATCACTTGAACATAATGTGTGATAGATGCACAGCTGGTTTCTCAGCCTTGCCTCTGTGACTTGCATAGGCAATTGAGCCCTGTGCTGAAAGCCTGGGCACCCTTAGGGAGAGTGACAGGACAGGGCTTCATGTAGAGGGGGAAGTTTGGTTGGATGGCTTGATTATTTCCACAAGCTTCTTTTCCAGCAAGCTATGCTAAGAGTGAGCTGGCATATCCCAGACAGCCTTAGAAAAAAAGGATATCATGACTGTCCATGCTCAAGATTTGGTAATGTGAAACATTTAGCCAGGCAGCAGTTAGATTAATGGTGCTGTTTAACTTTGAGCTCAAATTTAAGAAATTGAGCAGCTGAACCTCCAGAGACATTTGCTCAAAAATTTTCAGTTTTTGGTCACTGGAGTTCTTTTTTTGTTACTGTTTTGGGGTTTTTTTGTTGTTGATTTTTTTTGTTGGTAGTGGGTTTTTTGTTTTACTTTTGGTTTTGTCTTTGTTTTGGGGTTTTTTATTTGGTTGGGTTGGGTTGGTTTTGATTGGGTTTTTTTTTTGTTTATACTACAGGACCATGGGAAGTCTACCATATAAAATTGGGATCCTCATATACTAGGTGGTTAAATTTTAATTAGCAGATGCTAGAAAGACGTTGACTATTCTCTTTATGGGCTGCAAAGCTAAAGCATTAAAAGATTAAGTGAATTTTTTAAGGAGGGATTTACTGTCACCCTCTCCACCCCAAATCTCTCTTAAAGCTTAAGAACCAAATGTGATTTTTTTCATAAATACCATTCAGTGACAAATTAAAAAGCTAAGTGATCCATGTGTTGCCAGACTAAGTATTGTGCCATATTTGAAAGCCATAATGATGTTTTAATGTAAATATTAATGATAGAAAAGTGATTTTCTGTTGAGTATTTGGCTAAATTTTCATAAAATACAGCAAAAATGCTGAATGCTTCTGCTACATGGAAGAGTAAAACGTGAGTGTTTGCACTGACCACTCAGTGTCTTATTCCCTAATGAGCTTTTAAGTTCCTTGGTTTATCTGTCATTCCTAGGCTATCATAAAGGTTAGCATGAATTATCTAAAAATTTATTTGGCTTCTCAAGCAGGTTTTACAACTCAGACTGATCTTTCTGCTACAACTAAGCTGCTACTGGCACCTGACTTTGCTACTCTAAAATTATTTTGGGATGGCTTTGCAAGACAAAGCTTTACAAGTGGTCTATGGGCTGCATTATAGAAAAGCTACTGCCTTCAGTAAACCTGGAAAACATTGTTTTTACTGGAGAGCTAAAAGTGGATATATATGTGGACTAATGGGCATTCTCAGGGAAAAAAACTTGAAGGGAGATGAGAGAGAGGCAGCAGAAGACAGGAGTGGTTTATTCCTGTCCCAGTTTCAAGATTCAGCATGATGGCATAGAGTAGTGTGTGAGTATGAGACATGTATGTGTGTATATACACACATACATACATCTCCTGCACTTGTACTGAGATTCTTGCTGATGGTAATGACTGTAAAAAGTGTGTTACATATTTTAAAATGACATTTTTAATCACTGGGATTTATAGTCTAGTTTATAATGTCTCAGATCTTTCAGCGATATGCACGCACCTGAAAACTGGTACAAGACGGGCATAATTTGCTGAATAACCACATCCATAAATACATTGCAAAAAAAGCAACAGATGATCAAGGAAAGGTTAAAAGGACTGACCAACATTGAGAACTTCGTAAAAAGCAGAAACTAGAGGGCTATATTGAGGTTTGCAGAAGTGTAGCATGAATTAGTTCTTACAGTGGCTCTTCATCCATATAAAAGAGGAATGGGGGACCTCTGAGTTTTACTGTGTTTGTCTGTGTTCTTTACAGAAAGACATGATTAAGGATTAATAACAAAATCTTCCCACTGATCTAAAAGTAATTGTTCAAATGATTGAGGAGAGGAATCTTGTTTTATTAGCTGATTTGCTGAGAGAAATCCAAGTTTCATCATTTGGGTATGTCACTGGAAATGCTGTTGTAGAGATAGGGAAGTATTATTTGTGGCAGTTAGATATGTTTGAGAGGGGGGATTCAAGCTGTAACAAATGCAGAAACTACTGTTAGAATATTTTTGGTGCGGGGAAAAAATTAGGGGAGACAAGAACACATAGATTTGTCTAACACAGCAAAAGTAAGATCAAGAGGGAATAAACACCAGGAAGAAACAAGAAATGTTTAAAACAATAAGTAATTTGTGGCAAAAAACCTAAAGGCACTATACATTCAAATTGCAAGAGAGAAGACCCTTAAAGATTAGAGCAATGGAGTTAATTTCCAAGTTTGCAGCCAGAGCACTGGACTGAGTAATCCAAAATGGATTTACACTGATTACTGGAAAATATTTAAAGGAGGATACAGGACACAGTTTATATGATAGACTGCAAATCAGCAAGAGATCAGAGATTGTGGCAAACTTGATCATTCCCATTCCTGTTTTCCTGTAAGTCAAGTGACACTTTTCTTCTTTCTTTAGCATGTAAAACATGAAATCTAAGCAACACATTTGCAAAACAGACTTAATCCACTATATGCCCTTAGAACCTTTTACAAATATTAATGAGATACATCTAATTATCTCTATTAGATAGATTACTCAAGGCAATTTAGATTGCCATATAAAAATGGAATAAAAATCAGTGGTTTTAGTTACCATATGGGTAATAAAAATACTTAAATGGGATGATATTCAGGGAGATGATATCATTTGACCAGGCTTTTGGAAAACTGGATAAATGCTCTTTTCTAAATGCTGTCACAGAATGATGAATAAGTCTATTTAAAAAAAATGCTTTCGCTGAAAGATAGGAGAGGAAATATTTTTTCGTGAAGTGTTTACTCGTAGTATCAGCAAAATGTTTTTCTTTTTCTGGAAAACAGGCATTATCATCAATCTTATTAAAGGAAAAACATGGAAGTAGTCTGCAAATATAAGGACAATTTAAAGGACTATTTCTTTTTAGAAGTTTTGAGTTTTATACTGTTTTCTGATAACAATCAGGATCAGTTATTAATTTCATCAGGATATGCTGGTTCTCCTCTTCTACCCACCTATCTAAAAAAGCAATTGCTAGTATCTGATATAATTTTTGTCAACGTTTTCAATGTTTTTAAACAACATTTAGGGAGTCCTTTTGCTCATGAGAACTTCTGCATAATTGTGGTAATTTGTGTGGTATTTTTGAGTGAGCAGACTTTTGCTGCCAATAGTAGAAATGGTAGTGCTTTAGAAATGTGCTAGTTAGACAGCTCTTCAGAGAAACAAAACCCAACAATTTGAATACATTTGGCATCTGTATGGTACAAGTTGCCAAAGCCTCCATAGTTCAGGGAACCTGTAATAATCAACTTCTTTACTCTAATGCTACAAGTTACCTTCACACAGGTTGTTAGTTTTGGGGTTTGATGGTTTTATTAGTTTATTTGAAAGACTGGCTTTTATTTTCACTGTCCAGTCTCAATAGCACACTTTTCCTGGCATATAGAGACAAGTTTCCTTGAACAGGCTATCAACAATTTGCAATGTTGCAGCACAGACCCTCTGCTACCCACCACAACTACCCAATACAAGGAAATACAGATATAAAATAGAATATCTATTGGCTAAATTTTCAGAGTGTCATCAAGTTTGGCACTGGAGCAAGGCAACTGGCTACATATGTCCAGAATGTTCTGGTGGATATTTTACAAGCTTCATCAGATGTCCTTTCTGACTGGTCCAATGTCTCTTTCCCTTCTTACCCTAATGTATAGAATGCTAATGCTCCTTATGGATTCTCAGACATACATAAGTTACTGTTTCAATTAAAGTAGAACAACTAAAGTAATGCCAGTCAAATGTAGATAATGTTTTGAGAGAGGACAGATTGGTGACCATCTGGATCAGAAAGGATTCCTCCCATCCTGGTCTGATAGCACCAGGCTGCTGCAGTCCCCTGGTCCAGCTCCCCATGAGGCTGAGAATGCAGTGCCCATGGCTGCATGCAAACACGCTCTGGACTGGCACAGATGGCCACCAGGATCATGCATACAGGCAACCAGTGCCTCTGCAGGCACCATACCAGCACAAACAGCCCATCCATGAACATGACCAGTTCAAACAGCTTGATCCTGTTCTTTCCTGTCAGCAATTGGAGCTTGCCTATCAGGTGCTTGCTATTGGGTCATGTATACCCGTGCACACACAGCCTCCCCATATTTGTGCAGAAGTGGGTGTCACCAGTAGCTGATCTTCCTGTGATCTTCCCCACAGCAGACTCTTGTCTCTCCACTGCCATGCTCCAGACTATTTTTTCCTCATTGGTTTCACTTCCATTACATCTACACCTAAATTTGGTGTTTGTGAACCACCACCTAGATGCCATTAGCCTTACACAGTAGGACCAATACAGTTCCCTTGGCATTGTTGACCTTGCAAGTTCAGTTCCCCTGGGACTGGCTGGGGTCCTGTCAAATGTGGTGAACTTCCACATGGCTCCCCCTCCCCTGCCTGTGACACCCAGCCAGGCCTCCCTGCACTCTCTGTCTCTTGTGGCACTTCTCACTCTCTGCTGTGTGTTACAGCCAGCTGTTTCTCTTGATGTGCTTTCTAGTTTTTCTTGGTTGATTAGCTGCACCTTAATCCCTGCATGCATAGAAATAAATAAATAAATAAACCAGATCCATTATGAAAACAGAATAATGTGTGTGTATCATAGTCTCAAGAACTGTCAATTCCATATTCTGCCAATCAAACTCTGGGGCACAATATATCACAAGTTAGAACAAGAGTTTTGCTCTCCATTTTTCAGTGATGTTTGGATTCTAATTTACCATTATAACTATTGTATTTTACAATACAATAATACAGTACTTCAGGAACTTTAATATTTTTATTTTTAGGTTCTTTTTCTGCAGTAAATAAGGATTGTTGTCTAAGCCAGATATCATAGATTTATAAAAAGCCATGCTGCTCTATGGGTGTTACCTAATCTCGGGAAAAACTTGAAGGAAATTATCAAGTTCTTCATGATCTCTTTCTTTTTATAAGGGCTGCTGAATACCTTTCATCAGCAGACCCTTTTTAGCTATTTGTCATCTTACACGCTTTCCTTGACTGAGGTGAAAATTCTTCCCATCTCTTTTCTGAGGCTTAATTGGTATTTTGAAAAATATCTTTCCTTTCTTGGAGAAATAGAAGTTGTTTTGTCAAAGTGCATTGCAAAGCTTGGTTCCCAGTGTTTGAGACAGATATTTGACCCACACACCCCCTTGCAACCAGGGATATAATTTCTGTTGTTGCTGTGAAGTTCTCCTATGTTAAGAGCCTTCTGAAAATTTTGGAAATTGCCAGAAACTCAGAAGGAGCAGTAGTGCCCATGCAATGTGTCCAAAAACCACATGACTAAAAACAAGTATGCTGATAGTGACTGCTGGATATCAGAATGGAGAGCTGAGGAGGAAGCTGGGTAAAAATATGGACAACACAATTAGAGGAGGAACTAGTGTGAGTGACAGGACTTGGTTTAACTGAGTTTAACAGGATAGTCATTAGGAAGCATGAGAGGAGAAGGATTAGGTGAAGAATTGGTGTCACAAGGATATGGCAGCAGGAAAGATGGAGGACAGGGGAGGTAACAAATGACATCTGTAATTTTTTTGCAACACAATGGCACTGACTCATGATCTGCTTATGACCTGTAATAAGCTTTGCTACTGTTCTGCCAGTTTTATTATAAATATTTGTGTGTATGAATTCTCTGTATTTATGCCTGTCAAATGGATAAGAACATTAAGTCTGCAACATGAATGTTAACATTTTATTTTGTCAAATGCTCAAAACATTTAGCCATGTGTTATATGCATATGTATTGTTTACATGATTAAAACAGTTTTAGATTTCAAGAGGGACATGAATTAAGTATTAAAACATTTTAGAGTTTAGTAGTGACATGAATTAAGTATTGCAGTTCTTGCTAACTGAATCAAAATTTGTCTTACAAAATTATAATATTTAGTTGTCCTGAAATGTGACTGCTAGTAGCTCTAAAGTATTCATTTCATGCTGTGTTGCTGCCTTCCACAGAGGTGTTATTAGTATTTTAATTATGTATATCATTGCCACTGTCAATATGAGACTACAAGATGAATACAATACAGCTCTCCTGCACAGACTACATTCGTGTTCTCTGTTATTGTAGACTTCTAATAATGTATTTTTACAAAATCTACTGTTGAATTTAGACATTAGTTGTCATCATAAGAAATAAAGAGACAGAGTTTCTGCCATAAGTCAGACTGGCTTCATTAATGTCACCAGAGCCCCACTGATTTACGCCAACAGAAATGACACAAAAGCACTTTTTATATTTTACTGCTTCTCCCATGAATTGGTCTATTGCAGTGTTTCATGAGCCCCAGAATAACAGTTCTTTTTCTCTTTTTTCCCATCTTTTCCTGTCTGTGCTTTCATTGTTTTGTCAGCCACTTGAGGTCAAAAATATCCTTATCTAGTTTGAGTAAGTGTAGTAGAAGGTTTGATATTGTGATGTTTGTCCATAGCTATCATGGAGGAATTTCAACTTTTACTTTTTTATTAGAGATATTAGTCCAAATATGCTTTGGATTTTTGTGAGTGGGAAGCTGGCTGCCTGTAGCTTTTCTGGCTTTGTTCTGCAATGATCATCCATACATAAATGTTTATGAATGTCCTGTCAGCCCCATAGTAGAACCCAAATTGCAAATAATTGAGCTTAATTAGGCCTACTGAGTTCATTATGGGGACCTTGATGCATTTCTCTTAGATAAGTGCATTATGGGGGTCATTTTTCTGGATCAGGGTCTCAGTTGTGACTCAGGAAGAAAAAAGGCCTGGTCAAAACCCAGGGTTCTCCCTGCAGTCACAGTGATAGAGCTGGCACGGGCACCAGTACAGGTCTTGCTATGGCAGCCTCAAGTGTCAGCTGGTGTGGAGTGCAGCAGGTTCCACCTGTGCTGTGCTCTGCAGTGCAGCAGCTGAGCTCCCCACGGCACCCAAGCACACTGGCTGAAGGCTGTCTAGATTTCAGACTTCCCACAGCTCACTGCTCAAGTATTCACTTTTATAGATAGTTGTCCTTAGTGATGGACTCAGATTTTCAGCCTGACTTATCTTCTGATGGAATACTCTCTAGGGATGTTGTAGTCTTTTCTGCATGGGAGAATCTCCTGTATTTTGTTGCAGTTAGCAGCCTCCATCTTGTACTCCTGGCTTGTACCAGCAGCAGCATTGCCAGCAGCACTAGAGTGGTGATCATCACACTCTACTCAGCACTGGTAATTGAGGCCACTCTTGAATCTTGTGTTCAGTTTTGGGTTCCTCCCTAGAGGAACTTTGAGGCGCTGGAGCAAGTCCAGAGAAGGGCAATGGAGCTGGTGAAAGGTCTGGAACACAAGATTCATGAAGAGCAGCTGAGGGAGCTGAGGTTGTTGAGCCTGGAAAAAAGGAGGCTGAGCTGGGACCTTATCACTCTCTACAACCACCTGAAAGGAGATTTTACCCAGGTGGGGGTCAGTCTCTTCTGCCAGGTGACAGGGTGGGAGGAAGTGGCCTCAAGGTTGCGCTAAGGGAAGCTTAGATTGGATATTAGGAAAACTTCCTTCATGGAAAGCATTGTCAAGCTCTGAGACAGGCTCCCCAGGGAAGTGGTTTCATAACCATCCCTGGAAGTATTCAAAAGACATGGAGATGAGGCACTTAGGGACATGGTTTAGTGTTGGAGTTGGCAATACTTTGTTAATGATTTGGCTCAGTGATTTTAAAGGCCTTTTCCAACCTAAATGATTTTGTGATTCTAAGAGAACTTGCAGCTTTATTCTGTGAATAATTGTTTTTTTCAGCTTGGTTGCTATTTCAGATCAAATCAAATGTAATGTGTGTGACTGTTTCTCCTCTTCCTGGCTATTCCCTGACTAGAACAAAACGTACTCCACTTCTTCAGTAATTCACATTTTTCTGCACAAAATGACCCATTCAAAGCTAGATTCACAAAACTGCCTGAATATTAGAAACTGCATTTGCTTTTCAAAGAGATTCATGCCTTTGAATCAATTTTGTCATCTACCTGGTGAGATAAGCTTATGATTCCTGTTCCCTGCATGAGATTATCCAGCAGTTGGCTTTCCTGGCCACAATGGTACAGCTTCATATTGCATAAATGTGAATTAAATGCTCACTGAAGCAGAGCAGAGACCAAGTATGACACTTGTCAGATGACTCATTTGGCCTTGCTTCAGCTTGCCTGTGGGTAATGTTTTGATGAGATTTAACTGATGGACTTTTCCATGCAGCCTTATGCTGGGTGGGTAACAGTCATTCTCCAGCGCCATGGGAGCTTGCTGGACCCTGGAAAGCTGAGGGGAAAAGCTGGAGTTTTTCCCAGTCCTAGAGACTGTTCTCCCAAGAAGGAGTGAGTCCAGTTTGAGTTCCAGATACTCCCCTCCTCTGATGATTTTGAATTTTTTACTTCAGCAAATAAAAAGCCTGTACCAAACCCTACAGCAGTTAAAGCAGAACTGGCTCACTGCTTTCCAGTGACTTTGGCTTTATGGGGGAGCTGAGGGATTGCATCCCAGTTGTCCTTTCTTTTATACTCTCTTACTGGGAATAGTAGAAGGCAGGGAGCAGCTGTGCTGCTTTCTTTATGGATACTAACGGATCAGGAAAAATTGGTGTTGTGCACATGTGGCTAATATGATCTGTTCTAACCTCTAGAGAAACCTGCTCTGCTACAAAATAACCACTTGATCTTCAACATATTTCTTGAAAACTGTCTTTGGAGATTTAAATAATTACTTTTGCATTCAATGGAGTGGAACAACCTCCACCTTTTAGACTGAAGGAAAGAAAGGAGTCTGAAATAGTTAACAAAGTTATAAAAATTACCTGCTTTGCAACAGATACTACTTTTTTTAACAAACCTTTAACTAAGTTGCATTAGATCTCATTTTTAATTTCTTTTGCAAAATCACTTAAAATGTGATATTTATTTTACATGTATCCTCAAAACATTTTTTCAAAAGTAACGTCATAGAATTCTCTTTTGCCCCACTCTATTCTTTCTTTCTTTTCCAAATTTGATTATTTTTTTTTTAAATAGACCCTAATTTTGCATGTGTGCTATAAGCCTTAAAAAGGGTGGTTCAGAGATTGTGAAAATATGTTTAGTGTTTATCCTTAGAAAAGCAACACTCATTCCTAGATGCTGAAAAATCTTGATCTATGATCAAGCATAGCTTAAATTGCGAACATGAGTAATAATAATAATTTTTGTTCTTTTGTTTGTTTTGGGGTTTTTTTTGGGGGGGGGGGGGTTTTGGGGTTTTTTTGGGGGGGGGAGATTGTGGGGTTTTTTTGGTTGTTTGGCTTTTTTGTTGGTATTTTAATGTTTGTTTGTTTGTTTTGTTTTTTTATTTTGGGCCCAATTATATAGCTAATGGCTAACACACACCGTTACTTTTTGTTTCCAGTATCATGTCTTTCCTTAGAGGATATAATGTTTGGGAAATAATTCATATATTCCCCATGTGATTTATGTTCATATACATACAATAATGTGTATGAAAGCATACATATTGAGGTAGTTAACTATAAAACTAATTTGTTACAATTCCTTGTTTGGTCTATAATGAGCAGTAGGGCTTTACTCATACACTGCTGTGTATTTTACCTGTACTATGTGATTTGTTCCATTCAGTTTGCTTTATTTTCTGAAAGTACTTTAGCCTGTTTTATTTGGTGTATACAGAGTAATGGAAGTGATTTTAAAAGTGATAATCTATGATTAGAGATGAAAATGTTATTAGATACTATAATGTTTTGCATTTGCAGTAAGGTTGTGTTTAGAAATTGAGGCTCTTTGGGAAGGCCATGCTGGGAAGGCAGAGAAGAGGCGTCATCTTTTATGTGAAACAGCAGTTGGGAAGCAAAGAGCTCTGCTGTGGAGGTGGGGGATGACCAGATCAGTGTGTATAGGTCAGGACTGGCAGGTAAAGCAACATGGGTGATGCTGTAGGAAGTCTGCTGTAGGCCACTGGTGTGGTTTAGCCCCAGCCAGCAGCCCAGCCCTAGGCAACTGCTTGCTCCCTGCCCCACCAGTGGGATCACAGGGAGAACTGGGAAGGTAAAAGATAGATTTGTGTAGACTTGTGAGTTGAGATAAACACAGTTTAATAGGGAAAGCAAAAGTCACACACAAGCAAAGTGAAACAAGGAAT
>VYXF01011770.1:12198-35096 GCA_013397295.1 Polioptila caerulea | reverse complement strand
AAGGCAGAAAAGGCCTTGGCTCTGTGTAAGCCCTGGTCAGCAATAAAAAAATAATTTCTATATTATTAACTCTGTGCTCAGCATGAATCCAAAACATAGCCCCATACCAGCCACTGTGAAGGAAATTATCTCTACCCCAGCTGCAATCACCTCAGCCACCTGATCAGGAAGAAGTAGATGAGGACAATGGGAAGTAGCCTCACATTTACACACAGAGGTCCTTGTGGAGATGTGAACCAGCCTCGTAACTTGCTGGTGTGCAAAACAAATCAACAGCTTTGTGGCATAGGTGATTGAGGGGCCAACAAGAGGAGATGCTTTGCTGGATGTCATACCTAAAAATCAAGGCCAGCTGGGGAGATAAAGGTTAGGAGGAATCTTGGCTGTAATAGCCATGATATGGTGGAGTTCAGGAGCATGAGAGGAGGGAGCAGGGCAAAAAAACAGCCTTAGATTTCAGGAAAGCAAACTTTGGCCTGTTTCAGTATCTGCTGGGTAAAATCACATGGTATCTTATGATTTTCCATGGCCCTGGAAAGATGAGCAGTTCAAGACCGATCTTCAAGAAGCATCTGGGGCCAGTTAATGGGTTTCACTGTCCTGCTCCATTCTGCTCTGTTGCACCCTCCTGTCAAGTCCTGTGTGCTGTTTTGGGCACCACAATAAGAAAGATATAAAGCTATTAGAGTGTCTAAAGGCTACAAAGATGGTGAAGGATCTAGAAGGGAAGTCATAGGAGGACTGGATGGGATCACTAGGTTATTCAGCCTGGAGGAGACTGAGGGAAGACCTCATAGTAGTCTTCAGCTTCCTCACAACAGGATGCAAAGGAGCAGGCATTGCTGTCTTCTCTCTGGTGACCCGGGACAGGACCCAAGGGAATGACAGAGGCTGTGTTGGGGAGAATAATTTTAGATTTCAGGAAAAGCTTCTTTACCCAAAGGATGGCTGGGTGCTAGAACAGGCTCCCCTAAGAAGTGGTCACAGCACCAATGCTGTCGTGCACATTGTGTGAGTCTTGAGGTTACCCTGTGAAGGGCCAGGAGTTGAACTCTGATGATCCTTGTAGGAGCTTTCAAACTCATGTTATTCTGTGATCTGTGTTCTTCTCCAAGATTTAATTTGGCTCGTCCCAACAAGCACTCAGCCTGGAAGCAGGGACAGGTAACCCAGGAGAAATAGAGATACTGTCCAGTCGTGCAGGGATGGTGTCAGGAAAGGCAAAGCTCATGTGGCTTGAATCTGGCAAGGGATGTGAAGGGCAACAAGAAGGATTTTAGTAGTGTATCAGCAGCAGAAGAAAGACTAGAGAAAATGTGAGCTCACTGCTGAATGGTTCTGGGATACTGCTGACATGATAGAGAAAATACTAAGGTGCTCAATACCTTCTTTGCTTCAGTCTTTCCTTGCCTTTATGAATCCCAGACACCTAAAACCAGAGGGAAAGTCTGGAGCAAAGACTTGTGCTTAGTGGAGGATGATTGGATTAAAGAATGCTTAAAATGGATGTAAACAAGTCCATAAGGTCTGGTAGATTGCAAACATATGTGTTGGTGTTGAGGGAACTGGCTTATTTCATTGTGAGGCAATTCAGCTATCTTTGGAAGGTTCCTCAAAGGGGCAAAAAAAACCAAAACCATGTCTCTCTTCAAGAAGGGCAAGGAGTAGGATTTGGGGAACTCCAGACTGGTCAGCCTCAGCTTTATCCCTGGGAAGGTGATGGAGCAACTTATCCCAGAAAGGATTTTGATACACGGGAAGGACAAGAAGGGGATCCAGAACAATCATCGTGGATTTACAAAGAGTAAATCATGCTTACACAATCTGACAGCCTTCTAAAATGATGTGACTGATTCAAAGGGAAAGGAGTGGATGTTGATAGCTCTAACTTCAGTGAGATTTTAAACTATCTTTCATAAGATCCTCAAATATAAGCAGATGAAATAAGGGTGAAACAAGTGAGGTATATGGAAAAGTGGCTGAATGGCTGAGTCAAGAGGGCTGTGATCAGTTGTGCAAAGTCTGGTTGGAAGTCAGTCATGGTACCCCAGAGGCTGATACTGAGCTCAGATGAATGACATCGGTATTAATGACCTGAAGGATGAGGTAGGGTGCACTCTCAGCAAGGTTGCAGGTGGTGAAAAAACCTGTGAGGAATGTTAATACATTGATTGGGTGTGATGTCATTTAGAGAGACCCTGGCAGGCTGGAGAAATGGGAAGGCAGGAAGCTGATGAAGATCAAGAGGGGGAGATGCAAGGTCCTGCACTGGTGGAGGAGCAGCACCATGCATGAGTATAGGCTTGGGCCTGACAAGCTGGAAAGCTGCTTAGCAGAAGAAGATTGTTTCTGCTGTACTCCAAGCTGACCATAAACTAGGAATGCACTCTTGGGACAGTGGCAGCCAACAGCATCCTGGGCTACATTAGGAAATCCATTGCTAGCAGGTCAAGGAAGATGATTTTTTACCCTGCTCAGCACTGGTGTGGCTGCATCTGGAATCCAGTTCCCTGGAGAGGTTGTGGAGCCTTCATTGTCAGAGGAGCTCAATCCATCTGGACACATTTGTGGATAACCTGCTCTAAGTGACCCTGCTTAAGAAGGGTCTGGACTAGACAATCCTAAGAGGTCATTTCCAGCTTCAATTGCTCTGTGACTCTATAGCTTCCCTGATACAACTTCGCATCTTCCAGCAATCTGTTAGTAGATTCTTGCTGCTTCCTGTACAGAAGTTGTGCTTAAAGAATGTTTGCCTTTTGACCAGAAGCTGGTTGATGGTTGTTAGGTGTATTTAGAGGGCCATGTTTATGAATCTTTCTAGACATGATACTTCTATTAATGTGTGTAGAATGAGACACAAGACAGTGATACAATTAACACCCCAAAACTTCTGTTATCACAATTTTTATTGCTACTATAATTTAATTTGCACTAAAGCTGCTAGAGACTTTCTCAAAAAGATCCTATTGTTTTAGCCACCATTGGGGTAGAAGCCTTTATAAATTAAGCAGTACTGAATGGTGTTTTCAGGGACAAGAATTTGATGGGGCCATCAGTTGAATTATTAGAATGGTCCTTGACATGCTCATGCATGTGCTGCTTAACACTTTCCAAATAAACTGTGAAGATAGGTTGGGGTTTAGCATCGGCTGTAGGGGTCTTGTAATCCCCACAAGACTTTTTGGACAACATACCTTCTGTTGTGGAGTTTAAGAGAATAACTATAGTGAGAAGTACAGTGCAGTAATAATGTTGGCACAAGCTGCTCTGTGCCATTTGCTCTCAGAGCCAGTGAACAGCCTCTGGCATAATTAATTTATTGGTATTGCTATAGTGACAGAAATGTTCTAGGCCACTAATGCTTGCATATTACTGGGAAATACATAACAGGGAGGTTGGGGATACTGGGAATCTTCTAGTTCATTTGTATAACAAAATCATTTATCTGTTGAGAAGTAGCTGAGAAATGATAAATGAGGAAGTGCTTGGAGAACACTTCTACCTTCGTAAAGCTCCATTTTTGTTTTTCACAGTACATGAATATCCATTTTTGTCAGTTATCCAGCTGGCAGAAGTTATTTTTTGCCAAAGGAGTATTTCTTTTTCCTAGAGAACCCATGTTAAAGGAATTATTTATCTTTGAGGCTTGGTAAAGGATACTTTAAAGACGTGCTGTGTAAACTTGAAAAGGTGCCCTATGTTGTCATTGAATCTTACAAGATGTATGAAATGTTATATTATTAGTGTTATGCTTTAGGCTTTGCATTGGTTAAAAATGTCATGGCAGCCCACAGCCACTGTGGCTATCAGCAAAGGCAATGCCAGTCAATGGCAGGCTTTGGCAGGTATGAGTTGCAGTGCTGACAGAAGGAGGTATGCTTTAAGGAGAGATTTATCACCTGAATGCCAGAGAGAGTCAGTGGATGGGTTTCTTCCCAAGCTTGATTTATGTGCCACTGTATCTTGTTTGGCACCTTATTGTTATAATGAATTATTCCTTTATGGAAAGTCTTAGAAGTTCCTTTGAGCAATAAAAGCACATGTTGACTCTGTATTTGGCCTCACTATTAGCTAGTTATACCATATCTTGGATAAGCAAGCAATATAGCAGGACTTTTCCATGGAAGTTAGTCCTTGTCATTGAGGCAGAAAATGCCTTCTGGTTACCTCTCAGTTTTTCTAAGAAAGAGATCCAAAATGTGTCTGTCTGGTTTTGATTGTTGTGAGCAAGGCTGTGGCATTTTAGACTTTTTGTATGTGAAAGTCTAAAAGCATTGATAGCACCCCAGGCTGCAAAGCAAAAAGGTGAAAAAACTTCATCTGTCCAGAAGCTTCAGAGGGTTGGATAGGAAACTTCATCTACTTTCCATGTGTGATTTATTGTGATTGGTAGCTGCCTTACTGAGTAGAGCAGCTAAGCAGTGTTTTCAAACAGATATTTTCTGATATATATGGTTGAATTTAATCTGATCTAAGATAAGGTAGGGTAAATAAGCCTATACCCAGTGTATTATCCCCTGTGCAGTACATTAAAAACAGAGTCAGAAAAACCCTCCCTGAGAACAGTGAATAAATTTGTGCTGGTAGTGTTTTTGTAACTGTGATAGATCTAGAAATAGAACTGAGGCAGTTCTTGTTAGCAGAGATAGTACCTTCTACTGGGATGACAAAGATAGTTTGGGGGAAAAAAACTAAACAAAAAAATCCAAACCCATGCTTTTGGGCAGCAGGATCCTCTGGTTAAAAGCTTTCTTGTTTTTTCAGCTACATAAGCTGCTCTAATAACTTGCTATTAGGCAAACTGGGACGCAAAGTAATTTTTTTATTCCTATAAGCTTTCCTTTACTGCCATTCTTTCAAAAATACAATTGCTGCCTAAATAAATAGGCATTGCCTATCCAGCCTTGCTGAAAAGCAACATGCCTTCCAGTATGCATGAGCTTGTTATGTCATCCTTTATACAGCTTCTATTAAGATCATAAGGATCTGAGCCCTACCCAGAAGTGCTTCCCAGGCAGTTGCTGTTGGACCTGGGGTCTGGTTTCCTGTGTAGCTGCTCAGGGATCAGGCACATGCTGGGGAGTGTGTTTCTGGTGTTACCACTGATGCTGAGCTGAGCTTTGCTTCTGGAGCTGGCTGGACTAAGAACCTGATTTGCTGGACTATATTTGTATAGACACAAAAATAATTTTCGAAGTTTCCACTAGTAGAAGACATGGGCTAATCAGAAATGCTTGATTTATAGTGTCTCCTTAGTGTATGTGCTTCCCTACAGTTTAAGGACCTAGCTCCCAGTCAGCAAGATCTCAGCCTTAATTTGAAAAGACCCAGAGCTTGCAGCTAGGGCCAAGGACCCCGAATCCCTGGCAAACCAGACTTGCTGCTCAGGCTTGGAAAATATTGTGCAAAGTGAATTGAGACTTGAATCTGAATGCAATGTGTGCCTTACCTAGGCCTTCAAACTGGTCAAGACAGCTGTCTTGTCATCCCCTGCACAGCTGAATTCAAGCAATGGAGTGGTGCTCTGAGCTCATCAGTAGGAGTTCATTTCTTCCTGCAGGACCACTGTCCCTCTGTTCATGGCTCAATGGAGGGGTGTGGAAGTTTGTATGGAGCTAGTGAAAATGAGAACAGCATGCTGGATCTTCATTTGCTGTTTATGGCCTTTGTTGATACCATGAAGTAAGTCTTGTCTGTAAATAATTTGGGATAGAGGTAATTTTCTTTCCTGAAATCAGGTCATTTGTCCATGATTTCACTTTTTTGGCACAGAAACATGTACTGCACTGCTTAGCATACTTGTACCAGAGCTGAGCTTTCAGAAGCTAGTCCAAAATTAGGAAGGACAAAGTGCTGCATCCAACCTTGTTGCCTTCTCATCCAAGCACATAATGTACCTGCAAAAGATTATTAGCATGCAAAATCCCCCAAATACTACTTTTTTTTTTTAAGTACAGAATTTTATTGAATGTAGTTTAGCACTTTACCATATTTAGTAAACACTGTCCATGTTGCTTTGTGCCAGCAGCATCATTCATAGGATACAATTATACAAGATGAGTTTTATTAATGAATTCAGATTTATATGATGGATCTCCTTGCTTTGTAGACTCATCTGCTTTGAAGTTTCTTCTGATCAATCATTAGCATATATATGCCTACTGAGGAATTCTCTTTTTTGTCTTTTGGAGGACATGTCTTTCTGGCTAAAAACATAGCCATTTCAATTCTCTAGTTTCAGTTTTTATAGTACAGTCTGCCATCCAATTTAATATTTATCAGTAGTAATAACTGACTGCCAGGGTATTTTCAACATTAATTCTGGGTGTCTGTGCACTGGAAAGTCCTGCATTCAGAATTACTAAGCAGACTATGCAGGCAGACACTTTGGCTGTAACTTGTTTGCTCATTTATATACAGAAGAATGGAGATGAATAGCTAATTTTGCTGCAGAGACTTGTCTGCTTTGAATCCCAAACGCTCCATATTTTATAACTCCAGGAGCCTGGTCAAACCATTGTAGCAGTCTTCCAACTGGTAGAAGGGATTAATTATTCCAAGATTCTTTTTTTTTTCTCTCCCTGCCCCTGCAACTTTCACTAAAAAAGAATCTGAATAATCTTTTAGAAAGCAAATTAAATACTTCCAGTATGACTGATTTAAATTTCTCCTAAGGATTACATTGCAAGTGTAGTCTTGACTGAAGATCTGTAAAGGAAAGCACATACAAAGGCAGAGGAAGACACACTGCAGCAGAGAATCTGGATACGCAGATTTTCCCAGCCAGATTGTGCCATATTGTTTCAGTCTAAGGGGTTGATTTGACCCTAACAGCACATAAGTGTGGGTTTATTCCCAGCTATTCTATATGGAGGCTGCATTGCAGCCTCAATTTTACAAGAGCTATGCAAAACTCAGATAAAAATCCAGTCTTCTGTTTGCCCTTAGTTACAGCTATGAGGAGATCTAAGAGGAAGAGACAGGTTTTGTTCTTGTAGAAAACATTCCGTTCATGCTCATGTTTTATTTCATCTGTCAATACGTACACAGCTTCAGGGTTGGATTAGTGATGGCTTTTCCTCCAAGGATCTAAGCTCAACTCTAGAAGATTTCCCAAGCAATGTAGTCACTGTAACGGTGAGAAAAGAGGATGCTGGTGGCCATACACTGTGATCCCCATAAAATGGCTTTAACTGGCCTTGTGTGTGCTGGAGTAATTATATCCCTTTAAAACAGAAGTTGCTTCAGTGTCATTACTGTGAATTAACAGTGCCTCACCTAGGTTTTGCAGGGAAATATCCTTTCAGTGTGGCCAGAAGAACGGGGAATTCAGTTTGATGGAGCAGACTGAGGATGGCAGTGCAGTGTTTGATGGATGGTGAGATGATAATGTTGCCAAGGTTTCCCAATATTTTTCTACCTTCCACAAAGGCCTGGGCTGAGTTTTACTTAGATATTACTATAAGTCAGACTGCCTGTGGATTCAGAAAGGAATAAAAGGCTGATTGATGTTTGAGCTAATTTGTAAGAAAGCATCTTGGTAGGAAAAAAAACAAGTTTGGGATTTTTTTTTTTCAGTCTCTGGGAGGAGGCTGGAAGTAAGATATGGAAGCTATGGAGGCTTCTAGAAAGTTTTCCTTGTAATTTTTCCTGCACTGACAATGTCACTAGTATAACATGGAGTGTTCCTAGCAGTCCAGAAGTTTGACTGTGAATTTTGTCTTGGCAGTAGCAGCTCTGTTCCCACACTATATACAATTAAGAGGAATAGAGAAGTTGCTGAGGAGTGGCTTGTCCCCTGATGTCATCTCTACCAACTCTCCTTCCCATTTCTCCTTCATGGTTTGACTGTGAAAAAAGTCACCCTGGACTTGGTGTACTTATGTTCCTTGGGCTTTTTTTCCTCTCACACCTTCACTCTCTAAAGAATGTATATGTGTCCTGGCATTTAGCTGGATTTTGGCTGCTGGTTTTTTTTCCCCCCAAGGTGGTGCTAGTGAGGATGGGATTCTTCTTTCATACTTGGATATTCTGAATTGTTGCCATGCATCTGGCTGTTTTTTAAAGAAAAATCTTCAGGTTTATTTAAAAAGTGGTTTAATTTTGCTCTCCTTCTCTCTTAGGAGAACAGAAGAGGAGAAATTTCACTGAAGAATTTTAACAGAAAGATTTTCTATTTTTTCTGTAGCTGCAAGTGTTTTTCTGGTTTGTTTTGAGATTTGTTTTTATAAAAACCTTTATGTATTTGGGTCAGGCCATAACTGGGAGGTAGAAATATAGGACCTAACCTACAACTGGTAAAAGAGTAACCTGCATAACTCTACAGAATGTGGATGCAGAAGCTTAAGTGAGACTACTTCCATAACACATTATTTTGTTCCTATTATTGTAGCAAAACTATTAAAGACAGACATAAGATCCCCGGAATTACTGATGCTTTAGTTTATCTCATTCTTTACACAAAAGAGAATAAGTAACTGTGTTCTACAAGGATATGAATTTGATTGAAAACATTAAAATTTTCCAAATCTATTCCGTATGTTTATGAACATAAGTAGTAGAGTAGTTGAGTTTGACAGAACAGTGAGTAGGTTAATTATCCATCACTGAAGAAGACTTGTTGTTTTCTCTTGCCAGATGTTTTCATTAATTTTAGAAAATAGTAGAGCTATTCTTTGTTTCTCTTCTAATTGTTTTAAAACAATTATGAGAATGTATGACTCGTGTTTCAAAACAGAATTCAGAGAGTAATTAAATTTCCTGATATGACAGATTTTTTCTGTCCTACATCCAAATCTGAACTGCAGTTTTTGAAGTTAAACTGCTTGTCAGAAATTAGTAAAACTTCTCTAATTAATCCTTCTGAGTTCCTGATTTGTAGAATAGCAATTTGATTTGCATCTTTTGTTAAATAAAAATGCTATATTATTAAATTTTGAAAATGTGTTCCATTTATAGACTAGACTCTCTGTGATCTGAAAATATAAAGGCTGGTTTGTTGATTAATTAATGATGGGAAGGGCTGTTTTGCTTTTGAGGAATTTGTGCTTCCTTCATAGACTGGCTTCTTATTATATTAAAAATTGGTCTACTAAATGCCCAGAAATTAATTTCCTAGCTTCACTTGTAGATTGTGACATGACCAAGATGTGCATAATTCCTGGATCTGTCAACAAAGATGTTGTGTGTAGAAGAGAATCATAAACTCATTAAGTTTGGAAAAGACATCTAAAATCATCAAGTCCAGCCACTAAGCCAGCACTGCCAAGTTCACCACTAAACCATGCCCCCAGTTTTACACATCTTTTAAATACCTCCAGAGTTGGTTCCCTGGGCAGCCTGTTTCAATCCTTGACAAACCTTTTGTTTAAGAATTTTTCAAATATCCAATCGAAACCTCCTC
Source organism: Polioptila caerulea (assembly GCA_013397295.1). Classification (NCBI taxonomy): domain Eukaryota; kingdom Metazoa; phylum Chordata; class Aves; order Passeriformes; family Certhiidae; genus Polioptila; species Polioptila caerulea. The sequence continues at coordinate 25,693 of VYXF01011770.1, read as the reverse complement.
TGACACAACTCTATGCCATTTCCTCTTCTCCTGTTGCTTATTCCTCGGAAGAGACTGATCCCCAAGTTACTCCTTTCAGGTGATTTTAGAGAGTGATGAGGTCTCCTCTGAGTCTTCTCCAGACTAAACACTCGTAGCTCCCTCAGCCAGTCCTCATAAGGCTTGTGATCCAAACCCTTGATGAGCTCCACTAACCTTCTCTGAAGTTTGGTTTGGCTCAGCTTCTCATTCCTTGGTGGAAATGCTCTTTAATTTTATGGCGGAAATTTAAAACCAAAGTTCAGTTTGCTTTGTATGGACACTAAAATGAGGCCACAGTATATTTTCTAAAGAGTTGAGAGTTTAGTGGTATAATTAGGCAGGTGTTTTCTTTTTTTTTTCTTTCTTCCCATGTGCTATGCCATACAGCTTAAATTCTACCCTATGTTTTAAAGGCCACTATGGTTCAGTGATGCTCTCTGCAAATTAAGGGGCTTTGGGCCAGGAAGAGTTATCTAACTAGAAAAACACTGTTTGATAGAATGCCCTATGTAGTGGAAGTAATTTGCACAGTAAATTGGGAACTTCATCACTGGAATGTTTCCTACAAAATTGATTTATCCTTATGGTATGGACTGCAGCGTAATGGGGGATTGTATTGGTGTAAATTTAGCTACAGCTAGATAATCAGATCACGTCAAGAATGATGTTTAAGTAATTGTGTAGTTCAGCATTTATTTTGGTTTTGTGGTGGTTTTACTAAAAAAAAAAACAACCAAACAACCAAACCCAAAACCCTTGGTTTTGTATGGCTTCCAACTACCATGCTTTCCATGTAGTCCTGAACCCCAGATCAGCCTGCTCCTAAGCAGACCTACACTTACAGGACAAAGTAATTTATGTTTGCTGCCAATGGCTCACATCCATCCTTGTTCTTAATTTTCAGAAGAAAAGTAAAAAAATTATTTATTTCAGAATGTTAGTTATGGCTTATTTTCTTCAAGTTTGTCCTGTTCTGTCAGTCTGACCTGTCTATGTACAAGAGACTTGGCAGTTTCCAGGCTGAAAATGTGTACTACAGGTGTGCAGTATCAGTGACCAAAGTTTTGTTTTAATTGAGTTTGTTTTTCTGAAAGTCCAAGTCTTTAAAATCTTTGTTTCAGCATTGTATTTAATGTCAGAATTGCACTAGTGTTGTTTTTCCTTAAAAAAATCAGCATTCCAAAATTCTTTATGTACTTTCTCAGGTGGGAAACCTTGAAGGTCTTTAATTATGTTTTTCATGAGATGGGGCTTTGCAGAGTTTATCAGCTTTAGATTTCAGAAGAAAGTTACATGACTCTGGCTTAAACAAAAAAGGAAACCATCTGTAGAACTGTTCTGAATTCCAAAGCGACGATTGTCGTAGTTTGGAATTAACTGCTTGCCTTACTAAGATCTTTCTCTGTTTACAGAGAATTGGGATTTCTTGAGATAAAACAGGGAGATTTGATGTCCTGATCAACCTGACTGCAACTTCCATCATTATTTTTTTTTTGTGTCGAGGTTACTGTGCATGACACTTTTGTTTGACCTTTTTCTTCACCTATAAGTAAGGGGTTTCTGTCTAAGTAGGCTTCCCTAGAGCAGCTGTCATTCCAGTTTAACTCCAATGCATCTGTTTTGAAATGTTGTATATTACCTTTTTTCTCCTTCACCTCTTGAGGAAGCTTGCTGGCAGTAACAAATTGAGGGAGGTAATGATTCTTGTACATCGTTACCATGCATGGTGTCTTTAATAATATTTATATAAACACTATCAAACATAATGGATTGGCAGTTGGGCAGCTTCTCACATGTAGATAAATAGAAATTACCTGCAGGCTTTAGCAAAAGCTTCTTTGATATAAGAAGCTGCAATATGAACTGCAGCAACTCTATTTCTAAGATATGTAAAATATCCTGTTGTTACCAGAAGTCCTCTCACTTAGAAAGGTTAGCAGCTTACTTTGGAATGAAAAAGTAAGCCCAGAAAAATAATTCAGCCATTTGTGCTGAAGTATAGAGAATAATGTATCAGGGAAAAAACTAAGATCAAACACACCTGATTTTTTCTCCTTTCAGTATCCTATGCTTAATTTTTTCATGACAGCTCTATCTGGCAGCCTCACATCCCAACAGTGCAATCTGTCATTCTAAGTTATTTCAATTAAGTTTTCTTTCTCATTTTGAATTTGCTGAAGAGTCATAATGGCATGCTCCCAAATCAGCAGTCAAGAAGAGTAATCCTCTCTATTTGTATTTGTTAAAAGAAAGGAGAAAGGAAGAGATGGTTTATTTGTCCCCTCTCTGTCCTGAAGGCCTTCTCCAGAATTGCACAACTAGAAGATTTGCTTTGAAGACTAACTGTGAAGACATTGTTACAGATCATGAAGGCTTGATTTTGGGACTTTTGTGAATTACTATGAAAATCTTTTGAATTCATTCTATTCCCCTTGGCTGCTTGCAGATCTCTTTCTGTCTGGTAGCTCGAGAATTAAAGGTTTTCGTTGTAGTCGTAGTATCAGTGCGAGAATTGGACGTCTTTATAAAGGCAACTTTCTAATCTTTCCTGTGCTCAAATTTCCAGTGAAGAGAATTCATATCCAACATGGGAAACTGGAGACAGCTTGTTGTACTGATGTACAGAGTGCTCCTCTGTGTTACCCTGAATTTGGACAAACTCAGTGTTTCTAACTGGGTTGTTATGTTGCCCTTTCCTGAAGTGAACATGCAGAAGCAGGTACAGCCTGTTTCTGAGTGCAGAGAGCTTTACTGACCAGAGTGATATAAACTCAGGGTTTATATCCCTGAGTATTTAAATACTTGGTTGTTGATAAATTAAGTAGCTGCAGTATTGAGTACCCACTGTTTATCAACTAACCCATATGTATTTCACCTGTTTTAACACTGCCAGCTGATGTTCAGTTTTCCCTGAAAAAGGCTCCACTTTGCCCAAGAGGCAATAGGTGGAATGCTGTGTCAACATGGTATCATCAGAAGGGCTAGTTTTGGTTCAGGAGCCCTCCAGTGTAACTGGAATGGGAGGAAATGAGCAGATAATTCAGAGCCCTTTCTGTGACCTGCTCATCCTTTCATTTGCTGAAGGAATGAGGAAGATTAAGTTCAAAGGATTAACAAACGGGTTTTGCTTCTGCTGTAATTGCTTATCTCCATATGCTCATAACTGTACCGAGTTAGGCAGGTACAGAACTATTAAAGCTGGGGCTTCTGTGTTTCATCTCTTTGTTCATGCCAAGCCCAGCTGCACCAGGGGGTTACAATGGGCACATTAAATCTGCATTCTGTGTTCTTTCCCTGTCATCAGGTTACCCATACTTAAGTGTTTACAGAGAATGAAATGTGATTGTTGGAGCAAGCTTCCAACATTGCACCAGATGAGATTTTTTTAGTTAGCAGCTTTCCTAATCTAACCAGCACCTTAAAAGCTATTTCCATGCTGCTTCTCTCCCTTGTTCTTTTTATAACATTTCAGTTGGACAAATTGTCCATGTTGAGTTGGAGATGGCAGCTCCCTTTACTCACTGGATGGGAAATGCTGGCAGCCCTTAGTACAGGTCTCTGCTGTTTGTTGCAGACTTGGGCCAGGCAGGGCTGACAGATTGCTCTTGGTGGGGTTGGTGTGAAACCTCTAAAGCAGGATGAATAGGAATTGTTTGCTCTGTTTTCCAGAGGACGCCTTCAGCCCAAATGGATTTTTTGTGTATTTGCAGGCTGAGGTTTTTTTCGCCCTTTCCCTGTGATTGCAACAGGGTTTATTGATAAATGTGCAGGGGATAATGAAAAGCTACATTTCAGATCATCTTGAAGGGCCTTAAAGAAATTCTCTGTCCTAAACAGAGTAGCTCAGATGGCTTTAAGAAAAATGCTTTTTGTCGAGATAAAACCTAGGTGTACCCCACATCCTAGCTTTGTAAGAAATTCCCGTTGTGGAGGAAAGCAAATCATTCTGATTTCTAGCAGAAGCATCTTGCACAGTTTCCTTCTTGAAGGAGCTGGGCCAGGCAGGTGGCCAAACACCCTGCCTCCCTGTGCTGTACTACCAGCCCATGCTGCATAAGCAAGAGTTGATCTGTGAAAAGGCTCCTTTCAGGAAGGAAATACCAGAGACTTTGTGGCATTGTAAAGCTCTTTTCCAGGAAAAGGCAAGGACCAGTTGATGGTCAGACAAGCCAATGTTAGCCATTTGCCGTTTCTGCTGTCTTGCTCTCTCTCACATTTTGCATTACCCTGTGTCTGCACAGCTCCAGCCCAGAGCTTGCAATGGAATTTCTTGGAAGAGGCAGTTTATCTATAGTTTCATCCATGCAGTCTTGTACACAGGAGTATTTTGTGAGCTTCCTTTGGCTATGAAAGCCTGCTCAAGAGTGGGCCCTGAATCTCTGTTCACTTAAAGGCTTTGAAACCAAGAGTATTTCTGCTGAACCTGATTTCATCCAGGTGGGAAAAGTTTCATGGGACAGAAACCAAGTGCTGAAGTGCCATTCAGCAGTGTGTAGGAGCATAAATGTGTGTTAGGAGAGTGGGCTGTCCGTGTGCATTATGTGCCACATGTGCATGGCTGCAGTTCAGACTCTCTCCTCATTGGCACACCCATGCTGGCTGTGCTTTTTGGGCATAGACAGAAGCCTGGCATCATGCTCAGCTTCCAGGGGAGGCAGTTCCAGCATTCAGGTGGCCCTTTCTCCACCAATTTTCGCTGAGATGTTTCTGTGCCATTTCTGCTTTTTGGCTTGTGCCTGTTAAGTCCTGTCCCAATACAAAAGGCAGGAAATCCAATGTTCATCATGAACAGAGCTTTTGAAATGTTTGGGGTTATCCTGAAAGAAGAATAATTTTAAAAGAGAATTTTCTAGCAATCTGTAGATACAATGCTCAAAGCTAACAACTGCTAGTTGGCAGTTGGGGTTTGAGGCTTATTTCAATGTCTTTGTGGGATTCAACTGCAGGTTTTTTTTTTCCTCCCAATATATAACATTCATATATGGAGTAAGACAGAATGCAGAAGCATTCACATTTTACACATGTAATAATACGAGTGCTAATTGTCATTGTGAATTATATTTTCAGTGTGTTTTCCCCAGTGCCTGACTAAAGTTGAGCATAAATCTTTTTAGCCTTCTAAATTTGTATTCATGTCAGTTTTATTCAGTGCAATTTTGGTTCACTTTGCATTGCTTTAGATTGCAGATCATGCCCAACAGTGGAAGAGTGGATTTTGAAATTTTTTTACGTGTCAGATTTCCCTGTATCCAATTTTATCAAAAAAGCTGTCACCAGCTTCTTCTGAAACCAGCAAACCTTTTTCTTTCTAATTACATTTTTACCATATGTTCATCCAGATGGCATATGCCAAACATTTTCTAGGGTGCTATAAAATGACCTGACTTTGGAGGATTTAACTGTTGAAGAAGCTTAAAAAAAAAAAAAAATTGACACTGGGGCAAAAAAAAAAGTAGTCCTAGAAAGAAACAGAAGAATCTGATAAATATCCCCAGTTGCGTTTTGTGGCTGTGATACTGAATTCTTGGTACGTACACCTGCACAAAAACAGTGAAAATGTAGGGAATGTTTTCATGAAGTGTTAAAAGTTGATTCCTTTTTTAACCACCAAAAGCAAAATTTTTGTCTGTTGAATATGTCTAAAAAAATTCTAGAGCTTTGAGCTACTCTCTAGTTTCCAGCAAAATGGAGCAAAAAAGAGTTTGTCAAGGCACCAGATTCTCTGTAGGAGCAGCAGTTTTACTGAGCAATGTAACTACTTGTGCACTTTTTTCTTGAAATATCATTTTCAAATAAAAGGCAGTTGATGCATGATTTTGACACTTGTGTCCTAGTTCTTAATAATTCTTGGGGGATTTCTTAGAGAAAATAAATTAACTTGGGATATACTGAGAGGTTCCAGGAAGAAAGTAAGGAAGGAAATTATTTTTCATATTTAGCTACTAGTTAAGCTAAATTAACGAAGATCTGTTTTTCATTTTCTGGAGGGTTTGCATATTTCTTCATCTCTACGGCAATTCTCTTTTAACTGTCATTGTTATTTTGGTAGTCTTTCCAGATTATCAAGCAGGAAAATATAGAATGCTCTCTTGCTGCTATCAATTTCCATAAAACTGTCTCAAGTCTCAAACCATTTTACTTAGTCCTAATTCCTGAAGAATAGTGATTGAATGAGAATTAAATTTACTTCCTTATGTTGCCACAATAGCTTTTCCCACTCCCAGGAGATTTTGAGAGCAGAGCCCAAGACTCTGAATTGAGTATGAAGAGAGAATTTTGGGGCGGGATGGGCGAAGACTCACGGCAGGGACTCAGATGGACAATTGTAAATCAAAGTTTGTTCAGTGTCCTTAACTTGCACAGATCTTGTTGAAAATCACAACTGCAATTAACAAAGGAGATTCTCCACCTCCTCAAAATTAATGAGACAGGATTTTAACAGTGCTCAACAATTTCGAGTGGTTTTGTTATTTCTGAATTAAACCTTTGGTAAAAAGTCCTTATTGCCATCCTCCTTGCCCACTTCCACTCATCAGTCTGTGAGTGGTTTGACATTTCCACAGACTCTTCTCTGTCATTGATCAAGTTTACACCTGCTGTGTTTTAATTGAAAAAGAGTCTATTTTGTAGGTAAATCAATCTGTAGAGCAGAGATACTGCAACTATTTAAATGCTAAGGATTAAACACCCCAAAAAGTAATTGAAACAAATTGAAATTGGGGAATATGAAATGAGACACCCAAAAGCAGCATGTCTCCACCCTGTCAAAATATGATGCAACAGCCAATTGATTACGGTTGTTTTAGAGCTTGTGAGTGTGCAGCTGTATTCAACTCAGTTTGAGGTATGACTTTCTCTGCTTTCTTTTTGGAAGCTGTGCAGAATAGAGGTAAAGTTGTTCAGGTGCCTTTGTTACTTACTTCTAAAATAATGTTTATCATAACCAGGATTGCTGGGTTCATGCTGTAGTTTTCAGTTTCTGAGAAGAGTTAGAGCTCTAAACATTTTTCTGTGGAAATGCAAACTCTACTTTTTGTCAAAAAAAACCACAAACTTTTGACGTGTCAGGGAATGACATATCAAAATGCAAAGGCTAAAAACGCATTGTACTCAGATACTTTGCTTTTAATTACTCCTAAGCATTATTAAATCTTGCTCTTGATCTCAGTCTTTGTTTGTATATTCCTCAGATTATTCAGCCTCTAATTTAAAGAAGGAGAATGCTAGGAAGGTTTCCATGGAAAATATTACTAGGTTAATAATTTTGAAGCTAATTATGTGAAGATTCAAAGTGTCAGTCTTAAACCACACCTCTGATTAAGCTAAGCATGAATTTGGATATGCACATGTTAAGTTAGGCTCTTTATAATGTCCTGGGCTTCTGAATTGTGTTTGCTGGTGCTAGCAGCCGTGATGCAGCTGATCAGTGCTCCTCAGCGTGTTTTTCTTTCCTAATTTTCTTCCTCCATTGCTCACTGTAGGCCCCTTTGTGGGTAAGTGTGCACATGAATTTTATGCCACCCTGCAACATCTCTGGTGCTCTGCATTTTGGTGCATGCATGCTCAGATGCCTTCTCTCTCATTTCCCCTGTTACCTTCACAGAGAGTTTTTAAGTGTAAGTGCTTATAATTGCACTTCTGCTATGATTTTCCATAGCTGGTAGTTTATCTCTCAGAAGAGTCTGATATATAGAATCTCGGTTCAAGAAATTTTCTAAGAATTATTCTCCTTCATATGGCAGCAGTCTCCGGCTGCTGACAAGTGCATCAGAGAAGATGGGCCTTTGTAAAGCAGGGACTAATCTCAGCTGTTGAAAATGAGAGGAAATAAGTGTCTGTCTTTGAACAGGCAATCTAAGGGCAGCTTGACTCTGTGTGCATGGAAAGGACAGTTCATATTTAAAATCTCAGGCATTTTCTTTTTCTCCCATTTTTCCTTGAGAAAAGTACATCTTTAGGTATGATGTAAGAACTGCATCTAAATGTATCTAAATACATTTTTTAGGGTGTTTGAAGAAAATAGCAAGTTTGTAGTGTTGCAGTTTTTCTTCTAAGACCTTTCACAGTGTAAGGGATGTTCTGGGTAGCGTTCCCCAAAGTGGCTTTTTTGAGTTGAAGCTCATTAGATTCTGGTTTAGAGCTCGTAGTGCTCATAGTTATTCTGCAGAAGTCAATATTTTCCATAGCTGAGATGGAGATCAAATACCTCAAATTAATGCAAAATTCAAATTATTCTTGAGCTGTGGTACCACAACTGGCATCTCAATAATAAACTAACCACAGGAGGAAGTGTACCATCACAAAAAAGCTTTGAGCATTCATCTAATCTCTTCTGGGATCGTATTTATACATCTTGCTGCTCTCTTGAAATACATCCCCAACATACTGAAAGGCACAAGAATATCCAATGCAGTAAGCTGTGGAAGCGTGAGCTGCAGAGCCTTTTTAGTAGATGTATTTCAAGGTGGATAACCTTAAAAATCAATAGTGTCTGCTCTGCCTCTCAGAATCATGATGGATGGCTCCTTGCTGATCCCCTTGCTTAGGCTTTGAATAACTGATGCTGTGCTCCTGCAGATCCTCAGCACCAGCCAAGGCAAGGGCTGGAGCATCCAGTAGCAGGGCTGCTCTTTTAAGCAAATCTCTGTCTGCTCTTAGAATTTGTTGTGTGAAGTGCAGCTGTTGGTTGTTGATTGAGGAGTTTGGGGGTTGTTTTGGTTTTTTTTTGTTTTTAAAACAGACTACACAAGTGCTAGAAGACAAAGTAAGTACAGTGATAGGAAAGTAGTTTTTAAAAGCTCAAGCAGTATTTTCACATTGCTTGTAAATATGGCATTTTCTCTTTGGAGACAGAAGGCACTTTCCATTTGGGCTTGTAGTGCCCCAGTTACAAAAATGGAAACAGCTATTAGGAAAAAATTATTAAATAGATTATCTTAACTTTGTGTAAAGTTAACTTTGTGGGGGTGTCATCTAAGAGAGGTGGAAAATGCAGAGTTTTGTCTTCTCTACCAAAACAAATTTCCCAAGTTGAAATGGTTTTTTAGATTCCAGTAGCACCTCAAAAATTGTCTCATTAGAAAGACAAAATGTTTGAATATCTAGAAGCACAAATAGGAATTTCTGGAGAGGAGGTGCCCGGGAGGTCTTGAAGATAAATTTCTTAAAGGGTCTGCATATAATTCTCTGGGTTTTCTAAGAGTACAATGGAAAAACAAAATAGAAAGTTATCTAAAATAAACTGACAAAAGCTGGAGGAGCAGGAGGAGGAGGAAGAGAATGAAGTATCAGATATGATGCCCTAGCTAGCAAAAAACAAGTACTTTCTTTGCTGACCTCACTTTATGCATATATTAAGAGAGAACAGAGATATTATCTTGCTCTTATTTTTGTAAGGAAGTAGCTTTTGCTGCCTCTGATCATATGCATAAAAAGACAGCATGTTACTCTTAGGCAGACTGACTCTAGTGATAGGGATAGAAAGCTTCTTTGAAGAAAAGCCCCAGAAAAATCCAGTAACAGAAATAGACTCCCACTGAGAGTTTACTGAGATTTTGCTGCTCTTCTGTGTATCAGTAATGAAATAGACCATGGAGAGAAAGTAAATTGATGTCATGGCCAAGATGTATGTGTTGGGGAAAGATCAGAGAAGCGTTTGCATGTCATTGATGATGAAAATAGATCTCTGAATGATACCTTTCCCCTTTTGGACTGCCAGTTTGTAATTTTTCAGGGAGTTGTATTTCCAGGTGGAAAAGACACAGGTGGTGGGAGCAACAATGCTGGTTGCATAGTATGTCCCTTGACTCTCATGTTATAGTATGTTATATGTAAAATTATCAAAGATATGTGAAAATTCCTTGATTTTCGTGTTGTTAATGAATTATGAGTACACCAGCAGATGATACTGCCTAGTGCTGTAGGGATATCTGCCTCTCCTATGTGCATTTCAGAGATCTTAGGCTGGGCACCTGGTTGTTAGAGCCTGTGCCTTCTCTGTGGGTGGAGTTGGGACTTGGCTCTCTCTGTCTACTGCATTTATCTACCATGAGCCAGAGTTTGGTCAGTACTTGCAGACCTTCAGTCTCTTGAAAGTAAAAAAAAAGAGTTAACTCTTGGTCAGGCAACTTAAATATTATCTGAGGTCTCTCAGGCCTGCAATAAGTTGATGCCATGAGCTGAAATTTGTCTTTGTACTGTGCTGGACCAGATATTGCTTGTTGCCTGCAGTAGTAGTTTGGTTTCCTGGAGCACATGAGTTCAATGGATGGTGTTTGGGGTATGACACTGGAGTGGTCTGTTTGTCTGTCTGACTGGCACTGGGAATTGGTAGCTGTGATTCAGTGGGGACTCCAGGCATTGAGTGGAAAATGTAAAGTATGTTTTGGTTCTGACTATGTATAGCATTAGCCATGTTTCAGTGTTTATTTACATTATTTTAAATCTCTATGCTTTTAAACTGTTACCTATTTCATGGATATATGATGTTAGATAGCTTTCATCCTTTCTATTTTCTGCTTGAAAAGTCAAGATCTTTCCCTCTAGCCATGAGAATTTTTTCTTCTAGTTTCAATAAATAGGCTTTGTCATAACACTGTAGAAGAAAGTAAAGTATTTTAGTAATTCCACATAAATATATTTTCTTGATATCTTTTTTGTTTGTTTGTGCCCTGGAACATTTTGAAATGATTTCAGATCGTTTATCCAAGTTGCAAATACAGAGCTGTTATGGGTGCCTTAGGAAGGGAGAGGATTAAGCTCAGAAACTTGTGTAACATGTTAGATCCCTAAATTAAAATGTGTGTCTTTTTTTAAAAAAGGCTGACAGACTCTAGTTGTTGTGTTTTATGTTATGAGTAGATCACTATTGTTAATTTTCCCTTCCAAAAATTGAAGGATGAAAAATTCAAGCATGGATGACAAAGACTTTATTGTCAGGTTATTTTTCTTTCATAAATGGGATATGATTAAATGTGTGCTATCAAAAAGAGGCCTCTTTAAAGCCTGATACTATTGATTACTATTTGAGATCTGCCAGCAGCATTATTACTTAATGAATAAGAAAATCTAATAGAAAATTATTAAGTTGGTGTTTTAGTTCCTCTAGTGAGAATGTTTCAGATATTCATCTCATATCGTTGCACAAATTGCTTGGCTCCAGCAGATACCACAAAATCATGTTTTAATGATTTTTTTCCTTTTTCCATCTTTTATTTTTTTTTCACAGTCACATGACACAATCAGCCACATTTGAAGACCCTCGAATAGAGAGCTGCCAAATAACCCCTCCAGCTCCTCGGAAAGTGGAAATGAGGAGGGATCCTGTGCTAGGATTTGGGTTTGTGGCTGGTAGTGAAAAGCCAGTTGTTGTACGCTCAGTAACACCAGGTATGTTTTCCCCACCTGACCCCAGAAGAAAACTTTGATTTAGCCTACTAAGATGAAATGCAGCTACAAATTTGAGAACTCTTGAAATATTCAGGCAGGCAAAGTAATCACAAATACTAGATATGATTTTAAGCCTTGTCTTACCTGATGGTTTCTTTGCTCACACTCATGTTTGAACATTACATAAATGTGTTAGCATAAAGCCAGTTTGGAGTTATTGCTCTGAGCCATTACTATTGTTTGCCTGAAAAAATTAACCCATTTCATTCAAGGAAACAAGGTCTTCTCCGTGGTATCTTTATATTGGTTTGTTGCCACCTTCATTACCATTGAATCAGCGTTTTCAAGAGGTATGTTGAGTTCTGAGATTAAAACTTGCATATTTTTCATTCTTACCATCACTTTCCCAAGGAAAACTAGGTTTCTAAAAACAATATTTCTTTCTGAAAGAGAGGATGCTATTGCTGGCTTTTTTTTTTTCTTTGAGGAATGCATCTGTATAACTATATGGTTTAAAGCCAGGTCAAAAGATATCCCTAAACATCTTACCTGCAGTGAAAATTAGTGAGGTTTGTGATCTTTTTGAATTTATGAGAGACCAGACCTGGGATAATCCGTCTCCCAAATAGCAGGCTCCTGCTCTCTATGCTTAAAAGTTCAGTTGTTATGTAAAATTGCAGCCAAGGGCAGGGATTTGACTTTGCTTTTGTTCAATATGTTCTCTGGAACCCCCACAGAGAGCAGAGGAGAGGCAAAATCGACTTTGTGAAGTTCTGATGTCATTTACCCACGTGTGTGAATTGATTACATTTGCATTGCTTTCACATGAAGTGAGCAGTGTAACTAATATTTAAACCAGATCCAGATAGCTCATTTCTCTCAACTTGGTATTATAATGTAGTTTTTATGTTAAAACTTTGAAAATATGTTTACTGTGTTCTGTTCCAAGTGAATAGGAAGAATTATGAGCTCAGGAGAACATTCTCCTACATGGATTTCTGCGGAGTATGGAAGCAGAGTAAAGTTTTCAAAGCAAACAGAGGAAAGGATCAGCATTAGCTCAGTTGTTGAATGAATTGGTTTTGATGCTGAAACATTTTATTTTAAGACTTTATCTCCATAGTGGTAATATTATTTGGTTTTTTACGTCTCATCATTCAGAGTGTAAAGACAAAGACTAGAGAGAATATATCTTCACACTAGGAACTGTGATGTCACATCATCTTCTGGGCATGTACTTGTGCTGAGAAACAAAGTAATATGTGCATTTTATAAAATACAATGCACTCAATGTGCATTTCAGCAGTGCCAGAATCCAAACCACATAGACATATACATGACTGATTGTCTATTCAGACTAAAGCTAAATATTCATGTCCAACTGAAAGTGACAATGCTTTTGGATGCCCCTGTGTTCATCAAGAGGTAGGAATCCAGCAGAAAAAAGATTCAAGCAGCTGGAAGTATAAAAATTTTTTGTCTCCAATTGAAGAAAACAGGTTTGTTTTGCCTAGAACAGAAAAGTCATAGGAAAGACCAGTGAATGACATTCAAATATGTAAGTGATGTTTCATAGGAAAGAGGAATAAGATGTTCCCAGTGTTACTTTGCCTGGGACAGGAAACAATGTGTTGCAACCAGGAAGATCTGGTATATTTAAAATGGGAAAACACTTTCTGTTCTTAACAGTGGATAAACAGGATCATTTGTTCACAGGAAAAGAAATCATTCTCAGGGTGGTCTTGTAAAATATCCGACAAACATTGATCAAGGATGATTAAAATATGGTTGATCACACCTTAAAGGGTGCTTTAGTCCATGGCTTATGGGTACTTTTGGCCCTTCAGAAAACTGAGCCCTTAGTTTAAGGTAGTTAGATACAGGTTTAGAACTTGAAGAACTTCAGTAGAAGCTGCTCAACCATGCAAGACTTTCCTGGTATACTGGTAGGATCAAAAACAGTGTTATTATCCTTTTAGCTGAAGAAAAAACGCACTTGTAGTATGTGAACAACATTGTGTCTGTGCATTTACAATGGTCTGCTAACCTGTGCTCTTTTTTTTTTTTTTTTTTTCCCTTTTTTTTT